>JAQHUG010000019.1:6622912-6639847 GCA_028555095.1 Dicrostonyx torquatus | reverse complement strand
AGGGTCAACATTTAACAGGTGTCTACTGCAGGGTCAACATTTAACAGGTGTCTACTGCAGGGTCAACATTTAACAGGTGTCTACTGCAGGGTCAAGGCTTAACAGGGATTATTGCAGGGTCAAAGTGTAGTTGGTGTTTAGTGCAGGCCTTCTCAGGATATTTTGTTTGCCAAAATGACAAAATAAATACTTGGGAAGTGGCCTTTGTTGCTCTGGTTTTCCCGGGGCATTCTTTGTAACTCCTGTTTCAGCTGCCCTCCCCCCCTTTTTTAAGCAGTACTGGGGGCTGACCCTGGGACCTTGTGGACAGCAGGCCACTGCTTTATCTGAGCTATATTCTCAGCCTTTGGAACCTCTGTCTCAGGAGAATTGATTTGGTAGCTGAGTGAAAACTGAGTTACAAGGCTGGGAGAGATTATCTAGGGCCCGGGCTGGGAATGAAGATGTGCAGCCTGGTACCCAGGTGCTGACTTTGAGGTAGTGGCCAAGCTGGAGCCAGTGTGGTCAAAGGAACACTGTGAAGTGGAGCCAGGCTGGCAACTAATTAGATGTGCAAGTTAGGCTTAAGGAGGAGTCTTGTAAGATTTGTTCCCACCCAGAGAGAAACAGAAGGCCAGGGGAGAGTGCCATGTGTTTAATTTTCTACTTTGATTTAAATTCTGCTGCTTGTTGGGCACAAACTAACAGCATGCCTCTTGTGTCTCTAGGGCATTTTACAGTAAAGCCACATATTTTCTGAAGTTGGGTCAAGGCTGAGCATATGAAATTTCTCAAGTGTGAAATTCCACTTAACCCCATTAATGCTCGCAGCCCCGAGTATGCATTGTCTATAACTCACTTCTAGTTACCAGTGGTTATTTGCATTTGCCAAATACTTTCCATTTTATCTCTGGCTGAGTTTTTTTTACAGGAAAGAAAATTTATCCTCCTGTAAAAGAAAAGATGAACCAGCCTCCTCCTGCTCCCTCCACCCCCACTCCTGGAGGGTGTGCCTCTGGCCTTGACATTTGTGTGTCTCTGAGTGTATATATATATAAGCTTACATTTCTGAATCTGTGATGGTAAATATTATATTTAAAAGACTTTGAAATAGGTGTTGTTTAGCACACTTGCTTTCTATCTTTACATACGGAAAATAAGCTGGGGGCGTTGTACAGGTTTGTAGGTGATCTAAGCATGATTTTATTCCCTGGGAGTCATTTCTACAGCTTCTATACAAAGCAGTCATACAAGGCTGAGGCTAAAAATACTAAAGCAATTATTGGAATGATAGGGACAAACTTACATATGTATAAGAAAAGTTACTGAGTCGTGCTCACCTCACAAAGAACTCGGCTGATATTCAGCTGGAATAATTTTAGGAACCTTGCTTCTGCTCCCAAATTGAACAATATTAACTTTATTTAAATATTGTCTTAGTTGGGTTGGGGAGAAAGGAGTTAATTTTACATTACAGCTTTCACATCAAATTCCCTTGCTGAGGGAAGCCAAGGAAGAAACTCAAACAGAGCAGGAACCTGGAGGCAAGAGCCGATACAGAGACCTTGGAGGAGGGCTGCTTACTGCCTTGCTCCTTGTAGATTGCTCAGCCTGCTTTTTTTTCTAGCACCTAGGACTAACAGCCCGTGGTTGGCACTGCCCACTGTGGGAAGGACCCCTCCCTCCCACATCCATCAGTCCAGTGCCCTCCAGACTTGCCAATCTTTTGGGAGCATTTTCTCAATTGCAGTCCCCTCTCTCAGAGAATTAATTTGTGTCAATTGACATAAAACTAGCCCCTCTCCCACATTAGCAATAAAGACACATGACTCAGCTTTTGCCTTAGGTTAAAAAAACAACAACAGCATTTTAATATTTCTTTGACTTTTGTCTAAGGTAATTTCTCTAGCCAATATTTTAGAATACTTTAACAAAGCTCCAAGATATGACTCTTTGTAAGTGGCGATTTGGCTGCATTCTAGGATGGATGTGAACCCCCAAGTCCCTGTAGTTTCTGTTGGTGGGAAACCCTGCTTTTGGACACTCTCTAGATTGTAATTGGTGGGAGGCTGTCAGTTCAGCTTTGCAATGCTGATTGGTTTAGAAATCAACCTTCTTGATGGTGTTCAACAGCTATGGAAAAAGCACCACACATAAATGCTTTGTTTGAGGATGCTGCTTTGCATGCATCTCCACTATCTCTCCTAAGCTCTCTCCACTATCGTGTGAGGATAGAGTTTAGACCGTCTTTCCAGAAGAGAACAGCATGGCAAAGAGGACCAAGTGGAACACAGAGTAGGAGTCTAGATCTGCTGGCCCCAGAGCCTGCATCTCTTCTTCTTAAAGGGCATTGCTCCTGGGTTCAATGGTGTTAACTGAGATTTTTTTTTATTTGACCAGTTTATGCTACCTAGAGGCTCAGAAATACTGCAAACCACAAGATCTTATTTTCACTTTTTACAGTACCTTCCTTCTGTTTTATAATATGAGAAAGAAAAGCTAAGTCATAAAGAAAAACCAAGTGATGAATGATTGATGATAATTTGGTCTCTTTGTTTGAATGAGGAAATTCGGGGTAGTTTTTGGGCTGTAAACATACTGAATGAGTGTTCACATGAAACCATCCTTGTGTGAAACTGAATGAAATGGTGTCTGTAGGGTTTGTAACAGATACTGTGGTGTGCTGACAAGACACTGGTCACCTGCTGTGAGCCTGTTCCCTGCTCCTGGGAGTGTGGGCTTCTGATGTTTAATATTTCATTCTCTGGGAAGAAAAAAAAACCCTCCTGTTTCTTGATGTTTCTTCCTTGTCTTAGATTCTTTTTTCTGTGACAAATATCTGAACAACCTGTGGAAGAAGAGCTCTATTCTGCCTTAGGGTTTTGGGACCTTCAGTCCATGGTTGGTTCTCTTCTTCATTTGCGGGCCATGATCAGGCAGAACACCATGGTATTGGAGAATTCTTGCAAAAGGAAAGGCAGAGATGCAGTCACTAGCCAGATATAGAGGAAGCAAGATGAGAATGTCTCACTGAGAAAAGGTACCAAGCCACATGACAAAACAGACAAGAATTATGGGTTAACTTAAGTTATAAGAGATAGTTAATAATAAGCCTGAGCTGATAGGCCAAAACGTTTATAGTTAATATAAGCCCCTGAACAGCTGTGGTACTAGGCGGGACAGAAACTTCCTTTTACACACTCACCCTCAATGTGGCTCTGTCTCTGTCTTACTGTCTTTTCTCACACAGTTTTTTTTTCTTTTGTCTGTCTGTTTCTCACACAGTTTAAAAGTAAACATTCTATGTGGGTGTTCATGTGGAAGGAACATAAAGTCTAGTCAATAGTGGATGCTGAGCTGGGCGGTGGTGACACAAGCCTTTAATCCCAACGCTGGAGAGGCAGAGACAGTCAAGGTTAGTCTGATCTACAGAACGAGTTCCAGTACAGCCAGGGCTACACAAAGAAACCTTGTCTTGAAAAACCAAACCAAACAAACAAGCAAGTGGATGTTGGTTTGAAATTCATATCTTGCCCTCTTTTATATTGCTTCCCTATGTCCTAAGGGGTTGTTAAAGAGGAACAATTTTCTTTTCACTAGGGTTGTATGAGCTCAGAAATTTCTCAGGTGTTCTTTACAGAACCTCCTGAACCAAAATTAATCTGAACCATTCCTTCAAAGAGAACAAAGGGGGCAAAAAAGGACATGTTCTCTTGTTCATAAAATTGATAAAAATTGTCAGGGCATCTCCCCCCCCATTTTTAATTAAGTGAGGATGGATACCTTCACTCATCAATCTTCTTTTTAATTTCCTACATTCAATTTGATTAAGATGTGTTTCTTGAAGATAGGTGCTATCTGGTTCTTGTTGTATGAAAAGTTTAATATCTTTTCCCCTTTTATTGGACTGGTAAGGCATTTGACATTAAAAATAATAGCTTCGAATTTCCCTCTTGCTGTCTACATTCAGTAGGGGGAATATTAAGAATAGAAGGTGAAAATTCATCTTTTTCTTTCTCTGAAGGGTCTTTCCAAAGCATTATACAGAACATGATCTACTTTGCAACCCAAGATGCCTAGGATAAATAAAATAGAACTATTGACTGTGTTCCTCAGTGGCCAATCCAGGAAATGAGAGTCTGTTAAAGAAATATGGCCACTAATTTTTTAGAAAAAGTTATAAAAACACACTTCTTCCTTTTGTTTAGCTTAACTCACATCTTGCCAGTGTTTAACTGAAGTGAGTGTGTGCATTTATTCTCCTGGAAGGGCAATTGCAAGGGGAAGGGAAGAAAAAAAATTCTGCTCTGCTGTTTAAATCTGCCAAGTTAATAGAAAGTCTAGGCTGTGTTCTGTGTTCTTCCCTAAGCTTTTGTTTTCAGCAGAACACTTGGATATGGATGGACCTCCTAAAATCTTGATAGTAATGCAAGAAAGAAGAAAAGCAAACAGGGAAAGGGATCTGCACTAGGTTACCCACTGTCCTGATGTGACATCCAGTCCTACGGGAGTCATGTGGACTGAGAACTCTCAAGTGAGAGCCATGGCAGGGTGGGTGCTAATTTGGATGGTTGTATGGGGGAGATACTAGATCTCCATGCCTAACTTTCCCCCTGATTTAGTGGTTCTGAAAGGCATGGACTTTGAGGTGAATAATAACTCTTGGATTTAAATCTTGATTTCTTTAGGGCAAAATCTATTTGGCAAATTAATGTAGCTCTATGCATCAGTTTTGGTAGTAGCCAGTTTCCCAAATAGGCCCAGTGTCCCCTGTTTTCTGCCTGATATGGACACCCTTATGAAATCACCTCCCACATCGTCAGTTGCTTTGCGTGACCAATAAAATATGGTGCCACAGAAAATGATAAATGGTGGTGGAAATTCTGGCATGCAGTTCAAGGTTTGGTTATAATAATTCTATGGAAGAGAGCAGTGATGTGACAAGCAGCATTGGAGAGACACCTATGTTAATGACCTCTGGTGTGGGAGAATTGTCTATATTCTGTCAGTTATGTTTTAAATAAACGCTGATTGGCCAGTAGCCAGGCAGGAAGTATAGGCAGGACAACCAGACAGGAAATAGTGGTGTGTCAATGAGAACAGAAGAATTCTGGGAAGGAGGAAGCCCATTGCTCCCCAGTCCTGTCCAGACACGGGAGAAGAAAGATGTGACCTGCCCTGCTGAAAAAGTTAATGAGCCATGTGGCTAACATATGCTAGAATAATGAGCTAATATACGTTATAAGAGTTAATATGAAGCCTGAACTAATGGGTCAATCAGTTTATCATTGATATAGACCTCTGTGTGATTTTCTTTGGGGCTAAATGGCTGTGGGACCTGGGCAGGACAGAAGCCCCAACAAGCAGTCCCTCATGTTATAGACCTCGATTTGGTAGACAAATATAAAAAAAAAAACTTAATTTCCAAAAACTAAGCCACTCTGTTCCTAGAAGAGCCTAAAACTTTATGTATATATAATAAAAATGCTGGAATTCTTGCTTAACATAGACCCATCTGAGATGAGTTCTTTCAGGAGTGTTGGTTGAGACTGAGGACTGGTGGGGTGCACAGTCAAGGTGAGCATATGATGAACCAAGGCTATAATAAAGCCACAGGCTGCAACACGACCAGTCCGTTCCACATTTGATTTGGAATTAATTATTTTGCTTCTCTGTGTTCAAAAGTCTTATTTGTTGCCAACTCTTCCCTCCATCTTCACATTCAGGTAAGAAGCTTTTACCAAGGCTAGCTCTAACTACACCATGTGCTCCTGAACTTTCCACCCTCTGGAACCAAGTGACACAGGAAGTTTGTAGCTCTGAGTTGCGGAATTATGGTGCTCATTTTATTTCTTTCAAAATGCGTGTGCAGTGTTTTATGTCCTGCAAGTACGTCCTTCAACCCATGCCTGACCCCAGATTTCCTGGAACTGGAGTTACAGGTGGTTCTGAGCTGCTATGTGGTACTGGGAATTGAACCCAGGTCCTCTGGAAGGGCAACTGGTGCTGTAAATCACTGACTCATCTCTCCCCCTTGGTATTCATTTTTCATGTGATCACAGAGTTGTAATAAAATTTTCTCTTGACAAAATGTAAGTCATAATAGTAGCACTGTTATACTTTGAACATTGGTGTTCCCCAAATTCATGTGTGAGTCCTAAACCAGTGGGAGATGACCAGGTCATGAAGGTGCTGCCTAGCTGCCCTGATCATAGTATCAGTTCCCTTATAGGAGAGAATCTGGAGAGCTGCATAGTCCTTTCTCCTGTGTGAGCACACAGTCTGCAAACCAGGGGAGGCCCCCACTGGTGTCTACCCACAGCAGCATCCTCATCTTGGACTTAACTTCAAAAGCGTTGAGGAAATGTTTCTATAATTTATAAGCTACCAAGAATAGTGTGTTTTATTACAGAAAAATGAACAAGAGATCAAGCAAGTGCCTTCCTTGCTTCTGAGCTAAAGAATACAAGCAACTCTCAGCGCCCAGTGGCCAGAGGCTGTTCTTCTAACAGGGTTATTGAGTGGGCCATCAGCTAGTCTCTCTGATCTAGAAATAGTTTAATAGATGTTTAATGCTGGAAACTTTAACAATGTCCTTGTGTAGATGTCCTTAAGTGTCCACAAGCGTGTCCTCAGCAAACCTTTTCTTTTTTATGCTAGTCTTAGGTTGTTTTACCACTGGTTCTGGCTAAGGGACAGAATTCAGTGTTGAGCCCTGAACTTGGAGTGTTCTGGACATCGAGTCAAATCAGTCCGAAGGATCAGCCTTGGGTACAAGAATGACACTTTGTAATTAAGTTTTTCCTCTATGAGGATTTTTTTTCCTCCTTTTTGAGAAAAGGCAGAGACTGAAAGCCAGTAGAAAGCTGCTAGTCTTAGATAAAGTCAAGGAATTGAATCCGAATTTGTTTTGTAGCAAAAAAAAAATCACTTATTGAAACCATATGACTTTAATTTGATATAATTTAAGACAAGGTTTCATGTATCTCAGGGTGGCCTCATGTTGGCCTCAAACTTGCTATGCAACAGAGGATGACCCTGAACTTCTGATGAGCATGTCTGGAACTTTTGAGTGTGGTGGTGCCAGGCCCAGTCTATGTGATGCTGGGGGTGGAACCTCGACTTTCTGTGATTCAGCAAGCCCTCTATGAGCAGAATCACACACCTAACATTTTTGCTTTATTATTACTCGAGTTAATGTGGGCTTTCAGTATATATCTGAACCACAGTGACAATGTAATATTGTTTTTTTTGATGATGAAGGGAAATGTACAGTTATTTAAAAATATTTATGAGTGAGGCACTCTTGATTTGTATGGGAAGTCTTTTTTGGCTGTACCTTATAGCACCGGAAATCATAAGGGAGGAGCAGGATACCTTCCTAGTTGGCCAGCATAAGGAAGCCAACCACAGCCAGCAGATGGGGAGGGAGATACATCTTCTGGGGACAGCAGACTGTCCCCACAGACCAGCTTATTTCAGCAGTCACAGCAGTAGGTGCTATCGTCAGTGTCAGTCCCTTCTGATAATGGATTATTTCCCCCCATAGTTAAAGGCTGTAGTCAACAGCAATCTTTCTGCTAAGGCTATGGAGAATAAACACTTTATTCACAAGAAGTTGAACTGCACTGAACAATTGTGCTATTTGTCTCAGGGGAGTCGAAAGTAAAGGCCAGGTACCTAACCTCCCTGCAAATCTGCATATTGCTGATGCTTCATTGTTATCAGGGGCATTATTAAAAAAAATCAACACAATAAGCAGAAGACAAATGTCAGAGATTTATTTATTTGGTTTTTGTAAAGCTACCACTTAAAATGTATTAGCAACAATGAAGAATATTTGATTCCTCATGTACAATGTTTATGCCTTTCAATGTTTCTTTTGGTTCCAAAATACTGGGATATCAAAGATGTTTTGAAACACGCTGTAGGTCAAAGAAAGCATCAGCTTTATCAAGGATTGATCTAGAGGGAGAGAAGTGTAAAAAAGCAACCCCAGGAAGCCAGCTGGCTCTCTAACTTTTTCTTGGACTTGGGCCTTGATTGCCTGTTTTTGAAATTGTGTTGTGTTTCAGTACAGCCTAAAGGTTCCTATTTCCTTTCCTTTTTCTGAATCACTGCCTAGCCATTAGTAGGGGGATGTTTGTCCTGGGGCCCTGGGCAAACTGGGATGGGGATTATGAGCCTTTCCCTTGCATTAAGCAGAGTAAATCCAATTGTTTCTAAATCATGCCATGCTGTAGAGTATTGATTTGCTGACCAGAAGCTGAATGTTGCTTCAGAAACTGTCCAGCCTCTTCGATTTCTATCAGTAAATTACCAGATTACTTAAATTAACACATTCTCACATTTAATTCAAGGTCTATTTTGCATATTTTGCTTCACTAATTTCCATCTGCCATCTCTATCCATGTAGCCGGGTATTAACATATTCTGGAAAATTCTTGCTTTGTTGTAAGGATGTGCAGAAATGTCTCCTTCAGAGATTTTGGCGTGAAATCACCCAGGAACAGGCTTTTGTTCTGAATGAATTACCAAGACTGCGCCTCTCATGGTTCCTTCTTGTTAGGACAGTTATTATGTTAATGAAGATAAATAGAAGCTTCTAGAAATTCCGGATGGGGGAGGGCATCAATAAGATGTTCATCTTCCTAATAACTGAGGAAGTAGTATTACAGTTTAGAGGACAGGAAAGGAATAGCTACCTTTGACAGTGAGCAGGTCATATTAATTCTATTATTCTCAGCTCAACACAGGAATTCTGGAAGCAGGGGTGTCTTGGAGAGAGCAAGCAGCTGAAGTCTAGAGACTATTGAGTTGTCTTGGTTTGACACTGGGGCAATG
Source organism: Dicrostonyx torquatus (assembly GCA_028555095.1). Classification (NCBI taxonomy): domain Eukaryota; kingdom Metazoa; phylum Chordata; class Mammalia; order Rodentia; family Cricetidae; genus Dicrostonyx; species Dicrostonyx torquatus. The sequence goes on along the minus strand of JAQHUG010000019.1, from coordinate 6,631,024 downwards.
CAGGTAAACCAGTGGTACTAGATGAAGGAAGGAAGAGCCCTGACTTGTGAGAATCCTTCATGTTCCCTGGAGGAGAATAAAGGAATTCTCTCCATTTTAAAAGTTCATTGATGATTTTTCCTTTTAACAGTGATGGCTAAGCCCAATGAAGAATATCTGTGGGTTAAGATTCAGTTAATTGGGTTCATATGGTATATTTTTATTATATTAGTAACATTTCTTTGTGTGAAGGAAAAAATCTACTGGGGTCTGGTTATTACTATTACTTTTTAAGCATAGTCTCATATTCAAGCTGGCCTCAGATTCACTGTGTAGCTGGTGCTGGCCTTGAACTCTAGATCATCACTTCAGCAGCTCCTGGTTATTATAGGCTGAGTCACTGTGCTGGCTTTAATTTTGCTTGCTTTGAGAACTTCTCCAACAGATAGAATCATATGACTCACAAAACGTGATAGACTAACTAGGACCTCAAGGCATTTTGAGAAGTAATAGTAGAGGGTTTGAAGATTTGTTTTTATTTTTGTGTAAGTGTTGTACCTGCCTGTGTGTATGTGCACTGAGTGTGCAGTGCCTTCAGGATCCAAAAGAGGACACCGGATCCCCTTGGATTGGAGTTATAGGCATTTTTGAGCTACCACCTGGATGCTGGGAAGTAAACTTGAATCGTCTGCAAGGGCAAGTGTTCTTGTCCTATTGAGCCATTTCTTCCATCCCATCAGGTCTCATTCTTTTCTTTCTCCTTGGTTTGACTTTTTTTCTAGATTCATTTATTTGCCTGCAAATTTCATGATGTCATTTAAAAAGATATTTATTTTACATCCTGAACACAGTTTCCCTCCTTTTCCGCTTCCCATTCATTTCCACCCCCACCCCACTCTCATCTACTCCTCATCCATTTCTCTTCAGAGAAGGGAAGGCCTCCCATGAAGATCAACAAAATGTGTTATATCAAATTGTAGTAAGACTAATTGCCTCCCTTTTGTATTAAGGCTGGGCAAGGCAACCTGTATGAGGAATGTCGTCCCAAAAGCCAACCAAAGAGTCAGAGATAGTTCCTACTCCCACTGTTAGAAGTTCCACAAGAAACTAAGTGACACAACTGTCACATATATGCCAAGGGCCTAGATAAGACCTATGCAGGCTCCCTGGTTGTTGGTTCAGTCTCTGTGAGCTCCTATAAGCCCAGGTTAGTTGATTCTGTAGATTTTCTTGTGATATCATCAACCCCTCTTGCTCTTATAATCCTTTCTCCCTCTTTTCTGTAGGATTCTCCACACACTGCCTAATGTTTTGCTGTGGGTCTTTGCATATATTTCTGTCAAGTGTTGGATAAAACTTCTCCAATGACAATTGGGCTAGGCACCAATCTGTAAGGCAGAATATCATTAGGCATTATTACATTGACTTTTTTTTCTCCTGTCGTATTTGGTTCTATCCCAGGTCTCTGGGCCATTCAGCCTTTAGATCCTGGTGCTCTAGGAAGTGTTAGGGTTAGGTTCACTCTCACAGCATGGGTCTCAGGTTGCACTAGATCTCTGTACCTGTGAGTAGAGACTGCACATTGGTTTCTCAGCTGTCCAGATCCGAATAATCACACAGAAACTATATTAATTACAACACTGGTCTATTTGTTCAGGCTTATTAACTAACTGTTACATCTTAAATGGACCCATTTCTATTAATCTATGTATCAGCAAGAGGCTTTGGTCTACTGGTAAGGTTCCAGTGTCTTTCTCCTTTGGTGTCTCCCTGACTCTGCCTTCTTTTTCCCTGCATTCAGTTTAGTTTTCCTTCCTAGCTCTATTCTGCCCTGCCAGAGGCCAAAGCAGCTTCTTTATTGACTGAACATATTCACAGCACACAGAGGGGAATCCCACACCAGTGCCACCCTTGCATTGGCTTATTCCATAGGTAGGACAGATCAAAGGTTATGTGACTGGGTTGGTGTCCCAGTCCCTCCCACAAGGGGGTCAGATAGTTCACAAATGTTAAACTTTGAACATTATTCTATATACATATTCATTTAGAGTTAGCAGTTGCAAAGTTTCCTGTAGCTCACATTCTATCTGGGATTGTCTTCCTTTGTATAGAGAATGCCTTTAATAGTTTTTCCAGTATGGCTTGCTGTGGACAGTCTCTTCTTTTAATTCTACAAGATCTTCACTTAGATAGGTCTACACATCTAAGTTGGTGACTCACAACATTGTTAACTGTTTTAAGGCTTAGTTCAAACCTTAGTGGGATTTTGGTGCTTGAAACAGACTGGATTTTTCTGTCCAATTATAATTTACTTGTTGAAACTTTAGTCCCAGAGTAATTAAGGTCAACAATAAGCTTTTAGTTAGTGATTGGGTCGTGAGGGTGGAACCTTCAGACCTGGGACTGCGTCCTTATAAAAGAGACTGTAGAGTTAGTTTGTTCTTAGTACTATTTGGGAGAGCATGTTGAAAAGTATTGATAAGAGGTCTGTCACCTGAGTGTGACCGTACGGATGCTATGATCTCAGAGTCCAGCTTCTAGCACTATGATAAAAAACATCATCTGTTTATAAGTCTCCCAGTCAACTGTGCCTGTCATTGCTGCCTGAACTGACTAAGCAATGGCTCACACTCTCTTTGCTTTTGACTTCTTCCCCCTTCTATTTTTCTCTTCCTTTGTCTCTATCTCTATCCTTCTGTCTTGCTATTGCAGAATCTAAAAATACCTAGTTGTTGTTATGTAATGTAAGAATGGTAGCTCTGGTTCATACATTTATGCTCTATTCCTAGGGTCCCTGGACTCCTACTGTTACTGCTTCTGCTGTTACATAGCTCCTATGGAAGCAGAGCTCAGAATGATCCCCAAAGGAACTCATTGAACCAAGTCACTTGTAGCTTTAATAAACCCACGAGTATCCTGTCACTGGTTCAGGGATCATCACAATATACAGACTAAGGATGCATCCTGTGAATTGTATCTCCCTTGAGACATTTCCTATCTAGCAACCTAATTCCTGTTCCATTCTTTTCTTGTGCTTAAAATCCTCCATTCTGTTGCTGAGATGGAATAAAGGCATGATGACATTGACAGCAGAGTAAAAACAGAAAAAAAAAGCCTGAACTGGGTGCACAGCTGCTGAGACGTATTTCTGCTTTCTTTGTGATGCTACAGTGTTCACAGTTTGTGCTTCCTAAACGCTGAACAATAGGGAAGACACTGTTGAAGTGATGCATGCCTCAGGACACAGGTGAGACTGAGGAGCTGTCCATCACTCCCTTCTGGACTCTTCTAAACCCAGAACAAGCAAAACACCATCCTAGTCTCAGCCGTCATAGCTGGTCCTTTTCGTGTCTGTTCTCTGCTGAGGCAGTGTTTCAAATGCACCCATACTGAATCGTCAAACATTTTTTTTTCTCAATTTTAGGCAAAGATTTCACTCTTCTCCTTTTTTCCCTCACAATATCTAATACTGTAGCCTTTTAATCTTGGAAATGTCTAATTTTATTGTTTAAATGTTTCCCGAAGATATGCCATGCTCATAGTATTGACGTTAACTATTTGAAGGCCGAATCTCCCACAGTCTCCTTATGCCAAATAAGTCATAGACAATATTTTATTGGACCATGGAGTATTTGTCAACATTATCTGAATATTATTTCTTTTCATGGATAGCCAAGCATCTCTTTCCCCTGTGTTCATAGCCCATAGTGCTTTGTCTCTCTGGCCTGACATTTGGCAAGGCCTCTTAGAAGAAATTAGCCTTGCCTTTGTAATAAGAGATTTGTCTGTTTGGTGGAACTGGAGCTAGAGAGAGCTTGGTTCTGTGATTGACTCTTTCTAAGAGCCTGAAGGGGACTGCTGTGGCAGCATCTTGCCGTTTCTCACTCTGGTCGTATTTGCTCACATCCATGAGTCTTCCATGGGAGCAGGGACATCAATCAATCTGCAGATGCCACCCCATCAGAGACACCTATCCTGGTCCTACTCTGCCAGCCTTTCCCTTACTTTTCTGCATCCCAACCCCCGGTTTCGTTCCTTCATGCCACTTACAGCACTTAGGAGTTTGTCTGTTCAGCCGTTGGCTGGTTTATCACTCCTTCTAGGCTCCACCTTCCACGAAGGTGCTGCTCTCTTGCCATATGGCACGCTGCTCTGCTGCTCTGCAAGGAGACATACTCAATAGGCTTTGGTTCACTCAGCCCAGAAGGGAGGAAAGGGATTGTGGGAGTCCAGACACTTTCTTCCCAGGGCTACTCACTCTTACTTTTAATCGCTATGTTTAGAGACTGCTGGGAATTTAGGTGCAGTTCCTGCCTGATGTTGTCTTCATTCTCTGTGGTAGTAGATGAAGGCATGAGGGTTACTCTGAAAAGGAATTTTGATGTGTTGGGTGTGGAGGACTTGTAAGCACATTTATTGTGATCTACATGATAAAATTTGTTGGCGTATGTGCCGGTAAGTGGAAAGGGAAGGGGTGTGAACTTTCTACCACTTATTGGTTAGGTAATAAAAATACATGCTCCTTCTCAGTTGAGATTACCTGCTGGTTCTGCTTCAGTTTTTAAAAACGATCATAACAGGTAGGAGTTTGAAGGGCTACGTGTCTCATCTTTCCTTCTCACCTGGTTGAGAGGGAGGGAGAGGGAAGAGGAAGGAGGGTGGTATGTATGTGTGTGTGAGAGAGAGAGGTGAGAGAAAGAGAGAGAAAGAGAGAGAGAGAGAGAGAGAGAGAGAGAGAGAGAGAGAGAGAGAGAGAGAGATCCTTCTTCCTAACAACCAATGAAAAAGATTACATTTTTCTTCTTCTAATCTTGGGCCTTTGCTCACGAAAGGAGGGCTTTCCCACACCGCCCCGTCTAAAATCACAGCCCCAGCTTGCCCATCTCAGTCTGTCTCAAGGTCACGGACAGTCACCTTGCTGGCTAGATGTGTTACTCCTTGTTGCCTTTGCTTCTCTTCCAAAATCACTGATGTGGAGTTGTTACTGTTTGGTTTCCCGCTGGATCTCCCAAACAGGGCACTTCCTTCAGAAGTTACCTCATGAAGGCAATCGAGTGAATGCCTGCATGGGCTGGGGCAAGGGCTTTCACAGACCTGTTAGCTTTGCCTCTTTCAACAGCTTGTTGACATGCAATCTCCACTCCATGCTGTTCATCGACTTGCAGTTTCTAGTGTCTCCACAGAAAGTGCATCCATCACCAAGATCTCTCTGAAAATATTTCCTATGTCCCTCAAAGAAACTTCCCATCCTTCCACCATCACCTCCAATTGCCTCATCAACCATCCCTAAGCAGCCGCTAACTTATTTTCTGTCTCCTTAAATGTTTTCTCTGGACCCTTCATGCGAATGGAATCGTGTTGATGTACCGTCCCTAGGGACTGACTTCTTGGACTTGGCATAATGTTTCCAAGGTTCATTCATGTTGTTTCTTTCGATTTCTCATAGTATATTCAATTATAATATCGTTAGCTTTTAATAGGTCTGCTTGCCCTTGTCGCTGGCTTCATCGTAGGTCCTCATACGAGAGGTGGCAGTGGCCAGCAGCAACCCCATAGCATCTGAAAACCAGCACAGGCTGGTCCTGTGTCACCAAAACTCTTTCTCTTCTTCTTCTATAGTCTTGCTCTCAGATCTGTTCCCCACTTGGCCATTTGAATGATTATGTTTTGCATCCAGGAGCCAACGATCATTTTTGGTGTAAAAGCTGTCGTAAGATGATAAAGTAGGCCAGAACAGACTGGCCCAGATTGGCTCTTGAAAAACGTTTTTATCCGTTTAATTTCTTCATTAAAAAAACTTATATTAAAATGAATACTGAGGTGTTATTGTGGAGAACTGCGATAAAAAATAAAATAAAAAAACACCATCCACCTAGGCTGTTAAATGCTTCCCCAAGGCGGTCTCTGCTCAATTTCCTGTGCAGTTTCTTGAGGAAGGCTCACTGGTCCACAGCCATGTAAGTTATGCCATATTTTAAGCAAGCATGTTTTTCCTCTGGAGAGGCGTGTATTCTTTCCTCTTGGCTGAGTAACCAGGTCAGGGAGGAGAAAGCACCCGATACCATTTTTGTTCAGCTCTTGGTCCTACTCCCTGTCTGGTCATTGTTGGAACACCCTTTCTTGTCAGGAGTCCCTTCCGGAGACAACGTGATCTAGGGAGAGTCCATTGCCTACACTTGTTAATTCAATGGCACAGGCTCTGGGAAGGCAGCATGCCACTTGTAGCTCAAGCAAAAATGTGTAAATGGCTTTATTGAAAATCAATATGCTCGCGTGAAGTGCTGTTCATTTCTGAGTTCCTCACATTTTGTCTTTTTTTTTTTTTTCCCCCACAGGCGAGAGTTGGAGGTTTATAGCAGCGAATCTCGGAGCTTGAGGTTTGATTTCCTTTCCTGTTTTCCACCAGGAGTTTAGGGTTAAAGGATCACCTGGTGTTTTATTTTGTTTACTTCTTGCTAGAAGAGCTACGCGCCCCCCTTCTTTCTCATGGCAAGCGCTGAACCGCCACCAAGGAGTGCAGCTGTCACCCGCAATGCAGTCTCATAAGTGAGGTCAATTTGAGCAGGCTCCTTGTGCACGTGAGACTTCTTCAGAGTTCTCTTGCAAAGCTGCAGGAGTTCCTCTAAGGTCAGCTACAAAGAGGAGTGGAAGTCTGTTGGGGTGAGAGAGAGGACACATTGTGCCATACGGAAAATGCCGACGTTCTCAGCTAAGTCTGGCTCTGACTTATTATTATCAGAACACGGACCAGTTTTTAATTGGTCACGGTGTTGGTGGAGGATAAGCTGTGAGATTGGGTTTGTTAAAATCTGTGTGATAGTCCCGTTAACGTGTGACTTCTGAGAAAGAGCAGGGTCATGTGAGCGACTACATTTGATTTACACAGATGAATAACAGTTTTTCTCCCGGGCTGAGAAACTAGACATTTCCTCATAAATTTCTATCAAAATGCTTTAAAAAGTTTAGCCTTCATTTCAGGCCTAGAGATAGCATAAATCTGAACAGTGAGGGACATGACTGAGTCACAGCAAGGTCTTAATGAAGCAAAGTCAAGGAGCGAACCACAGGAGAGCAGGGATTTGAACAGTGTGTCATCAGATAATTCTTAAATGAATCATAGATAATTTATTTATTAATTATCATTTGCACAGAGATTGTAACTATGCAGCATTTAGTGTAGTTATCTGAAGTGAGTTGGATTTACAGAAAGAATAATGCTTGACTCTAAATCAATTAAAATTTTGATTAAGAACAAAGTATTTTAAGTTTTAGTTCTTTGTCAATACAAGGAAGGGAGTCCTGGGCAAGCACAAGGGTAGTTGATCTATTTCTTAGTTTTGTTTCTACCTTACCTTTGCTTAAGGATATTGCTTATATCTTTGATCACATTTTTAAAATTCTTCAGTTTGGAGTCTCAGTTTCTTTTTTATTTTATTAATGTTATTTCGTGTGTTTATGTATGATGTGTACGTGTGTATACATGTGTGTGTGTGTGTGCCACAGAGTGTGAAGAGATCAGAGAACAACTTTTGGAAATGATGCCTGTCCTTTAACCATAGGTTCTAGGAATCAAGCTCAGTCAGTTAGACTTGCCACCTAATCTCGGCTTCATTTCAGTAACTCTCAGTCCTACTTTGGGAGCTGTGACTCCAGGAAGGATTGTTAAGTTCCTAGAGAGGGGCTATTTTTTCAAAGGACAACTAATATTCCATAGTATACCTTAAACATTGCCTGCTGTACAATTTGATTACTAGTCAATTAAGAGTCTACGTGATTTGATTATAACCTCTCTGGAATTAAATCTTTTATATTAAAAATTATAAAATTTGATTGTCTCAAGAAAAGATTATTAGAATGCCAATCAGGTAGTTAGAAATTTTTTTCTCATTAAATAGTAAAACCAATCTCGTAAACTAATTGGAAAACAACCAGTAAAGCATGTGAATCTAGCTTCATTCCATAAATGCGTCTCCAGGAGTTTGAGAACTGGTAGAAATCTCAGTGGTTGCTTGGGTTCACCTGTTGTAGTTGTATATGCTTGTACTGTATATGTTGTAGTTTACACGCTTGTAGTGTGTACGTTGTACTGTATATGTTGTAGTTTACACGCTTGTAGTGTGTACGTTGTACTGT
>JAQHUG010000019.1:6607174-6622777 GCA_028555095.1 Dicrostonyx torquatus | reverse complement strand
TTACACGCTTGTAGTGTGTACGTTGTACTGTATATGTTGTAGTTTACACGCTTGTAGTGTGTACGTTGTACTGTATATGTTGTAGTTTACATGCTTATAGTGTGTATGTTGTACTGTATATGTTGTAGTTTACACGCTTGTAGTGTGTACGTTGTACTGTATTTGCTTGTATTGAATATGCTTGAAAAATAAACAACTTATTCATCATTGGGCTGTCTTAAAAATGGACTTTCAGTATTTAGTAAAATAAATCTTAGGTATGACCCCACTGGTTTGGTTCATTTCCAAAATAATATTTACCCATTTATTTGTGTAAGTATGACTTTATTTTTGGACGATTCTGGAAAGGTTTCCAAAATGTGGCTCATGTGCAGACCCAAATGCGTCCTCTGTAATATTTGGATGATTAGACCCTTCATTTATTTTTACTTCATGTGCTCCTAGGTGGCAGCCTGTAGGTTCGACTTGACACCATTCAGGGCCTTGGGAGGAAGCGGCACTGGAGGCGTCCACCTGTGAGCCTTGAAAATCATTTCTGAAGGGATCCGCTTTACCTCAGTCTGGCTTGGCTGCCTGAGGGATGGGAACAGCTTGGCCCCTTGTAACTGGGCAGCTCCATGCTGAGATGATATCGTTGTGAATCTACCTTCTGTTTTCACAAGACATTGCTAGAGTGGGGAAGTTTAAATCCAAAGTCTATGTTGTTAAGTAAATGAGAAATGCCATATGGAGCTTTACCAAAGCGATGAGAAAACCTCGAACTACTGAATAATATATTTCAACACTTCATCTTATATGCTATGTTCAATATTCCTTATGGTATTTCATACTCCCTAGTTTTGCATGTTATTTATCACATTGTCTTTGTGTGCTTCCTTGGTCAATGGTTCACCAGCAAAGATTTGACCTCAGATAAAGGTTCTTCTAACTGAATTAGTTCAGAGAACGTTTTCTCTGGCTTCAGCAATCATCTCTTGGTAAATAGATTTACCAAGGCCTCTTCACATTTCTCAGAAACAAAGCATTCTGCTTTTTCTCTTTTTGCCTGTGTTTTTTTCCCCAGGGTAAAGAAAAAATGAAAATATATATTTGAAGTATTTAAGAATCAACATTGGAATTTCTTTGATTATTATTCTTAATAGATTGATACTAATATTTATTATTGGCATAGTGTGTACTGCATGGCTGGAGTGTATCCAGTTGTGATTTTGGATAGGTCTTGGCTAATAAAACTTCAGCAGTGGAAGATAAATGGACGGAGGCATCAATAAGTGAACACAGAAGGAAATTCTCTCCATTAATTTTCCAAGAGTCTGTGATAGCCAGAGTCTTAGTTTCGTGTCTGTTGGTGTGATGAAACACCCTGACAAGAGCAGCTTGGGGTTGGTTCTAGCTCACGATACCATCATCACAGGGAAGTCACGGAGGCAGCGGTTTGAAACAGCTGGTCACATCCCAGTCAAGAGTGCAGAGAGTGAGCACATGCATGCTTGCCAGTGTACAGAGTACAGAGTACAGTGTACTCTCTACTTTTCTTTCATTCCAGAGCTCAGCTCATGAAGTGAGCCACTTTCAGGTGGATGTTTCTACCTCAGTCAACCCAATTCAGAAAATTTCTCTGCATCCTAAAGCTGAGAAAATGCTGTAAATGACATGACAGAAAGATTGTAAGAGCCAGAGTGCCTGTGACCAGACAGTCGCTTCTAGACGTGAGAGAGAAGTTACATCAATGACATCTCAGCAATAAGGTTACATCATCAAGACCTTCATGATGACCACATGGCAGCCTAGATGGGGAGACTTCACAAGATACCACCCCTAGATGAAGAGCTACAGACAATCAATGGCTACTGAGAGGGAGAATTAATTTCCTCCAGCGATGAGCTCCTTGACAGTTTATTCAATTGCAGGGAATCAGCACTAAACTATGTACATATGAACAACACTAAATGGGCTTGGGAGGTTACACACACACACTCACACACACACACACACGTGTGTGTGTGTGTGTGTATGTGTGCAACAAAATAATTATAGAAGAAAGGTCTTGAATTTCAGTAGGACAATGGCAGAATATTGGGAGTAGTTGGAAGGTGAAAAGGAGGGGTAGAGATGATATAAATAAAGTACTCACATGTATGATCTTCTCAAAAAATTAAAGCCTGCAAAAAGAAAATCCCTCACAAGCATTTCCACAGGCCAGTGTAATGTAGACAATTTCTCACACAAAGACTGTCTTCCCGGGCGACTCTAGACTGTGTTAAGCTGATGATTAAAACTTACCATCACATATAGTATGTTTCTTAAGTAGGAAAAATATAGCAAAAATGGTAACAGCCAAAGTTTATTAACTGCTTTATATGTGTCATGCATGTTATAGATATATATTGTGTAATCTCCAAGGTTACTCTGTAAATCGATTTATTATGTTTATAGATGCAGTGATGACTTGAAGAAGTCAATGATTGTCTGTGACACAGCTTTTCCGTGCTGATTAGATTCTAAGTGCGTTTCATCCAGATCCTGTTCTATTTTGTGTATTGGGTATATATTTATTTTTATATTTATTTTTACTTTTTGTGTATAAGTGTTTGGTCTGCATGTATATATGTGTGCTGCCTGTATTCTTGGTGTACAAAGAGGATATACAAGAAGAGGGTGTTGGATGCCCTGGAATTGGAGTTAAGTCTGCTTGTAAGCTGCCATGCAGGTGCTGGGAACTCTACCCAATTCCTTTGCAAGAGTGGCAAGCTCTTTTAACCAATGAGCCATCTTTTCAGAACATAAATCTATCTTTGACGGGTTGATATGCCATTGACTGTGAGGATTTTCTTTCCATGTCCATCTCACCTGTTACTCTCAAGACCCCTAAATTGTTTAAACTCTGTTATCTGGTTCTTTATAATTCTTTTGGATTTTGCTTTTTTAATACATTTAAGAACAGACACAAACAAACCAGGCAGTGATGGCATATGCCTTTAATCCCAGCACTTGGGAGGCAGAGGCAGGCAGATTTCTGCGAGTTCGAGGTCACCCTGGTCTACGAGACCTAGTTCCAGGGCAGGCTGCAAAGCTACAGAGAAACCTTGTCTTGAAAAAGAACAGACACAAACACATGTCCCCTCTTTTCTGCTAAGATATATGTTGCAGCCTTTAAATATACTAGAGTCCTTTGTTGCTGGAGCCTGGCTCTGCCTCACTAACTCCATCTTTCATGATGATTTGAAACGGAATGGCTTGTTTGTTTAGAGCTCTGTTTGCATTGAGTACTGATTGGAAGGGTTAAGCACAGTGTAAAATGGAAAACTCATGGGACAGTATTTATAGAAGCTGCCTCAAAGGTAACTGTTCTTTCTCATGCCCATTTTCTCTACCATTATCTTATTATGATGCATTAACTGGTTCCATTAATAGGTTGAGAGTCTGGCTCTATCTCAATGAGTAAGGAGCAATGGAATTGAAAACTCTTTGTTTAGAAACTGTCTACAGATATGGCACAGATTTCCTTCATACATGATATATGATATTTGATATGTGATATGTAGTATATATAATGTGTACAGCTACTATTGATGTTCTGTTTCTAAGTGGCACATTTCTTTAGGATACAGTATATTTTCATCGACTTTCATAGAACATTAAGTCCAAAGGAAGGCTTTCAACTAGCTTACAGTATGTTTCAAAAGCCCCCCCTTCTACCCAGGGTGCCTTGCTGGTCAGGTGATACAGCAAGTTGGGGAAGGAAGAATGAGGAGATGCTAATGGTGAGAAAACATCACACAAGTTTCTCAGATACCCATTTCCTGTTCAGAAGTCAGAATGCATACAAATTGACTGGAGTTATTTCTGTAGCACTAATGCATTCATCACAAGATAATAATACACAATCAAATAACATACAATCAAATATAGTTATCACTCCAGCAATGCAGACTTTGAGATCACATGGGCTTGGAGTAAGTAGGATATTCTGTTCCATAATACTTTAGTAATGAAAGACAGAACAGAAAAGCATCAACTAGTTCATGGCTGGTCACATGTCATTTATTTACAGATGTGAGAAGATTCCAGCATTTCCCTGGTCAGTTAGTATCAACCACTTATACGACAAGAATGTGTACATATTACTGTCAGTGGTCTTAGTCATTTATTACACTAAGCCTATCGTAGTCTTTCCCTGAGGATATTTGAATTTATTAAATCTCAGTTGAGCCACTTCTCTGTGACCACATGAGGCAAAGTAACTTGGCCTTGGTTCCAGTGAAAACACAGTCCTGGTTTGCTCGACTGCATGGCTTCACCTTTTCAAGCTCCTGCACTTTGTAACACCGCTGTGACTACAGATGAGACCATTCATGTCAGATGCCTTGGAAGGTGCCTGACATATGGTTTCATAATAAATAGATGACTACTTAAAAACTGGAAAAAGCAGACTCCGTTAGAGGACAAGGCTGACAAATTAGAATCAATAGGAAATATAACAAAAAGGCACATCTTTTCCAGTTGTGGGTGACACACCCTCCAGCTATTCTAAACAGTTGAGATCTTATTAAAGAGTCAACTTTGGTGACGTTGACTAGAGAAGAATGAACGGTGAGATCGACACTGTTGACTACCAGGCTGGGTAGCCATTTAGAAAGATCTGGAACATGCAGATTGGTAGACATTAAGGGTCTTTAACTCACTAAAGGCCACGGAAGCACATTCTCACATTTAAACAGGTTGAACAGTTTGTCAGCATCTTGCTTGCAAAGTGGCCATCTCCATTGGGAGACAACCTCAGAGTGCCCTGTCCCTTGCTCTGGTGTGGATTTCTCTCAGCAGACAGGCAGCATGGCTGGCTTCTTGATCGTTGCCTTTAAAGAAGGGCACTTGTCCAGTTGACAGCTGCCAAATTGCTAGCCAGGCTTATCTACACTCTGGACCATTTTATTCACACCTTGATTCCAAAGTAGCCCATCTTCGAAAGAGGTTCCTGCCGTTAGTTTTGGAGCTAGGATTTCATTTCGCTCTGCAGTCTCATTTTTTGACTTGTGGCCTTGAGAGAGTTATTATATTGTTGGCTAAAGAGCACTAAAATTTTATGACATGCCATATGGAGTGAAGGAAATAAGAAGTTGACCCCCTTTGAATGGTATCATTAGGGCACATGTTACCTGTCCCTGTGTTCAGCCATTTACCTGGCTCCCTGGATGAGGTCTGCACAGGTGGTCCGAATTAACACTGTTTTGGCTCCTAAAAGCACAGTGTTCTGGTGGTGGCAGCGGTGGTAGAGCGCTTTCCCCCTCTTTCCAATTTCCCAGACACAGCCACACTTGGATTTCAAACGGCCTCCTCCTACCTGCTGTGCGCATGGGACCTCTACACCTGTTCAGTCGCGAAACTGCTAATGAGGCCTCTCCTGTCCTATTCAGGATTTTGACGGAATATGAAAACTCATTACCCAGAGTCAATGACTGACATCTGTTTCCCAGCCCCCTCCTGAAGCCATCCTTCCAGCCTCCTGGTGCTGGGAAAAAGATGTGCCACTCAGAGAGAAAATTGGAATCCGGGAAGGGAGGGTCACCTTCCTGGCCCAGCCTGTGGAAGCCATTGAGCTTTCCAGTACTGTCTCCACTCAGCCCTTTCTTCCAAAAGACCCAGCACACAAGAGACTCAATATGCCAATCTTTTTTTAAAATATTCTAGTTGTTTTTGAAATAAGTCAAATCTTTGGAAATGAGGAATTTTACTAAGAAGCAAGATCTTTATCTAAAATATTCAGTTAACAAAATTCTTGCTATTAAAATAATATGAATAGAAAGGTTATTTGTATAGCTCAATCTAGCTATGCAAAATTATTCTTTTGGTAAAAGAAGCCATGAATGAATACATGTGAATGCAATAAATTAATATATCCTATGAAGTATTTGGGTTATGTTCAGGTATAGAATTATATATATTATAAAACTGACACAAAATGCCACAGAATTTGTTCACCTAGAATAGTTTATTAATTTTATGCACATGTTAGGCATGGATTTATAAAACTATTTAGTAAGCAAGCATTTATTGAACATTTAATATGTGTTAGGCAGAATAATGGTTTCTGTGGATACAACGATGAATAAATTCAATGCTTTAAAAAAGAGACTTGAAAATAAATACCAGGCCATATGGTGAGTCCTCGAGCAGATGGATCGGAGGTGGTAGGATTGTTCATCTATTGGGTGTGAAGGCCTCGGAGAGGAGGACTCACTAGCTGGCACCCTAGGGTGGACAGGAAGACTTTGGCCAATTCAAGGTAGCAGTAGTAGCCTCTATAGAGAGAGGTGGGAGCAAAGCTCACCTGATGATGGCCAGGTGGTTCACGGTCAAGTCGCACGGGACCTTTTGTGGTGACACTAAGGGTCTGCACCTTTTACAGCCAGAGTATTATTCTTGTTTGTTAGCAGTGGAATCCCAGTGGAAGTTTATTGTACCTACCCAACTTGTGTTTTTAATCTCTGGTGTAGTTTGTTTCAGGTGTGTCCTGGCCACATCCAACATGACCCGTCTGTCACAGACACCCAGACTGTGGCACATATGTACGTCTAAGAGCTTGTATAGAGTTTGTTTTGGAATGTAGATGCAGGAGTGAAATTTCTGAATAGGTGATATAATTATTTTGATTGCCAGAATGTTTTCCAGAGATCCTGCTACTTTGTGACTTTTTTATTTCTGGAAGTCCAATAAGTACTCATCAAGTGACTATTTGGCTTTATTTTTTAATTTATCTCTGTGCCAATTCTTAAAAGAAATACTTTGTGGGCTAGAAGACGGCTCAGTGTTTAAAGGGCTGAGTGCTTTTCTAGAGGACCGAAGTTCAATTCCCACTGCTCACAGGGTAGCTCACAACCTTTTGTAACTCCAGTTGGATGCCCTCTTCTGGCCTCCTGGGGTACCTGGCATGCATGTGGTGCACAGGCAAACATGCAGACAAACACACACATAAACATGAACAAACAAAAGTCCTCACATATACATTTGTTAGTTTTTGGATTCTCTCTTTCACAAATTAATTTCCTTTTCTTAGTGTCCATTTTCCTTTGAGGCCACCCTTAAACAGTTCACATGGTGCGCAGCTTAGATGACACAGAGCACGTTATTTTGTTTCTTCATGTGTGTGTTTACTTTTTAGTGGCTTCAAATGGTAGAGTTGAATCTAAATGGAACTTGTCATGTTTACACAATCAAGTTAATAATTAATTATAATACTATCTTCTATGCTTTCAAGGGTTTTAAGTGAAGCTCCAAGTCATTCTTCTCTAACCTTCAGACTCTGAAAATTGTCTCACATTTTTGTCATTCACGTTTTTTGGCTTTCAACTTTAATTTTACATCTCTAGTTCACTTTTTGGGGTTTTGGGTGGGGATCAACAATTGCTTCTCTCTCATGAGGGAGTTTTTATAATACCTCCTACTGAACCAAAGGAAGCTCATGTGCTTTATTTCCTGCTCAGTTAGCATATTAATCTTCTTTTGTGCCAAAAGAACAGAATTTGCATTACTTTTTCTATATTGTTAGGGCTGAACCTATTATTTATAAACAGTTATTGTTCTTTTAAAATACTGTATATATTTATTAAATACCTCATAAAATATAAGCAGGTATTTTGATTGGTATACTGAAAAGAGAGATAAGCCTTATGAGTCCTTTTGAGCCTGAAATACTTTTACATTTAATTGATAATCTTGTTGAGTTTAGAATTGTGCTAAAATGATTTTCCCTCAAACCTTTAAAAGCAGTGATTTCCTGATGTCTATTATCTCGTATACTGGCCAAAGGACATCCTTTGCACTACCTTGTGATTCAAGACGCTTTTATGAATTTTAAATTACACTCAGGGTTTAACATTTTTCAGTAAAGCATGATTTTTTTTTAAATCCCATTTCAGTCAGGCGGTGGTGCATGCCTTTAATCCCAGTACTGAGGAGGCAGAGGCAGGCTGATCTTTTTGAGTTTGAGGCCAGCCTGGTCTACAAGAGCTAGTTCCAAGACAGGCTCCAAAGCTACAGAGAAACCCTGTCTTAATCCCACCCCCGACCAATTCCCATTGTTTTCAAAGTTACCATACTAAAAACTTTGTCTTGTACTTTTTGTGTGAAAACATTTGTCTTTATTTCTGGGAAGTTTTCTTATATCATTTGTTTTGTAATTTGCCTTTCCATTTTTTAAAATTTTGGTTTGCAAGTTGTATTAACTGGATATTGGCAAATTTTCTTCATTTTATTTATTTACCTTTCATGTCTTGTTTCTTTGTTTTTATTCAAGAAATTTTTTTTGACTTTACTTTTGTATTCTTCTAATTAATTTATTTTGATTTATGCATTTCAATATCTTAATTTAAATTTTTATTATTCTCTTTCATAGCACTTTGACTTTGATGAATATAATAAATTTACCTTTTGCAATTAAAATAGATTTTTAAAACATGTCTTTTTTCCTTTTCACTTATTTTGATGTCTTTTTTTATTTGCACTTCATACTTCTTATTATCTTTATTATTGGATTCAGTTTGTGGTATTTTATTTAGAATTTTTGCATCTGTGTTCATAAGCGATATTGGTATATAATTTTTGTTGGATTTTTGTGTATTTTTCATACTGGGTAAAAGTGGTTCCATAAAAAGATTAGGATATCTTCCTTCAGTTACCATTTTGTTGAATAATTTGAGTACTGGCATTAATTTCTCTTTGAAGGTCTGTTATTATTTCTTTATTATTTTATATTCTTTCTTTTTTTAACTTTTTATTTAATTCTAAATTTGTTTGCCTAGTTTGCACACTTTTCTTCTTTTTTCATTCAGAGAAGTATACTAGAAGTCCATTCTAGTATTCTTCCTCTGATCTATTTTAAGCACTTCTTCTATGGTTTGCATGCTGCCTTTTCATTTGAGCTGTTTTCTACATCCTCACATTTCTATTGAGGTTTGGTTTTGCACCTTTGAGAATTTTTTATTAGTGGTTTGGGAAGGCTACTTTGGGCAACTGTTTTACGCTATTATAGTCTAAATAGATGACCTCACAAAAATTAAGCTCCGAGTGATGGAGGTCAAAGGGAATGTGTGGGAGAGTTTAAATGAGTTCTTTGAACCAATAACAAACTGCTGTTTTGTACAGATTTCGAGCTGGCTAAGGCTGGGGGAATCTGTTGAATCAACTAAGTGAAGACCAGTGGGCAATCTGAGGAAAAACTGAAAGGAAAGACATGGCTGATGAGTCAGCACCAGACAGGCAGTCACTAAGAGCGCCACCCACCTCCCCTGTGCTCACTCTTGATGGTGGTTTGAGCTGAGTTACAAAAGCCCGTGGATTAAGTTCTTTGAGGGCAGAAGCTGAGTCTGTGGCAGAAAACATTCCAGGTGTCCCCTTTGCCTATCTGCATGGTGGCTGATCATGGCTTAGGAGACCAGAGTTTCACAGATATTTGGGAATGAAAATGCCCTTAAATGTCTTTCAGAAGTATGAAAAGCCTCCAGAAGGCGTCTTTTGTCAACATAAATTAGATTGTTGGTATGAAAATGTGCCCTGGATCAATCACTGATTTGAACAGCAATATTGCTGTTCTGTTCTGTTATGCTGATGCAGGGTTTCTTCAGTTTGGAGGCATCTAGAAAGTGACTCTTAGAAGTTTTCCAAGTATCCCTTACTTTGACGTTGTGTGTCTTTTGCATTTGTTTTTTCTTTTTTTCTTTTCTCAGGTCACAGTAGAATCTTGAGTAACTGACCTTTTCACAAGTTACAACAGAGTTGAAATGCAGGGTCTTCCGTTTTGTTGTTTCTCTTTGAAAGGAGAGATTTGCATCATGTTTGGTACCATCCCTGTGTCTGACTTCTTGGGTCACAGAAGTCAGGAGAGTCGCTGCTCTGCACGTTTACTACAGAGCAGGGACTGAATACACAGGAACACATAAGTGATTAAACACTCATCTGTGCAAAGGCAAACTTAAGATACTTTAAATTCAGAACTGGTAAAACCACCATGTTTAGTCATTGCATCTTTGTTAACAGATAACAGAAACAAAGCACCTCTGTCACTAGCTGCCAGACACTGTCCTGACACTAGCAACAGTGGAGTCTCAGAATTGTCATGACTAGGGTACCAGGGCACAAACTTGACTGTCTCCATTTCACGGATAGATAATGAACGCACAGGGAGGTTAAATTTCTAGTTCCCCGAGCTAGTGAGTGACGAACCTGAAAGTCAGGTCCCAAACAGTGCACCAAGAGAAACTTCTTGTGTAGTCATTGCTGTAGGAAATCCTTCAGTCCTTTAAGTCACCAGTCCACTTAGGCATGGCTTCTTATACTATAAATGCCGATGTAAACACGTGCTCCCTCTCTCTCTCCCAAGCTTCTTAATTATACATTATATTTTTAAATGAGCTGCATAAACACAGTACCTTATTCACAATACCTTAATCAAGAGCAGAAATATACATATAACAAAATTGACCTTAAGTTTCTATCAATAAACCAAAATCCACACCAATGCAAATCTCTATAACATATCCCCCTTTAAAGGTAAACAAACATTTATAAACAATCATTTAGGGAATTTGGGCATACTTCTCTCCAAACTGCTTCCCGCTTTTTGTTGGGCAATCTGTATATGTGTTGCTTTTATTGGTTAATGAATAAAGAAACTGCTTTCGGCTGGAAAAGATAGAGAGAAAAGGTGGAGTCAGAGAGCCGTCATAGAGGCGCCAGAGGGGAAAGACACAAGCTGCTAGCTGGAACCTTGCTGGTAGGCCATGAGCCTCATGGTAAAATATAAAATAATGGAAATGGGTTAATTCTAGATGTAAGAGCTAGTTAGCAATACACTTAAGTGATTGGCCAAGCAGTGATGTAAAGAATCTAGTTTCTGCGTGATTATTTTGGAAGTCTGGGCAGCTGGAAAACGAGCAAATGGCTTTCTTACAATAGGCCATCTCAGGCTCTTGCTTTTAGCACAAAAGTATTGGACTTTAAATAGTCATGTAGTCAGTGTCAAAGGCCTTACCAATAATAACTGTTCAAGGAGTCAAGGAATTTCAAAACCAGAGAAATAATTGTCAGGTCTTCTCAGTGCCCATTTATGAGACTGGAGGCCCAGAGGGAAGGAAGACAAAACCAGAGGCAGACATGTACAGTACTGGGGGTTGTGTTCAGGCCTCTTACCTTCAATGATACCCATTTCCTCACAATACTGTCCTTTCTGATTGCTTTCACCCTGCACCATCTAGTCTAGACAACGGAAAACTTTACTACTTGTCTTTTTGGCCTGCAATTGTACAAGAAAGACGGAGGCATGCAACATTTTAAAGTATATATAATGCAGTGGGGAGTGATTCCAAGATGCGACAGGAGCATCCTTCTATCTCACAAAGGAAGAAACTGAGGCTCAGGAAGGGTAGAAACTTGCCCCTCACCCCTGAACTAGAAAGCAGAGAGCCCTGTTTCAAACTGATATTCCTCTGGCTTTGACACAGATAGCCTTTGTGCTCATGAGACCGCCCTGGTTCAGAACTTTAAAGAATGCAGGCCTCACCAAAACACACAGCTTCAGCTCTAGCTAGGTGTCTCTTCTGCTCTTTTCTTACTACCTAGATCCTCGTGGAGTCTGGAGATCTGCTCTTGCCCGGTTTTGCAAATATACCTGACCTAGCCATCAAGAATGTAGCAAAAGATGCAGTCTTGGAGATTTTTTTCAGCTTTTTGGTTAATAAAACAAAACAAAAGAAAACAACAACAACAACAACAACAAAGCCCTTTTATCTGAATATTTCCTGGTTAAAAAAATTCTCTACTATGGAGGAGAGAAAGTCCCTTCACTTGTAATTGCTTCTTAGGAAAGTCCAGCCGAGCTCCTTCCCCAGGTGCAAAAGCTGAGTCGTAAATTGCCTGCACTGTGTCTTGCTGAGGCATTGTGCTTTCATTCCTCATATTTGTCCGCAAAGTCTACACTTGTGGCCCCAAAGAGGAGCTGCGCTGATGTTTAGCTGTCTTACATCAGTTTGCACAGTGCCTAATCTCATATCCCAGAAAAGGGGTTTGCATCCAGGACAATCCTTCCTCTGGATTTGCTTCCTCTCTGCATTTTTACCTCCTGAGAAACTGAGGAGACATTGTTTACCCAGTGAGGGCAGAACCAAGGAAGAGTCTCTGCACTGTTGCATGGGATGGCCTCACTCCCGTTAGCACGCTCCCTCTTCTGCAGGAGAAAGCTTCTTGGCTCCAACCTTTGTTGGAGGATCATGGATTTCAAACTCATGGGATCTCATCTGGAACACTCTGACAGTCAATCCAATCTGCTAAATGAGGTAGCAGGGCCGTGAAATGCCTGCAAACATTTGGCAAGCATTTGTCATTACCATTGCAGTTCCTCTGTTGCTATTAAAATTTCTAGTTGGGGACACCAGCATTTGTCTTTAATCTCTGATGATGCTGCCTTTTTTTTTTCTTTTTTGCAAAAATCTGTTCCAGAAACCTGATGCCAAGAAGCACAAGGACCTTCCCTTTCACTGTGCTGGTTGTGGTGAGTGGTAAGTCAGAGTCATGGGGGAGTTAATTGTGAGAGGAGACAGAGCCCATTCATTACCTCGTTTCCCTCATTTGCTCAGTGCATAAGACTTCAGGAATCATCAATGGAACAGCAAGAGGAGGCCAGGCATCTTCTTGCCTACCTTGGGCAGGCGGCACAGAAGCTGAGTAGCTAGCACACAGCCTATAACATTGTCCCTAGGTTCCCATGTCCAGCTGTTCTCACCTCTATAGGACAACTTCTCTCTGAGGGACCCTACCCAGCTGGCAACCTCAGTTAACAGACTGGTATCCTGATGGTCCCCATCACCTTCAGCTTGCCACATGTGCTCAGAGTACTCTTCTCAGCAGTGCCGTGACACCTGGCCAATCAGGGAAGTGGTTTACTCACGTGCTATCTGCCCATGCCACCATTTGCACCACAGTGCTGTGGGTTGTCAAGAGTTGGAGCCAGCTCTCTAGTGCACACTGATGCTAACACGGCTTTAGGCTTCAGCCCAGGCCACGGCCATCCATATGGCTTTGGTGATAACAAAGGCCTTAGACATCAAAATGGCCCTTGACTGTACAGGATCCCTGCATGAACCACACATGCCTCTCAGTGGCTGCCTGGGCCATGAGCCTTGCCATGGCCTCAGGTGGTTACACATATCACATCAGCAAAGGCTGAGGACATCACAAAGGTACCACACAGTGGTACAGACTATATACGTCCACATGGGTCTCAGGTTTCACAGTGACCTGAGTCAGCAGCGTGGACCAAAGACATTAACAAGGCGTTTGGTGGCATCGTGGACCATGGTGGTCCTTCAAGGAGGTTCAGTCCAGAAAGTGAACCTTTCCTCATCTTGGCCCTCCACTGTTGCCCAGAGCCAGGGGAACATGCAGTCAGGCGGCAGGTTTGGAGGCTGAGTATGACCTGCGTAAGTTCCAGGCTGCTATACACCATCAGGGCAACTCTACCGGACAATGGCAGCAAGTAGATCTCGGCCCCCTCTCTCACCTGTCATTCTCACCACGTCTCCAATTCTGCTTCTCTCCACTGCACACGCCACTCTGTTTTTCTAGCTTTCCTCCTCTTCATCATGAATATTTGCTCTCTGTAGTGATGCCTGTCACTGAAGCCACCCCAGGCCTTAAGGCTGGGCTGGTGCTTGGCTGTCTTCTATCCTGTGACTCTTTAGAGATCTCTGCTCACATATGGATCTCATTCCCCAACCCTCGTTTTAAAATATGGCTTAGTCTGGACTACACCCCCAGGAAATCTGCTCTGCCCTCTTAGTCTTGGCTTTGGATCCACAGAAAGCTTGGATCCCTGTAGTATAATCCAGGATGGCTTGAACGCAAAGTCTGGGCCTGAACACAAAGTTGCACTTGTGTGAGCTAGAGGCATACATATTTACATACTTGCCCAAAAATTCAAAATATTTATAATCTCTCCTTCCTTCCCTTCCTATTTTCCTTCTTTCTGCCCACCCTCCCCTCACTTCCATCCTCCTGATTCTTCTTTTTCTCATCTCCCTCACTCTAATTCCAAGAACAACAGTATTAATTTCTAGAAACAGGTCCAATTTGAAGATAAAGTGAGAACCATTTGCCAACTGCTCCAGTTGTTCTCACGCTGTTGTCCTTCATAGATATATGTTGTTCTAAGTTATGTCTGTGTGTGCACACCTGTATGTGCATGCGCGTGTGCATGTTATGCACATGAGAGACAACTTCAAGAGAGACTCAGTTCTTTCCTGTAACAGGAATGGAACTCAGGTGGTCACACGAGTTTCTCTGTCCACTTAGTCATCTAGCTGGTTCTTGTCCTTCCCCTTTGAAAGGTAGTTTAACTTGTCTGTCTCTCTTCTTCTCTTACCTTCAAATTATATTTATTTAGGTCCCAAATAAATAGGAGACAGAGTCACCCCTGCGCTACACACTGTCATAAAGACCCAAAGACTTTTTTGGACTATCCTAGGGGCTTACTAAATTCTCCGGACTGGGGAACACCCCCATCCTAGTTCCTGTTCCAGAGAGGGCTGTGTGTGTGGAGGCTCATTCTTCTGGGTACTTTAGTGTTGACATCTTTTAAGAAGTGTAGGACATAAAGGACCTTACATTTTCACCTCTGTAAATCCTCTTTCCATCTAAAGCACATTTTATAAGATCAGTGACATGACTGATATTGTTCTTGACTTTTAAAATCCCCTCGCTGTGTCTGGATTGCCCCTTTTCACACCTAAAGTCTGCTTGAATGTCACCTCCGCATAGAGACCACCCCCATCTCTCTACCTTAAAGTGTCCTTGCTTGTACTTTCTCCTTTCACGGCTCTGGTACCTATTTGTTTACTTGTTCTTTTTTTTTAAATTTTTTTATTCATTGTAGGTGAACTCCTAGAGATGAGAGCAGTTGTATCTAGCTTACCTGTTGCTGGATACCTAGTGTTAGAAGTATCGTAGGTAGTCAATAAATGCTCACTAATTTGATAAGGTCAATACCATTGAAGTAAAGGGTTCTTCTCCAGAGCCTGGTTGCCTGGGCACGAACTCTGGCTCTGTTCCTTACGAGCTCTGTTTGGTTGCTTCTGGATTCTCAGTGTCCAGTGTCTCAATTCAACAGCCAGATCTTGCATCTGAGCCTTTTCCATGAAACTATTTTCTCATTTATAAAGCAAAGATGATGATAGTACCCGTACCTCAGAGCTGCTGAAACACTAAATGGAATGTGTGTGAAATGCATATGAAAGGTGTAAAACGTGATACATATTAAATACCATATTTAACATTAGCTGGCATTTTGATATTACTTTGTTTACATGGATCAAATGCATGTGGAACAGCTTTTGTGGCAGGCCCTGTGCTGGATTTAGCACTGCTTTGAATAAGTGTGACTTCTGAATGTAATCCTGATTCCCATCTAAGTTCCCTATTTGTATCCCTTCATTGTGTTGGGTAAGTTTGTTCCCCTTTTGTGACTTTGTGACAGAGCATGAAAGCTGTGGCTTATGCCTAGATTTTTCTTTCTTTCTTTCTTTCTTTCTTTCTTTCTTTCTTTCTTTCTTTCTTTCT
>JAQHUG010000019.1:6574670-6606644 GCA_028555095.1 Dicrostonyx torquatus | reverse complement strand
ACACACACACACAAATGTGTCTTTTACTGAAATACAGTGGAATACTACTGAAATCACTGACACTAAGCAGTTGTTGGGAGTTCTCAGAGTGTTGAGATAATAAGGAACTCAGGCACCAATGGAGCAGCCTTCTTACCACTTCTCACTCAGAAGTTGGGTGTTGGGGGTGACACCAGAAAGGACTGCAGTCTCTATGACAGTCCAGTTCTTCATCTACGTGGATCGCAAGGCAAATGATATGAGATAGTGACTTCACCTGTAAATCTTTCAGATCATTTCCTATAAATTCAAGTATCTGTTCTGTAAGGCATTGCCAGAGAGTTGGGTTATAGCAGCAGCATTCATGCCCAAAATATCTGTGGTTAATTGTTCTTGAATCAAGTGTTCATGAATATGGTCCACAGGGAACAGGAAACCATTTTGGTTTGGCCTTTCCGGAACATTTTCCTGTCTTCATCATTAACCTTTTCAAACTCTGCAGAAGTTCAGTCAAGAAAGGCTGGTCAAGGCCCAGCAAGATCCTATCATCTGCTGCCTGGCTCACTGTGACTCAAACTGCCACCCGGACTGTCATATTCGCTGATCTATGACTAGAACACCCAGTTCTCTGTAGCACCCAACTTGGTGGGATTTAGCATTCTCCTCTCTCTTAACTGCTGGTGGGCCAGGAGCTGCCCTGGAAAGAGTGATAGTCACCTCTTTTATTATTAACCTTTCTTTCCCAACATCCCAGGAATAGCTTCTGGCTTTTCATGTTCTCAGCATAATTTATAGGAAGAAAAAACAAAAATGTTTTTATTTAAATGAGCCTTTTATAAGATGGTTTTGCTCTTTGTAAGCTCAGTAGGTCTTCGAAACCAGTTCTGAACCCCATACACAAAGCCCTTGGAAATGGGATGCTGGAACCCCTAAAAATAACCTTGAGGAAACCTTACCCTCGACTCCTTTCTTCATATGTATCTGTATATATCTATTTATTTCCTGGTGCTCCCAGCATTCTTTCTCTCTTGTTTTCCAGGAATTGATGGTTCTTAGTCTCAACCAACAGATTGGCATCATTCAATCTCTCAGGTAGCTTTAGGCAATACCTTCTGTGGTTCCCTTGTGGAGAACACTCACATAGACTTGCCTTGCTGTTTATAGGAGTGCAGTTATGCAAGGACTCTACTTCATCTATGACTTCTGTGTCCAGATTATCCAGTCTTCTTCAAGGCCTCTACCTTCTAGTGGACTAGTTGGAGTTCCTTTGGGTGGGTGTCAGCCAAGAGACTGGCTCCATGACAGTTTCTATGTCCCTGGAACAAAATTAACTATAGAGTCCCTCTACCCCACTCTCCAAATATCATCGTATAGACCCCGCCTTCTGAATCTTTTAAAAAGTTCTCAGGAGGGTTTTGTGCCTCATTGGCATATCTATTTGGTGACTTGGTGCCTTACCTGGGGATTTTCTGTTATGTTACAAACAGAAGCATGGATAGAGTGTTCAGTGTGATAGTCAGTTATGCACAGGGCCAGGAAGACATAGGATTTTCTACTTGGTGCACTCTCTTAAAGTCTAGGTTAGGCAGAGTTCCCATTTCTGACTATGTTCTTATTTCTGTCTCCTTTCCAGAACTGTGATATCCAGGCATTCTCCCTCCCTGATGGCCGTGATAAAACACCCGACAAAGGTGACTTAGGAAGGAAAGAAACATGCATAGAAGTTTGTTTTCTTGGTGATTCTACACGTTGTCAAATTTTCAACGTTAACTACCCTGCTACTCTTACTCTCTGAGATACCTATTGATTAAAAAAGGATTATTTGAACAAGAACTGTTACAATGGATCTGATAGCCAAGATGGCTGCTAAATGACTAGTGGGTAAGTATCATATATAGCATAGATGCCACTAGATGCATGGATGATTGATATCCTGGGAAGGATGGGAGGAGCAGCTAGAGATTTTGTTATGTCATTCAGAATCATGCACGATTTGAGTTTTAATGTTTATTTCTGTCTTTTAATATTTTTTGACTATGGTTGACTGTACCAATGAGGGCAAACTGCTGTACTTTATAGAAAAAAGTTAAGAATTTGAGTCAGTGCATAGGTGCACATACATCCCCCATAAGTTACCCCTTCTTCACACATGCATGCCTCATGCATGTGAACATACACGGACTCATACATGCAAAATAAAAAAGAATTTGAGTTGAATGAGGTCAGAAAAATGAGTGCATTTGATAACATAGTTCACTGGTGACTTTGGCATGAGAAGTTGCCATATAATGGTGGGAACAAAAGTCAGACTAGGGATTGGGGGATGAAGACGAGGAGATGTTGGTTATTGCCAACTTGCTAGCTGTTTGGATGTGAAATGAGTGTAATGACTGGCCAGAATCTTGGAATCAATGAGAAGCTAGTTGTTGTTGTTGTTATTATTATTTCATATGGAAGTTTTGCATTTTTTTCTTTCTGAGTTATATTGCCTTTGAGTTAGAAAGACATTATTACAGAACAGTTCTTGAGTCAGGACCTGCTATTGCTTGAATTTTTCTTTTGTTTTCCAAAGCTTATATTGAAATTTGATTGACCGCTGTGGCTGTGTGGGGAGGTGGAGCCTCAAGGAGGTGACCAGATCTATAAGAGAGATTCTCCCTTCTCTCTTCTTGTACTGGTTTCCTCACTACAGAGCAAGCTATTAAAGTGAGCCCCCTGCCTTCTCATTTGCCCTCTGTTTTTCGCTATGAAGTGAGGGGGTTCAAGGCCCTTGCCAGCACTGTTCCCATGGACTTCCTAGCCTTTAACAGCTGTGATCTAAAACAAACTTTCTAGAAATTCATCTCTAAGTGCTTTGTTAAAGCAATAGAAAATAAACAGTATCTGAAATTAGCATCTTCTGAGATTTTTTCCATATAAAAAAGTGATTACCTATTTCTTAAGAATCGTCTCATCCCAGAAAAACTTAAGACCATGTCTACTTCCTTTGACAAGGCTCAAATCTTAACAAGAAAGGATTGCCTGCAGTGTCAGGTCCTCTATTCATAGCCCTGAAACTTTGAGGGAAGTCAGTTAAAGCTTGGGATTGGAAAGTATTTTGATATTTGCAGTTCCTTGATTCTGTCCAAAAACCCCTGGTGAGCTAGTGGTTACTTCGCCCAGTAATTCTGGGGTTGCCAAGGGAAGCTGTTATATATGTTTTAAAGAAATATGGGGTTAGGCCAAGAATAGTATGCGAGACTGCAATTCTCCCAGCATCCATGTCTTGAGAGGTAGAGATGGTTTGAAAATTCAGTTTTAGAAGGCCATTTCTAAGCACCATTGCTGCTGCTGAGTTTTCTTCTTTGTAGACT
Organism: Dicrostonyx torquatus; assembly: GCA_028555095.1. Lineage (NCBI taxonomy): Eukaryota > Metazoa > Chordata > Mammalia > Rodentia > Cricetidae > Dicrostonyx > Dicrostonyx torquatus. The sequence continues at coordinate 6,603,312 of JAQHUG010000019.1, read as the reverse complement.
AAGAGAAACAGCGGCCTGGCTGGTGAATGGGTTGCCTGGTTTTTCCCGATTCTAATCTCTTCTCCACAGAGCTGGGTTTTGTGTAGCAAGCTGGAATTACTCGCATTCCTCTCTACAGCGGGCACAACGTGAAAAGTTGGTATACAAAAGCCTTATTGACTTGATGGTACAGCTGTGTGAGGTGAGCAGTAATCACGTTCAGAACAGTTATGAAACAAAATGCAACCCGCATGCTCCCCCACTGCCCGTGATAGGATTATATTCTGATTGACTGAAACTGTGGTCAGCAGGAGGATCACTCGGCAGCAGAAGAGGCTGATTTTTCTGATGATCTAGAAATCAGATTTTGATTCTGATGATTAGATATTGGGCTTATAACCCCCTCCGTCCTAAAGAATGCTACCAAGGTCAGTTAATTTTGTATGCTTGAGAGAATGAATGAATAATGCTTTAGTTTAACAACAAATAAGATAGCTGAAGCCTCATGCCTCTCTGTGGTTTTCCTTTGGCAGGCAAGTTCAACCCTCCTGTCTGGATGGGTGGTGCAGGATTTACAGATGCTGGGGAGCTGCTGTTTGATTTTATTGTTTGAGGAAAGACTATAGGCATTTATCTAGAGGGGGAATTTAACTTAGACAATATGGCAAATGCTCAGGGAAGAGTCTTTTTAAATCAATCTCTGATATGACTCTTTAAGTTTAAACTGAGAAATTTTTCATTGGAGGAGTAATAATGTGCTTGAGCTGAAAATCAAACAGCATGGAAAAGTGTAAAATAAGTTTGAGCGTAGCTGGAAACTCTGCTCCGCTTCCCAGAAACACACACTGTGAGCGGGATCATGTCCCTACTGCGAGTCGGGTAGTGAGTAGAATTTTATAGACTGTTGTGTTTAATCCTCACAGAAACCTCACATGATATATGCTCTTGTCATTCTCATTTTATTTATGTAGAAACAGGTGTAAAAGATGTCAAGAACCTCACTGGGGATCATGTAATTCATTAATTCACTAAGAGGACAGTAGGCTGTCCACTGAGGCAGGACATGTTCAGATGTCATGCTTTGTAACCAGAAGGATGCTGACTCTGGTCTGAAATCAGCTGCCTCTGTCCAGGCAGTGGGCATCGACCAATCCACAGTGGGTACCATCCGTCCACATTTTGATCCTCTCTGTTCTTTCTCAAAGTTGTTCTGTTGTTTATTGTATGGATGTAAATCATTGAAGTGGCTTTCCACTGGAGGCTGTCTTTAGAGTTTTAGCATTAAAGTGCTGCTACCATTACCTTGTACAAACAATGAAATACGTTTGGATAAATCACTATATCTGGACTCTAGTGGCCAAAGGGCATAGAATATCTCAACTGAGTTTGAGGGATCAGTAATCAAAAGATTTGTGTTAATTTGTAATATCACCAAAAATGCATGGTATTAAGTATTATGAGTTTATTAAATATATTTCTGTTTTCTAAAAGTGGCATTCTATTCTTTTAGATAGGTATTTAACTATGGACAATGTTAAGTGCTTTCTTATATTTAGCGTTGCTTTAACATAAACGATTGGTATGGCCTTTCTCATTTTTTTATAATACTCTCTTTTTCATTTGATTTAAGATTATTATAGGCAATAACTTATTTCCAATTTAAAATTTTTTATTGCCTTTGTTAAAAAATGAAGTTCTATGTACTCAAAATTTGAAACCCTTTTTTGGCTATTGGATTTTGCTTCATATTTAGAGAGGAGGATTTTCTCATTCTTGCTAAATTATTAGAGAGTACATTTACCTGCTTATTTTTTGAATTTTTTGCCACCTAAGTTTAGTTTTATACTAGTAGAGTTGTTCATTTGGTACTCATTGTTGTTCAGATGGTTCAACCCTATTCAATATTTTCTAAACATTTATTTGTACAATATACATATTTATCCAATACATTAATATTCACCTCATAAAATTCCAAGTATCTATATATCTGTACTTGTTAAGATCTCATTATATTGTCATCTATAACAAAGTTTAAATTATTCCCTGGATATTGTATCCTTGTTTCTCATAAACCCACAGTCCTCTTAGTTTGTCTCTGCATGCTCTCATGTTTTTTTTTTTTAACAGATAAACTTAAGTATCATTTTGCAGACTTCAAAATATTTCTGGATTAACCTAAAGACAGTCAATATTATTATAGCCAAGAGTTCCTCAAGAACATGTGCTTTCTACTTTGCAGAACCATCTAATCTCTCAGGAGGAGGTGAAAGCTCTTCCAACAGAGTCTGTTTATTTTGTTTTGTTTGAATTATAATTCTTGACACAAGTCATGTGAGGAGCTGGTGGCAATGATCAGATGCCCCTTCCTGTAACACTTCCTTCACTCTGGCTCCACGCTTCGTGGTCTTCCCTCCTGCTCCACTCAGAATGTGCCAGGGGTAGAAGACAGATTACAAGCGGATGGCAGTTTTCCTTTGTCATCCATCTTAGAAGGTGCAGAAGGTCTTCTGTTTCCTTTCCCTACTGTCTCAAAAATCTAGGAAGATCAGAAACTGTGTCGACTGCTACCGAATGAGCCCCGTGGTTTGTAATCACTTCCTGGCACTTTAAGGTGTGATTCTGCAGCCCACTGAATCAAAATGGCCAGATGGATGTGGTAAGTTTGTACATTCTTGAGCCCATTTCAGATCTGAAAAATCCAAGTCTTCAGAGGCCCTGTCTGGGACTATTTTTCAGTGAATCTATTCTCAATAAATATGCTAATGAGTGTTTCATCTGCTGTGATCTACTTGTTAATCACGCGGGCACCAGGTGCTGGTTCAGTAGGTCTGGGGGGAGGTGGCATTGTTCATTTGGAATAAGTGCTTGTGGCCATGATACAGCTGGTCAGTGGCTAACCCGGAGTTTGAGATTTGTTGCAGATTTGTTGCTCTTGCTGTTACTGTTTCCTCAAACACAAGAGACATTGAGTTTGACTTGAATAGGGCCGTGGGAATAGACATTTTTCCCTTTAAAAAGAGTTCCAAGATGGTACTGGAAGCTGGAGAGATGGTTCAATGGAAAAGAGCACTTTCTGTTTTTACAGAGGAGCCGATTTGGTTCCCGGTACCCACAATCATTGGCTCACATTTGTCTATGACTCTAGCAAGCTCTGGGAGCTCTAACATCTGGGCTCTAAGGGTACGTGTGTGTGTGTGTGTGTGTGTGTGTGTGTACATTTTAAAGACTTACACAATAAGTTTTTTAAAAAGAAAAGGAATCATAGAGGGAGGGAAGGAGACAGAGAAAGAGAGAGAGAGAGATTTTCAGGCATGTTTCCTGCCCTAATAGATTTTTAAAAAGATGGTCTATTAAAGTATAAATTGAGGCTTGAAAACAACCTAAAGTAGTCTCCAACAATTATCAGAATTACAAATGATGACAGAAATTCTTTCCTTCCTTCCTTTTTCTTTTTCTTTCTTTTTTGTTTTTACCATTTTACCATTTTTCTTTCACTTAGATTGACTGTACCCTCTTAGTAAGTACACATGATGGACCCTCCTGGAATATTATGTAGACTACCACTAATAAGAAGACCCATAGAACAAAGACAAAAATCTCATTTCCATGTCATTGGTGCCATTGATTACAGGGATCAGAACTTTTAAAGCCCATTAATCTCTTTCTGCTGTAACTTTTTCTAGCTTTCTTTATCCTCCCACAGGGTTGGTCAGCACTTTTTTTTTGGCCCTGACACCTCACAATTGACATGGTCACAGTGTAAGATAGATCTGTGGTTCTGAGTACAACTTTCTGCCTTTCTATGTCACACTGGTTCATGTGCAGACCATGTGTGTCATTTTTTTTTCATCCATAAACATGGGACCACGCTTAAGGGAACATGTCAGTTAGGTTCATCTCAGCATCAAAGAATCCTCAGTGGTTACTAGCAGGGTCGCTGTGTGTGAGCGCTGTGAGCACAGGGAATGTGAATCGTGTGTGCCTCTGCTGGGTCTGACTCTAAGGCACTTGCAACAGTTGCAAAGTTGAAATGCCAAATCTCAGCAGTAAGGAGACAGATGTAGGTAATAGAAAAGACAATGGGAAAAGAAGAAACAAGTCCCGATGATAGCAGTTTCTGTGCAAAACAGTCGAGACACTGAAGGTAAATACGATTCTTTCAGTACTTTTAAATGAAAATGACAGAAAATGATACCAAGTTAGACAAATGAGGTTTAATGGCCTAGGAGAAAGGATGGGGGAGAAGCAGGGAAATAACTGAGCCGGGAAACCACTGCTGAAAAGCTTGCGTGTGCTTTTGTTGTCCCAGTGAGTGTGTTATCTGTCTCTCTTGAAGACTGATATCTTCCCTCTGACACACAGTACTATGAACTCTTAATTCGCTTAAGTTTTCCCTTCCTGAATGCTGCTTCTTTCTTGCTTGTAGTGTGCGAAATCCCGAGAGAAGGCTCTCGTTGGTGTGCTCGAGAGGCAGGATGTGACAGCTAATCTTCCGTGTCAGTTTCATGCCATCGGACATCCACTAAGAGCTGTGTGCCTCTGGGCAGGTGTATGAGGGGCTTTTCAGGAAGGATTAACTGAGAGGGGTGGGTCCCTCTGCAGAGTGAAATGCTCCTTACAGCAGAGGCCAGCCTGTGAAGAGGTCTGAGAGAAAGCCCTGCTGCCCAGCTGCCTGCCTTTGCCTTTTGCTGGTGAGTGCATCTATCCTGCTGTTGTTGCTGCCGCTATCATTTACCAACATCAGAACCCAACTCCTTTGTCCTACCAGTGTGGACAGACTAGCAGGAATCTTGCAGATCTCAGCACCGGATTGGGACTGCCACACATCCAGTCCCCCGAACAGAGCACCTGCCTACTGCTCAGCCTCCATACAGACAGCCCTTGTTGGGCTCCCCAGCTCCTATTGCATCAGGCAACCTAGTTGATTCTCCTTTGTGGTGAATAGTGGTTCTCTCAGTTCTGTTCCTCTGGAGCAGTTTCTCTTCCTGCTGCTGGGACTCTTTGATGTGGTTCCTTATACGGTGCTGACCCCCAACCATAAACTTTTTTTTGTTGTTACTTCATCACTGTAATTATGCTATCCTTATGAATTATGATGCAACTATATTTTGAGATAGAGGCTTGCCAAAGGGGTCACGATCCTCTGGTGGAGAATTGCAGCTCTAGAGAACCCGGATTAGTATACAGGATGAGATAGAGAAGTGACAATTTCTCCAGAGGAGGGAGAGGGTGTTAGGGTGAGAAAACTTTCCTGGGCTAGACCCTACTAGGAAGGAAGTTTCTGGGCTAGACCCTACTAGGAGGGGAGGAGGGAAGCCGTGCAGGACATAGCTCAGTTGCCATTCGGCATGAACCAGAATGACGGCTGGCAGCGGCAGGAGTTAACTTCGTATTCAACAGGAACGCTGTTCTCTTCGGGGCTGTGGCTCCACTAAAGGCTTTACCCTAACGCTGTTATGAGGGCAGCTGTATTACAGCAATCGTTGCTTATTTATTCACTGTAGTGACAGTTACATTTCACAGAGCAGCTGCTGGAGCCAAAAATGTTCAGCAAGGGCAAAATGTGATAAAAGCTCAATGCAGTTTGCTTGCACATTATTAAGTTTTAATTTCTGGTTCAGGAATAAATTTTGTTTTCTGTGGCTATTTTCAACTTGTTTCTATAGTTGAAAAAGAAACGAAGTATTCCCAACCCACCAATTAAACTAGTTAGAAAACCCTCTTGGATTTAAGACCTGAGTTAACTCCAAGTTGAAACACAGGCGAGGCAGAGTTTATTTGGGGGTGAAGGGAGGGTGTGACATGCTAAGGAATGAATTTACAAGGGGGTTTGAAGCCATTTGCATGCTAGCTCCTCTCTACCGTGATTTCCTTTCCAGTGAAATGAGAAAGTTAACACCTTCATGTGTGGATCAAGTGACTCAAGGAAGCACAGGGCTTGACATGTAGGGCACTGAATGTTACTTGTTTCCTTATTGTTGATACACTGTTTTATGTTAGATGAGTCATTAGTCAACAGCCCCCTTGCAGACAGCCAGATACCTTTTCAAACAGTCAGGCTTATTTAAAGCTTCATTGTAATCACGTATCAGGGATAAGGAGGACCCTGATGACATACAGGTAGCCTGAGGGGACAAGGGTCAGGAATGGGGACTGTTTCTTTCCTCAGCTCCATATGAGTTATTTCTCCATCTCTGCTGCATTCGCTGCTTTGTGGATTTCTTTTCCTGTCCATGTTTGCACGTCCTGTTCTCATGGCTTTGACTGCACCAGAGCCAAGCCCATGGCTTTTGGTTATAGAGCCCATCAGAGTGGTACACTACATGTGTTTTGCCCGGCATTTTGTTGCTCAGGGGCTAACTGGCTACCCTGGGACATCCATTGAGACATGATTAATGTAAGGAGGAATGACATCAAGTCACTTAGGCCTGCTCCCTCAGCAGGGACTGAGATCATGTCTGCTTCAGACACTATGCATGAATGATGGAACACCAAGACCCTTTGAAAATCAATCCTGGGGAAGGGATGCTCTGGCCAGTCTTGCACCTAGAGCATTTATGGTGTCAGGAGTGTTTAAGAGGCTGTCAAGCTAGCCTCTTGACATGAAGAACCTAGGGGATGATACCAAAGAGGAGCCACTCTGGAGACCATGCTGTGTCTCTGCTCGGTTTCCTCTAGGACAAGGTGTTAACACTGACTTTATAGATTGCTGGAGTTCTATGACAAAAAGCATCTTGTTAGATCTAAGGTACTAGGAATATAGTAGGTGTTCAATAAGCATTACAGCCTCGTCTTTACTTTCCCTACTGTGATTTGACTGCCATGGAGAGATATTTAAATGATTTCCTGCTTTGTTTCACTGGAGAATAAATGGAATTATCTGCAGGCAACTGATGCGACCTCTATCCAGCCATGTTACTGAATGTTTCCTGTGTCTGAGGGTAGAAGGCGAATCAGAGTCGTCACTTAACACTTCCTCTTGACTTCTTGAGATAAACGTGGGTGTGATTTTGCAGATACCATTTGTGTATTGGGTTTATGAGAACGGTAACTTTCAGGATGCTTGGCTAGTTTGCAGGTCTCTCTGGAAGGTGGTGGGAAGGGGCTCAGGTGCACTCATGCATTGTTTGAGCTGCTGCCTGACCTTATTCAATATTTAGACAGGGTATCCGGTTACTCTCCCTACCTAGTCCCAAACCGCATCCATTCTGCTCTAGCTGTAGCCCCTTGCCATCTTCTTCTGAGGCTCTGCTAACCTCTGCTCTCTCTTCTCCATCTCTCTCCTCAAGGCTGTGTCCATCAGCAGGACTCTTGCCTCGCTGTATCTTTAACCTCTGCTACAATCATTTCTCTTCCTTAGTCCACAAAGAAGTTACACTTTGCCTTCTCTCAGAAAAAGCCTTCTCCAAACTCACTTTCCAAGCTGACCTCTAATCTATTTCCTTCCTTTCCAAATTTTGAAAAAGGATGGTCTTGGTTGATTTTCACAGCTGTCCTGACCTCATTCGCTCTTGACCCAGCTCATCTGGATCTGGGTACAGAGTTCAATTTTTGAAGCTCTCAGTAGCTGCATGTGGGCTTACCCACACAGTGCCTCGGTTAACTCACAGCATGCCTTGGCTAATTCACAGGGCACTTTGGTTGATTCACATAGTGTCGAGGCTAACTCACATAGTGCCTAGATTAACTCACATAGTGCCTAGGTTAACTCACTTAGTGCCTAGGTTAACTCACTTAGTGCCTAGATTAACTCACCAAGTGCCTAGGCTAACTCACATTGTGCCTCGATTAATTTACAGCACCTAGGCTAATTCACACAAGGCCTAGGCTAACGTCCACGGTACCTCGATGTCTGATGCTTCCTCAGATTTCTGTGGTAAAGATCCTAGTGCATGTTTCCCTGCCTCTAAGGAGACCCACTTTCTCCTCCATGTTCTATTTTATGCATATCTATTTTTTTTTATCCACTGGGATACATAAGGTCATCTTCACACGAGTATTGGACGGACTGCGAGCAAACTTCCTTCTCTAGAACTTGACGGATGGTGTAAGCTTGCTTTCTAATTATGTCTTGTTTAAAATTTATGCTGCTGAGAGGCAAGGCCTGTATCCAGCACGTCTGCCACTGTCACCTGGCATGATTACCTTCTTCTTGTCTGTCTATACACTCTGAAGAGGTCTTTGTCTCCTTTCTTCATAGATCTGCTTCTAACCAGACACAGAGCTGCTTCTTTTCCAAAACTTCTCTTCAGTCTGTCAGGTTGTTTCCATCCCACTGCTCACCCGAGGTGCTCCTCACGACTCCGCAGGACCAGGGTGATGGTGACAAATTGTTACCACTGCTTCCATCTCATCTCGAGAACGGGGGAACACCTGTCCTCCCCAACATAGTTGGGATCGCCTGCCACTTGCCTATGAGCTTCTACTTCTGCTCCTTGTAACTTGATCACTTCTGTGATCCTTGCTTTCTGGTGCTGCCTGAATACAGCGCTCCATTCTTACCCCCATCACTGTCCTTGTTAACACGAAGCAAGCAGGGGATGCTTGGGCTGCCGTTAGGCTACCACAGAAGAGTGGGTAAGTTACATCATACTTCTCTGGGGGTGCTGTCCTGCTCCCTCTAAAATTCCAAGGGACACTTAGACTGGGGAAGTGAGACAATTAAAAATAAAGCATATTAATACTTGTAGGAACTACTAAAGAAAAAGAACCCCCAAAGACCAAAAATAGAGTATGAATGATGTATTGCACATTTTATCTAACAAGCAATGAATGTGCCCTGGCTTCAGTAGATAGTATACTGTTGTAATAGGGGTGCAGGGTTGTGTTCCCGGCGCCTGGCTCCCAGGCGCCAGCTAACTTATGCCCGAAATAACCACACAACAATTATATTCATTTAAACTCTGCCTGGCCCATTAGTTTAAACCTCTTATACATATTAGTCTAACCCATATTTACAAATCTGTGTGTCACCATGAGGTGGTGACTTATCGGAAGATTCTAACCTGCATCCATCTGGGCCGGAGGATCATGGCGTCTGCTCACTTCCTTTCTTCTCCAGCCTTCTGTTCTCTTTTCCCCCACCTATCCAAGTCCTGCCCTATCAAAAGGCCAAGACAGCTTCTTTATTAACCAATGAAAGCAAAGAAATACAGAAGAACCCTCTTACACCAGTGTACCTACTGAGTACTGAACTCTGCAGCCAAACAACTTAGCTCTCAGAAACAGCTGTGTCCTTTATTAGCCCCGTGGCTGTGAGCAAGTTGCTTTATTTCCTTGTGCCTCAGTTTCTTAGTATATTAGATGGGATGATGGCACTTTTTGTGGCTTGAATGTCTCACGAACTCGTGGTGAACCATGAGACTTTTAAGGGGTGAGTAGGGCATGTGGGTGGGATCAGTGCCACTGAAGAGGGCATTTGCCCTCCTCTTGCTTTTTGGCCTTCCGATATGAAATGATACAGCAGTGAGGTATTGGGCGTGGACTTTCTAGCCTTTAGAACCATGAAGAAATACATTTTGGTTCTTTATAAAGGATGCTGTTTCTGGTATTATATCACAGGAACACAAGACCTATTCATATTTATGGGTGTTGCTCATGCATAGGAAGGGTTGGAAAGAGTTTGGAATATGGTAAGCCATCATCACTAGATGTGAGCCACTGCTGTGACTCAGCAAATATTCATGGTCTGGGTACAAGTGGGCAGGGTGCTGTATAGCTGGTAAGTGAAGTATGAGGGGGAGAAGGAGGAAGAAGAAGGACAAAGCTGAGAAAAAGAAGTCTAGGATGAATCATTTTCCTGAGGTGAACACTCCCTGAAACAATACCATGAAATGAAAACAGTGAGAGAAGCCAAATTAGCCACTTACATGCTAAAGTTTATGCAAAATGGTCATTAGGTGTTATTTTTATTATTTCGCTTTCTCAAATGTGGAGTCCCCAAATGTGCATTTTTTTTATAACTTTAAGAGCCTAGAAGAGTAGATTTTAAGATCAGAAAAAGGACTCAGTGATGGTAATCGTTTTGTGGTCTATATTGCTGTTGCAAGCAATTTCTAAAGGAAACTGCTAGAATCAGGAAATGTGGCCCCCATGACAGTGGATCACTCAACCTGCTTCTTGTCAGCGAGACAAGAGCGCAAGCAGGCGCTAATGCTTCTCCATGGACCACGGAGTTTAGAGCATTGCCCTTGAAGCTAGGTGTTGAATGACTTTTGTCTAGCATCTGGAAAGTTTTTATTATTAATAATGATGTCTACCACTTACAGCACCCAAGCGTCTGATATCACATCGTGTCGTTCATATGTGTTACCTAGGTAGGTGGGCTTCGTGTGTAGTAAAGTTTTATGAACGAGAATGGGCCTCCGAGTCAACATGGAATTGCCCTTTCATTTGAGAAAGCAGCAGGCTAAAGCCGTGAAGCCTGGGCAGCTTGCCTAAGATCTCAGGGCAGCGAATTGTCACCTGTGCTCTGGTAGCCTGATAAGGCTGGCGGGAATCCAAGTGGACATGATGAAATTACTCAAGCCCTTCAATCTTCTTTAGTTATCGAGGAAAACAGGTAATCTCTATGCCTGTGTCTCCCCCTGGCCATCGAATAGCTCTGTACCTGAAAAACACTAGACAAAAGAGAATGTATACCTTCTAAAGGAAAAACACATGTGTCTTTGTGTTTCATGAATTCATGCTACCGAGGTGTTTGGGAAAACCATGACTACTACAGTGAACAGAATCAGCCCTTCTCCTCTATTTTATTGCCATTTATGAGGCATTTATGATGCCCTAAGAACTTAGGTAGCATAGTCTCTTGCCTGTGTGTGTAGAAGAAAGGAGATCACTGGAAACTCCTAGCTCTTGTAAAAACACCACCACCAACAACAACAAAAAGTAGTGTATTTACGATAATCTGTGAGCCTGTGTCTTTGCTTCCCACTCAGGTACAAGAAAGAAAAGCCACATGATTTGGGGTTTGGGGTGATCTTCGCCTCTGGCTAAAGGGTCCAGCCAACATTCTGAGTGCGGGCTCCCCTTACCTCTCTCCAAACCACTCACCAGCTCTCTTTCTGCTTGTTGAGCCATCCAGATGCTCTGGGCTCAGCCTAGCTCTCTGCCTAGCTAGCATCTGATTTGAAACACTATGCTGAGCCATCTGCCGCATTTGGGGAATTCAGGGTGGGGTGAGTAATGCATTTTACAAATGTGTCCAAATGGGGCAATCAAGGGAAGGATAATAAGGCGGGAATGCCTGGCTGGAGCCGAGCACTCTGCATGGCGGCCACTCAGTGGCTTCTCAGGGTATTTGTGTTCTCTGCCTTATAGCAGGCTTGTCTTACTATTTTTTTTCTTGGCAGTAAGATATCTGCTAAATGCTCTTGCACTTTTACAAAAGTGAATGTTTTAATGGCAAAGCGAGGATTCTGAAGTTCAAAAGCAGCCCATGATGAATTGAAAAGTTACTATTCTTGAAAGACGCCGCTTGAGCCCTTCAGCGTCCTTTGTAGCTCGCACATCTGGAGCAGCCATGATTCTTGTTTCTCTCCTCACTATGGGCCCATTTCGAGCCAAGCTGGATGAGTGCTTTTCCAGCTCAGTGCAGGGGTTTTGGTGTGTTATCTATAGGTTTTATTGAACATCTGTAAATCCCCAACTTGGGTATGCTTCCAGCTACAGCTTTAATCTCTTTCTGAGAAGCCCTACTCTCGGTTTGGAGCAGGGAGGGCTGGGAGGTATCGGTCTCACCGCTGCAAAAGGAGGGCTGAGTGATGACCTGGGGTTTCCATGCAATCTGGAACAGGGCGATGATAGGAGACAGCTGGTAACTTCTTCAGCACAGTGCACCCGCCCCTGACACACAGGAGAAGTGAAATGCATGAGAAACATGATTTCAAATTATGACTGACAGACCATAGAGGGTTTCAGGAGGTAGGCAGATTTACATAAACTCACCAAATAGTTATTCTTTCTGAGAGGCAAGGCTGGGAATAGAGATGCATCTGTGGGGGTGGCACAGACACCTGGTGAAGATGTATCCAATAGGTGAGGCAGGATGTCAGGGCCACTACGGTCTCTATATCAAGTCTTGGTTTGAGACTTGTGGAGGCTGGATCGCAGCGAGACAGACTGTTTGGGCTTCCTGTGAAGTTTCTAGGGTTCTGAGTCATGCATCCTCCAGCCTCTCCACAGAGTCTACTACATATAGACCACGACTATAATCGAAAAGTCACTTCCCCTCCCAAGCTGCTGTCCCTCTGCTTTCCTAGAACTAACCCTCTGGAGTCTGTACTGTGCAAAACTGCTAGCTTGATCCAGATTTGTGGGTATGACTTCTGTCTCTCAGGAGGGAGCCTTTGCTGAGACTCCCCCCGCTTTCCCACAGACATGTGAAATACTCTCACCCATTCTTACGTTCTTACACAATCTGGGATGTTCAAATCTTCCTTTCTAATCTTTAAAAACACAGATACTGAATTTAGAACTTTCAAATCCCCAAACTTGAATTTATTAGGAAAGCATTTCTTCTACTACATCTCAAAACCAAGCCAAACCAGTCCGGTATTGGTACAAAACCAGACATGTTGACCAATGAAATGGAGCTAAATACCAAGATGTTAGTCCACACATCTATGGACACCTGATTTTTGATAAAGAAGGCAGAAATGCATACTGAAAAAAGAGAGCATCTTTAACAAATGGTTATGGACAAACTGGATGTAGAAGAATCTAAATAAAACCATACTTATCACTCGGCATAAAAGTCAACTCCAAATGGATCAATGACTTCAACATAAAACTAGATGCACTGAACCCGACAGAAGAGAAACTGGAGGACAGCCATGAATGAATTGGCACAGGGAAGTCTGAACACCGATAGCACATGCACAAAGAATAACAACTAATAAATGGGATCTCATAAAACTGAAACCCTGCATGGCATGGCAAAGGTCACTATTATTTGAACAAAGCAGCAGCCTACAGAATGGCAAAATATTTTTTTGAACTACACATCCAACAGAGGGCTAACATCCAAAATATATTTGAAAAACTAAAAGCAAAAGCAAAACCCCCAAACAAAACCAAACATGAAGAAAACAAATAACCCAATTAAAAATGGGTTACAGAACTGATCAGAACTTTCCAAAAAAGAAACACAAAGGGCTGGGAAACACTTAAAGAATGCTTAACATATTTAGCCATCACGGAAATGCAAATCAAAACTACTTTGAGACTTCATCTTATACCTTCCAGAATAGCTAAGCTCAATAAAACAAGTAATACTTGTGCTGGTGAGGATGTGGGTAAAGAGAACGTTCATCTGTTGCTGGTGGGAGTGCACACTTATACACTCACTTTGAAAATCAGTGTGGTGGCTCCTCATGAAGCTGGGAAGAGATCCATTTCAAGATCTAGCTATGCCCCTTTGGGGCACATGCCCAGTGGTTATCTGATTTTTTTTGTTGTTTTGTTTTTTGAGGCAGGGTTTCTCTGTAGCTATGGACCTAGCCCCGAAACAAGCTCTTGTAGACCAGGCTGGCCTCAAACTCACAGAGATCCACCTGCCTCTGCTGCTTGGCCTCCCAAGCTCTGGGATTAAAGGCCTGCACAACTACCACCCAGTGGCTATCTGTCTTCTTACTACAGAGACAATTGCTCAACAATGCTCCTTGCTGCTCTGTTCTTACAGCCAGAAACTGGAAACAGCCTAGATGTCTGCCAACAGATAAATGGATAAAGAAAATATGGTGCATTTATACAATGAAATTTTAATAATGAATTAGAAAGAAGAAATTATGAAAGTAGATGATAAATGGCTAGAGCTAGAAAAAAAATCATCCCGTGTGAGGTAATACAGATCTAGAAACAGAACTAAGGTATGTATTTGCCTTTATGTGGATGCTAACTGTTAAGTCTTCAATAAGCAAGCTAAAATCTGCATAACCACTGGCGTTAGGCATAGAGTAAGGGAAAAGGGACAAAGGATGGATCTCTCTAGGAAGGGAAAATAGAATAGAATAGTTAGAGACAGGAGGGACAGGAATGGAAGGACCAAACAGGGAGGTAAAGACAGATGAGAGGGAATACGGGGATGGATACCTAAAACTAAGGGCAATATGAAAACATGATATAATAGAAGCTGCATAAAAAGGTTCATGTAAGAAGACGATATAAATGAAATTACCAAATAATGGGGAAGATGGAGCTGGTGTAGGAGGTCCTTCTGTATTTCTGTTGCTTTCATTGGTTGAATAAAGAGACTGCCTTGGCCTTTTGATAGGGCAGCCCTTAGGTGGGGGGAGTAGACAGAACAGAATTCTGGGATAGAGAAGGCTGAGTCAGAGACAGAGAGCTACCCACCATGAAGTCTGCCAGGTCAGACACAGTAAGTCTTTCCTGGTAAGACCACTACATTGTGGTGACTTACAGACTATTAGAAATGGATTAAATCAAGATGTTAGAGTTGGCCAAGAAGAGGCTAGATATAATAGGCCAGGCAGTGTTTAAATGAATACAGTTTCTGTGTAATTATTTCAGGGGCTAAGCTAACCGGTGCTGGGAACATAGGAGCTGGGTGGCAGGAGTGCAGCCCGCACCTCATTACTACACGAAGCTCTTACTGAATATCTCTTACCACCTGATGAAGTTTCCAGTCCTGGGAATGAATTACATATAATCAAGATGTTGGCCAATAGGGCCTCATGGAAGCCCCCAAACAAACCAAGCTATTGCCAAGGCTATCAGTAGCTTTCCAAAACCTGACGGCAAGGTCCTATTACTTAAGACAACTGCACCACTCACTGAATATGGGTAAGTCAAGCTGGTGCCTTCTCACAGCCTCCATCCCTAAGGACTAGTATTCATGGTATTGGAAGGTATGGAGTGTAAACACCAAGCAAGCAATAAGTTCTTTCTGTAATGATGATGCGCCTATAAGATGTGCTAGAACAATAGGGACACAAAACTTTTGAGAATAGCTAACCAATATCTGGTTGGATTTAAGGCCTACTCCCTTAAATAAGATGGAACCCACCCGTGACACTGCTCAGGAGGCCGAGAACTTGAGACCAGAGAGGCTAGGAGCCTAGGGGCAAACCAAATACTACTGTCCTGCTGAAGGGGCATAGCAATAAGATGACTCCTCACAACACTCTGCTGTTCTCACAGCTCAGTGTCCTGCTCGACATCATCAGAGAAGCTTCCTCCTGCAGCAGATGAGAGCGAACACAGGAACCCACGGCCAAGCAATGTGACAAGAGTGAGAGACTTTGGAAGAGTCAGCCCTAAATAGATTGATTCTATAAAACCTCTCCCATCAGGGCTCAGGGAACCTCATGGAAGAGGATGCAGGAGGATTATAAGAGCTAGAGTGTATGGAGGACACAAAGGAATCAAGACCTCCTAGACACAACAAGGCTGGCATACATGTGAACTCACAGAGGCTGTGACAACTTGTACAGGCACTGTATGAGTCCATGTCAGACATAAGTCTGTGGTGAACAGAATAAGAATGGCCCCATAGGCTCATATATTTGAACGTTTAATTACCAGGGAGCGGCACTACTAGCAAAGGGTTAGGAGGTGTGACTTATTGGAGGAAGTGTGTCACTGGGGAGGGACTTTAAGGTTTCAAAGCCCATGCCAGGCCCGGCTTTGATCTCTCTCTCTCTCTCTCTCTCTCTCTCTCTCTCTCTCTCTCTCTCTCTCTCTCTCTCTCTCCCTGCAGATCACAATGCAACTCTCAACTTCTCCAGCACCATGCATACCTGCATGCCCCCTGCCATGATGATAATGCACTAAATCTCTGAACTGAAAGGAAACTCCCAATTAAGTGGGTTTCTTAGAATAGCTGCCTTGGTCATGATGTCTTCACTGCAGTAGAACAGTGACTAAGACAGAGTCCCAGTGCTTAGAGTGGAAGGGGACACAAACCCCATCAGTAAGCCAGAAGCTGTCTTCAATTAATCACCACTAACACATGGAAAGTTGGTTTTCTCCAGTGGAGTCTCACTAGGGGTACAGGTACAACCCACTCTTCAGTGCAGACCCTAGACCCAGCAGTAGGTGGCCAACACAAATGGACTCAGGAGAATTTTTGCAGGTTTTTGTCTAATAATTCAGGGCCTTTTTTTTATTGTTGTTGAAAACCTTATAAGTCCTCTCTGTACATATTATGGCTTCTGGTTTGTGGGATTCCTGTGTGCCCAAAAGGGTGTCTCTGTGTCTATATGTGTTTCTTGTGGTTTTCCTTGTTTGTTTTGTTGTATGCTGGTTTGTTTATATTTCACCTTATTTTTGTTGTTTTTCTTTATATGCCTCTTTGTTTTCTAAGGAGAGACAGAGAGGGAGTAGATTCAGATGGGAGGGAAGGTGGGGAGGGTAAACCATAATTGAATAGATTGTATGAAGAAAATCTATATTCAATAAATAAAGCAGAGGGGAAGAAAGACTGATGTGAGATTTCACTCTATATGCTGCGAATATCATTGGTTAATAAAGGAACTGCTTTGGACCTATAGCAGAGCTATAGGGGAACAGAGCTAGGTGGGGAAAACTAAACAGCATGCTGGGAGAAAGGAAGAGAAGTTAGAAAAAAGTCATGTAGCCCCATGGAGCCAGCTGAAACTTTAGCTGGTAAGACATAGCCATGTGACGATACACAGATTAGTAGAAATGGGTTAAATTAATATGTAAGAGTTAGCCAATAAACCGGGCGGTGGTGGCACAGCTTTAATCCCAGCAATCAGGAGGCAGAGGCAGGCAGATCTCTGTGAGTTTGAGGCCAACCTGATCTATAAGAGCTAGTTCCAGGACAGGCTCCAAAGCTACAGAGAAACCATGTCTTAAAATACCCCGCCACCAAAAAAAAAAAAAAAAAAAAAAAGGATTAGCCAACAAAAAGCTAGAGTTAATACAGTTTCTGTGTGATTATTTCAGGGCTAAGTGGCTGGGAACCAACAAGAAGTCTTCTCCTACAAAAGATAACATTTTAAAACTGAAGCCCACACTCAACAGAGTCTTTTTCAATAATCTAAAAATCTGTTATTTATAGACTTTCAAATCAGATGCCAGTGTTGAAAGTTATCACGGCTGCAGAATGACTACCTTTGAATGGCTGCTTGTGTAAACTAACTGAGAATTTTGGATTATAATAATCCAGTCTATTTATAATACGTGAGGAGTATGGAATTTTAACTTCTCAGTTTTCTCCCAGGTCACATGTTTTTAACAATATTTATTAACAATTATTAACCAGAATATTGACTTACTCCATTTCAAGAAGCATGTATGCATTTCATATTTTCAACCCTATCCTTAAAGAGAATTACTTTTAGTGAATGAATGAATTATTTTTTTAGGCAGCAGGTGTAGCTCATTGGCATAACATGTGCTTAGTGTGTGAGTGTCCCAGGTTTCAATATTCCTAGCATTAAAAAGAAAATATTTGCCCAGCTTCATTGTTTTCTAGAGACTTATCAGATCAATGCTGGAAATGTTGAGATGAGAAAAATATTTTTTATTTAACAAAATATATTTATATTATATATAATTAAAATATATTGTTTATCTATTTTATTAAAGATTGTATGTGTCCACTTAAAGAAAAGCAAAACCAAAAACATATAAAGAATTGACTGACTTCTTTGTATTTATTTGGCCTCTTTGTCTGATGGAGAACAAAGTAAAAGTGAATTGAAGCCGCATTCTAGTGGTGACCAGCCATTTATTGGCTATCATCCAAATAGTTTCAGATTATATGTTGATGGACTTAAGTGAGAAAACATCATTTTCTGTGCTAAAGACCAAGTGATTCCTAGGAGTCAGTCTCCTTCAAAGAGCCCCAAGGTAACAGCTCATTAATAAAAAAAAAATAATGTCAGTAAAAATGTCATTTATTGCCTGTCTGTGGTCCAGATCCTTTTAAAATTCTGTGTTCAGTCTTATGACATCCTTTCAAGCTATTCTTATCATCCCCCTTTTAGAGAGCAGCACAATCAAGGCTCAGTGTTAAGGGGATTAACCAAGTACACAGAGCTTGCTGAGGGACACAGCTGGCATCTGAACTCATTTCTGATTTCTGTCCCATTGTCCTCATTACCATCGGGACCCCTCTGTAGACTGCACTGTAGTCTCTGAGTGAACCAAGAGTGCTGGAGTGCTGAGTAAAAGGTAATTTTGAGGTATTTGTAATTAAATGGTAGTCACATGGTGATCATGGCTGCATAATTCTCATGACTTGGAATGCCTCTTCTTCAATTTTTGAATCATGCCAGCCCTGTCATTCACACAAGTGACACTGGTAAGCAAAGAGAAGGCCAGAACACTTCACAGCCATCTACTATACAGCGTACGTTCCTCATTCCTTGAAGGCGTCTGCGTGGTTCTGGTCTCCTAATCCTAGAACCAAAGAAAATAGTTTTTCATGTTTAACTTTGCTTTTATTTATTTATTTTTGGTGTGTTGACTGCCACTCCACCCTCTGAGCCAGAACCACAATGTCAAAGATTTTGGCTGCCTGACAGTCTAGTGCTATTTACCTGATCTAATAGAACAGCCCATCCAGAATCAAATTAAATCAGAAGGCCAGCTCAGTGCAGTTAGCAGGGAGGAAAAGCTTCCCAGACTTAGATTAAATAGGGATATCAGCTGGATCATCTCCTGTTGTGCCAATAATGTTAGAGTTTAGAGCCTAGGGTGTAATCTCTAGAAATATGAAACAACAGAGAGAAGTTGTATTTGCAGGACTCATATCAGAAGCTTAATTTTTTTTTATTAATGTTCATTCTTTGCGTCTGGTGACAAATTTCACAAAGACATTTCCTACAGGTGTGCCATGCATTTTGGTCATATTCACTTGCATGCTCTCAACTCCTCCTCATCCCCCTTGCTAATCCCCTTTCTTCCTCCAGCCGCACTTCTGCTTCTTGTTCCATGCTCACATCTCGCTCCTCCTCACCCCGCTCATGCATGTTTATATAATTTTGCATATCTAAATAAAATCTGAGATCCACAAATGAGAGAATCAGTGGAGTATTTGTCTTCTCAAGTCAGGCTCACTTTGCGTAATATAGTGATCCCCAGTTGCATGTTTTCCTGCAAAAAAACTATAAATTCTTTCTTCTTTATGGCTGATAAAACCTGGTTTTGTGTATATACACAACACTGCCATTCATTTGCTGACATTCTTCCTATAGTGTGAGAAAAATGCAATTATATTGCTTTGGAGCAGAGCATGAAAAGAGCCTGGGTAAATTCTTGAGTAGCAGCAGTTCCCTGGCCAGAATCTAAATTGCAAAGAGAACATGGAAGATGCAATCTGGAGGCCCATAGAATAAAATGCTCTTCCCCAGTTTAGTGTTCAACAGTTCCTGTAGATAATGCTGAACAATTATTTAGCAAACAAAATGAAAATAGCATTTACTTGTGAACCACCAAGTTCTTGCAACTAGTCCTGAGGCCACCAGCCACAGGATGCTTCAAGTAACTTATTCGGCTGATGCTCAAACACTTGTTCGTTCTCGTCCTGAGAAGGGACTTTAGATTAGATGTAAGTCTCACTAATGTCATCATTATTGGCATATCACATTTTCAGGTGAGGATTTCGGGTAAGTGAAATACCAAGGATGTTGAACCAGGACGTCTTGATGCTCTTGATGGCTTCTGAAACAATACCTTGATTCATTCCTTCATATCATTCTTTGATAAGGAAACTAACCCTGTTTTTTAAAAAAAATCTAAACAGTGGTCAGATTTTTTTAAAAGATGAAAGTCCATCTAATCATGAACACTTCCTCTTAAATGAATCCCTCTGGTCATTAACTACTGTATTAGAGATGCTTATTTCTTAAAAACATCCAGCTCTGGCCCAGAGGAAGCAAAAGGTATTAGTCCTCATCCCTCCCACGATGCATTCTCAGTGGCTGCTAACCAACCCGTAGGTGTATTTAGTGACCGTCATTAGAAGATACTTGCACATCCTTCCTCATTATGGTATTTCCACTGGGCCTTCCAGTTGGCCACAGCTTTGGTCCCTTGACCAGGAGCCTTTCTGCTAAAGGGGTCTTAGAGGTTTTTTCCCTTTGGCTTGGAATTTTATGAGCTCTTCAAAAGCTTAGGGGAGAGGATGTCAAGATAAGATAGGAAATAAACCATTTCTATATGTCACACAAAAAGTGGACTTTCATTAAAATTCACTGAAAAATTCTAACTATCTGTAGGGTATAGGGTTAGCATGAAGGCCACTCTCAAAGTCCTAAGTCAACAGTGATCTGGGAGTGGTGATGTCCAAGAAAAATTTTAGCTGTCATCATTTGTTAGCCTGGTTTGTCTGAATAGAATTGCCTACTTTTCCAGTTCAAATTGAGTTTTTTTCCTAAAATTCTTTAATTAATTTTTAAGTTAGCATACAAAATTAAAGGTTTCCTCGTGGCACCTCCTAATATGTCATTGTCTTTGCTCTCATCTGTTCCCCTCCCTGTTCCTTCTCTCATCTCTCAAGGTTCCCTTGTTTTTCCAGTTACTCCTGACATCTGCTCTTTCTTTCTCTCTCTCTCTCTCCTTTCCTTTAGAATTTGTTTATTTTTATGTGTCTCTGTGTATTCCTGCATAAGGTGTTTTTTTTTTGCACCATGTGCATGCAGGAGGCCTTCAGAGGGTGTGGAGTCCACTGGAACTGGAGTTAGAGGCAGTTCTGAGCTGCTATGCATGTGCTGAAAATGGAATCTGGGTCATCGGAAAGAGCAGTGGGCTGAACTGCTGAGCCATCTCTGCAGTTCCCTCTTCTGTTCTCCTACTCCATCACCCTCCCTGTTTCCTACTTCCCTTAAGCAAATTCTTAACGTATATGTTGCATGAGGAGGAGCAGGCTGTAGGGGCTGTGTTCCCGGCTCCCAGCTCCCAGCAGCGGGCCTGCTTTTGGTCCCGGCTAACTTATACCCGAAATAATTACACACAAACTGTATTCATTTAAACTCTACCTGGCCTATTAGTTTTAGCCCCTTATTGGCTAACTCTCATCTGAAACTAACCTATTTATAATAGTCTGTATGTCACCACGAGGTAGTGATCTTACCAGGAAGATTCTAACCTATGTCCATCTTGGGTAGGAGCATCATGGCATCTGCTCAAGTGCCTTCTCTCTCCCAGCCTTCTGTTCCGCCCACCTAAGGGCTGCCCTACCAAAAGGCCAAGGCAGTTTCTTTATTCAACCAATGAAAGCAACAGAAATACAGAAGGACCCTCCTACACCACGTATAATTTCTTCGGAGTTTTCACAAGGGTAGAATTCAAGACAAGGTATTTTCTGCCTCACCCACCTATAAGTTAACTACATTACAACATTTTTTTCTTATTATTTCTATGCCTAAATCCTACTGCACAAAGGTGTGCAGAGTGAGATTGACTTCCCTGGGACTTTTCTTTGTGGCCCCAGTTGTGTGGGGTCCTTGTCATTAGCTGACTTCTGGCCAGTGTGAATGGTTCTGTGAGCAGTCCCTAGGGACTGTGTGCTGGCTGGGAAGCCATGGCCCACTGTGGACTATGCAAACTGATTCGCTTGGCTTTCTGAACAGGACAGGCCCTTGGAACTGCAGGGGACATATATGTCTCTTCTTTGACTTGTTTCCCATTAACAAAGTAAATCTTGGGAAAGACCATAAAGTAAAGTAAGAGAAGAGAAAGCAAACTGAGGCGTAGGCTGAGAAGATCCCCAAATTGTTCCAGCCAGAGCTGCTCATTGACAAAAAGGGCCTGCTACAAAGAAAAAAAAAACTGCAAGCCATCTATTTTACTACTCTTCATTAAGACAAATAAACTGGTATTGATAACTAAGAAGTATGAGAAATTCTACATATTCCATATTCACTATTTTAAGTTAGTCAAAAATATTTCTGGGTATCATGCTGACCTATGACCTGTGATACACCAAGATTAGATATCATCTACATTTACACAAACTTCCCAGAAAGTATTATTCCTGTCTTTTGGCAGGGGTACTCAGTACGCGTGAGCCAGACAAGGGACATTCTTTGGGAATAGTAGTGTCTTCCCCTCTTCAAAATGTTTCTTGTACTGCGAAGTTGCCGCCATATGGTTCCCACAAAGGTTCTGCCAAAACTCCCCGGGTTCTCACGAGAGCTCCTTCTCCTCTGTTCTTTTCAGCTCCTGCTGCGGTGGCAGACATGGGAGAGACAGGCAAGCTGCAAAGGGAAGCGAAGTCAAATTAAAGCCTCATAATCGCAGCGCAGCGCTCGTGTAGTTGTGGATGGTGGGGCCTCCCTCCCTCTGCTCGACGAGGTGGGTGTGAGATCCCGCAGGACTGTCTGGAAGAGATCCCGTGGAAGTCACTGTATTTTGCTCAGAAACTGGAGGCGAAGCAGAAGGCAAGTTAAAATTTGTCTGTTGCAAGGCCTGGGTTGGGTGTTGGGAGGGGTGGTGTGCTGAGAGTTCGGGAGAAGTCTTCGGGGGTTTTGACTGTATAGGGAAAAGGGCACAGGACCTAGAAGTGACCCTGAAGCCACAGAAACAACTTACCAGCACGGAGAGCGCAACACCGTATAGAGATAACACCACTCTGGTTAGGTGTGTTGCCAGGTGGGAGTTGGGGAACGGGTTTCGTGCCTGAGTGGGTGCCCGACTGGGTTCTTCTCTCCTTTACACCACTGTGATGATTGCTTGGAGTCCTTCTGTTGCCCAGGGAGCTGTATTACAGTGGCTTTTCCCACACACCACCCGACAGCCTGTGTATTTAAGTGAGGGACAACTTCCTTCTTTTGAAGCTCGCAAGTTCTTTTTGAGGGTGAGCAGCAGCCTTTCAGGACAGGCTCCTGGAGTCTAGGCATTCAGAACATATGCTACTGCTGGCTAATTTTTTGAGTGTACATTTGCAAAATCGGTTCCTTGGGATGAATGAGTACTTACTAGCTATGTTGGATGGGGATTTGCTTTTTAAACTTCGTATGTGTTAATTTTGTATTTTATTAACAATGTATATAAATTATACAAATCACCTGTTTACATTTTCCTGTGACTGTTGGTTATAGGTGAGGGGAATTTGTAGTTTTCTATTCATTAAAAAAAATCACATTAAAGATATAAAACCTTTAGTCTGGGCTTTCAGCGCAGAGGCAGCTTCTAGCTGTGACCTGATGTCACTCCTTCCTAGTTGTTGTATTGTTTGGCCCATCCAGAGAAAATTCCCCACGTATGTCAGAGCGTGACAGAGTGAGATAAAGGTCACCAAGGAATAGCATTCACAATGGCCCTCACTGTATCTGTGCCAGCTTCTTGGGTGACCTTTCCCTACTCCGGGAGATGTTTATCATTGCACTGAGCTAAGGGGTAGAGTTTGCACGTCCTTCCTCTGCTCAGACTCCTGCACTTGCATGGGCTTCTCTTTGCTGCAGGTGGCCTGGGGCTTCTACTTGATTTGACTAGACGCTGACGAGCTCTCAGTTCTTTCTCCCCCTCCCTTCCCCTATTAGAACTGTTTCTGTATGTGTGAAGATGAGATAATTAAATACATCCTTGAAGGAGATAGAAAACAATAACACCTTCCCGTGGCTTCTTCCGGGGGAGTGCAATCCCTTGAACCACCAGGTTGTCTTATCGAATGAGTTATTGTTTTTCAAACTATAGCCTGAATGGCATCCTTTATAATTAAGGCTTCTGGCTTTCAGTTTAAAGTGATATTTGCCAGGAAAAGCCTGCCAAAAAATAAATAAATAAATAAAAGCAGGCTTACCGTTAAATATTGATTTAAGCTGGGAAACCAGCTCCAAATTTTGTTATACCAGTCTTGATCTCCACGGCCTCTGGGCATCTGTTTCAATTTGGTCAAATTGAAATGGGGAGGGACGGTGGCAGGCTAACAGCAAGGTGATCCAATATAGCTGGATGAGTCGTATTTGATGAAAAAGAGCCAGGCACAGCCATCTATAGATCCTGAGGATACGTGACCTGGGCTCAAGCATCCTGTGGGCTGACCTGAGCTGGTGATTATTTTTATTTTTGAAATGTAAAAAGCGTGTCGAGTTATCTTTGGAGAGTGATATGGTTTGTCTGTCTTCCTTTCATCAGCTCCGGTCTGGATAAGCTTCTTCCCCTTCTTGTCTGAATGGACCTCCCCCCCATACCCGCCCCACTTGTGCCGTAGGAAGGGATTTTAAGACCAAAGACAATTTCTTCCCTGCTAAGAAACAAATTTCTCGATCACTACTCCAAGCTTTTTCCTCACCTATCGAGGAGCACACAGGGTCACACAAGCCCGAGCTCCTGAGTGCACACACTTGTGAAATATTATTGTTCATCTGTAGGTCTGACACGAGAAGGCAAACAAGAAGGGGGAAAGCTAAAAGTTTCCTGGGGCGGGGGAAAAGAGAGCATTAGAAGAAACTGAACTCCTCCATCGGGGCAAAGTGCCCGAGATCTATTAGTCTTGACAACTCCGCTTATTCCAGTGTCTCTTGTCGTCTGGGAAGTGAACAAAGGCTGATAAGCGGTGATGGGGTGGAGTACTGGTTTGTGTTTCCAGACTCATAAATATTTCACAGGACCATTTTCTTACAATCAGATACGTCAGTGTGCCAAGAGTAGATGCGCCTGGGTGTTCCAGCAGTGCTGGTGTTTAACAAAAGCCTTTTAAAGGCAGCGGACGCACAGGTGGGGAACATGGAGGTGCGCCCCTGGCTGCCTTGCTACTCTACCTGGCTTTCAAATGCATGTTCTAATTCTGATAAAGGAGTTGGTATTTGACCTCTGGAAAGTGCTGCCATCTACTCAGAGAAATATATCGTTAAGATGTCATGGGGAGAAAAATCATCAATCTTAGCCACACCCCCTCCCATTTCTTCTAGTCCTCTAGTCCTGCCGATGCCCTTCTGTTTCTTTGTACTTTACCCTGTGGATACTGGTATCAGGCACCAAGTGGTGGCTTTAATTTGCAGCAAACCTCTGTCTTGAGAGAGCTGCTTTTACCCACGCTCGGGCACCTGCCATTTCCAAAGGCCCAGCCTTGCCTCGCCCTGTCCCAGGCTCCAGAGCTTCAGCATCCCTCCCAGCTAACCCGCCACACCAGGACGAGGGCTTTCTTCCCGATGTAATCAAGCCGGAGCACGCAGACACGACCTGATTAGCAGCTCCAGTATTAATTTCTCTTTTTGGTTGCTTGACTCACAGCGAGAACCGTGTCAAGGCAGCAGAGAAGCAATTAAATTGATTTTAATCTCTGTCAGAGTAGATAGCGTGCCTCTTTCTCTTCTCATTTAAATAATTAGAGTTTCAGTAGGTATTATTTCTGGCTTTAAAAAAATCGGTATCTTAATGTAATAGAACCCTTGTAATTATAAACTTAATGGCTCTTAATAAGTTAATCATGGCTTTTCACTTAACATGTATTTTTGTCTTATTAAACTTTTATTTTTCGTCATGTTTTTGCTTTCATTAGTGACAGAGAAACACAAAGAATGATGGATAGAAAACAATTCCATCGTTTCCCATCATGAGATCTTTTCAACGACTCCCTCTTCCTCCCTTTGTGGTGTCCTGAACCTAATTTAAAGCAATGTTTTTAGATTTGGGAGAAATTTAAGAGAAACTTGCTTCTTTAAACAAATAAAATATTTGCTTTAATGGTGACAAACTTTGGCTTCTGTGAGAATTTCCTTGTAGGACAATGCATGCTGTTCAAAATTGTGTGTGGTCCCTTGAAACTTAGCATTCTACTAAAGTCATAGATAAGCATTTTTTTTCTTAAAAATTGCAAGTGGGAAAATCGTAAATTATTTTATTCTCTTTGGTAGTCAGTCAGATATTGGGAAACTATCTTATCTCTCATGGTATTATTGTAAAAAGTATTTTGAAATGTGCATTTCAGAGAAAAGGAAATAGGAACAAGATTCACAGATCTGGTGCCCTTCTTTATTTGCTGTGGACTTTGGGCAGCAAGACATGTATAACTCACAGGTGCCTGAGTGTTGCATCACAGAACTGTGGTTAATCCTTACTGCTGCCAAGGGATGAATGACTGTGACCCCCGAAGAAGAGTGCTCAGTTCAGAGTCTGATGAAGTTCTCCCGTAGGTTTCTGAGATGCTTTGTCTTTTGGATACTGAGCATTGTCTGTCAAGAGGTGAGAGGACCTGGCACACCGTGAGTCCTTGACCGGAACTGTTTTCCTTAAAGAGCGACAAAGCCAGTCAAAAGCTGGCCCGTTCCCTAGTGTCAGAGGGATGCAGCCTTCTGGAGAAATTAACTGATGGAGAGTGAACTCTTGGATTGGAGTTTTGGGTAAAAAAACAACTGGTGTACCGAAATGGCAAAGGGATGCGTTTTTTGGGTAGACAGATGACAAAGGAGGCACTTCTTGGAAGGGTCAGCAATAAAGCAGGCTGCCAGCCTCTCTCTTCTCTTGTGTTTCCTCAGTGTTTGCTGTGTGCTCTTAGCCGAACACTGAGTGAAACCCCCATTAGCCAACTCCAACTACACTCCTGAAGGAAACTAGAAGCAGAGGCTGGGCCTGTAATTGGCAGGGACAGACCAGGTGATCAGCGTGGATGGAAGTGTCTTGGAGGTGGGAAGGAGGGACTCTTAAGCCAGCTGTTAGACATTTGCCATTTGACAGCACTGGCCGTATGCTTGGAAATACACTGTCTATCCCCCCTTTCTAGTGTGCGCTGAGGACAAAGCTGTTACCAAGGATACGTGTGCAGTTCTCTCTAGGGAGCATCTCCAGATATTAGTGGAGATGACAGATGGTGGCTAGACCTCCACATAGCTGGTTTCAGTGAAGACTCTGGAGCTGGGGCTATTCAAGTCCAATGTTTCTTGGACAGAAAGGACTTTATAGGAACACAAAAGCAGGCCTGACAAGTCGAAGTGTGTATGTGTGCGTACACACATGTGCCTGGGGTAGAGGTGGGGCTTAGGTCATTTCTGGAACAGAAAATTCGAGGCCAGGCTACAGAAGTGGCTGAGATGAAGCAGGATGCTGTGCGGAGCTGCTCAGACCCATCTCCATGGGGCTGTTCCTGGAGAAATCCACCTGGCAGCGACACTCTTCCTTCCCTGCACCAGCTGCAAGTGTTTTTCATCTACCCCATCTGACCCTCGGACAGATTTCTTTAGTTAGGTAAAGGGCAAGCTTTCCCATGGAGGCAGAAAGTAGGGCCTTAAAAAGCACACAGGACTTGAGGGCACCAAAATAGCTCAACCTCCCGGTAGCCACAGGAGATGGGAACCATTTTCTTTTCCTCCCCAGGCCAGGCAAGCACACTTTAAGAAAAAGCATCACTTCATTACTTTTTTATTTGTTTTTCTTTCATTTATTTGTTTTAAAATTTTTATGCCTTTTACATACCAATCACAGCCCCCCTCCCTCCTGTCCCCTGCTTCCTACCTCAACCTCCTCCCTAACCCACTCCATCCACTCCTCAGAAAGGGTAAGGCCTCCCATGGGGAGTCACCAAAGCCTGGCACGTTAAGTTGAGGCAGGACAGAGCCCTTCCCTCCTCAATCAAGGCTGAGCAGGGCTTTCTACCACAGGGAATGGGCTCCAAAAAGCCAACTCATGCACCAGCGATAGATCATGGTCTAAATGCCAAGGTCTCCTCAAACAGACCAAGCTACAGAACTGTCACCCACTTGCAGAGGGCCAAGTTTGGTCTCATGCAGGTTCCCCAGCTCTGTCTGTCTAGAGTTATGGAGCTCCCAGAAGCTCAGGCTAGCTGTCTCTGTGGGACAGAGCAGGTGATCAGCAAGGACGGAAGCATCTTCGAGGCAGGAAGAAGGGACTGTTATGCCCGCTGTTAGACAGTTGCATTTGACAGCCTGACAGTATGCTTGGAAACACACTGTCTATCCACCCTGCCACATCATGATCATGATCCCCACCCCACCTTGCTAATATAATCCCTGCTTCCTCTCTTAGACTGGATACTCAGAGCTTGGCCCAGTGCTTGGCTGTGGATCTCTGCTTCTGCTTCCATCAGTTACTGGATTGAAGTTCTATGGTGACAATTAGGGTAGTCACCAATCTGATTACAGGGGAAGGCCAGTTGAGGCACCCTCTCCACTATTGCGATGAGTCTTGGGTCTTCCTTGTGGATTCCTGGGAATTTCCCTAGCACCAGATTTCTCTATAACCCAATAATGGTTCCCTCTATCAAGATATCTCTTTCATTGCTCTCCCTCTCTGTTTCTCCCCGAACTCGACCATCCCATTCCCTCATGTTCTCATCCCCTATCCCCTCTACTATCTCCCCCACCTCGAACCCCAGTTTACCCAGGATATCTCATCTATTTCCCCTTCCTAGTGGCTCAGTCGTTAAAAGTTAGGCTCGCAACCAAAATATAACAGTCCTTATGTTTATTACATAGACAGTAGGTCCTTCAATTTCTCTTCACTGATAGAGAGAAAAGGTAAAACATTTTGCTAGGTGGGTGAACAGGTATGAGAAGCAATTGAAAATGTATATGAGTGTAATAAAGTTAAGTCAAGGACCTAAGAACATTTGCAGAGTGAATTTGTCTTAGTCTGTCTCAATAGCATCTTTAAAACAGCAATTTTTTTTCTTTTTTTATTATTGTTAAAAGAAAAATTTACATTTACTCCCCTTGTTCCGGCCCTCCCGCTCCCCCACTACCCCACCACCCTCCCCCTGCTTCCTTAAGATGGG
>JAQHUG010000019.1:6536252-6567105 GCA_028555095.1 Dicrostonyx torquatus | reverse complement strand
CCTAGGACCCCGCAGCTGGAAGGGGGAGCTGGGCTGGGCTGGGAAAAAATCCAGTACCCGGGCAGGGCCCTGCGCCCGAATCTAAAACAGCAAATTTAAAAACAATTGAAAAATTTTCTTCCCCACAGATGAGTTTGCTTTTAATTTTTTATTTTTATTTTTTTTTTTAACTCACAGACATTCTGCAAGAACGGTGAATATGACTAAAATTTTTGAAGTGACTTAGGTCAACTTTGGGGCTTTCTTATTTATTCTTGTGACCGTTGTCTCTAGCACAGTGCCTGGGCTAGAAGATTAATCGCAAATTCAACAAGAATTTATTAAGTACCTACTCTGTGACAGTATTTCTATGGTTATTTAGCATACGTCCATGGTGATGAAGAAAATAGTTACAGTATTTGCTCTAGTACATCTTGTCCTCTGGAAGATTCCTTTAAACAAGGATGAAACCAACACATACACACATGTATATGTACATATGTATATATTGTGGAGAAATTAAAGACAGGTTGTGGAAAAGATAGAGAGATGTTTTGGAGTGTCAAAGGGAGCTTCTGAAGTAGTATTTGGACTGAAATTTTCATGTCAAAATTCAGTTATATTAGGCCAGGAAGATGGCTCATGGGTAAAGAGCTGGTCATTCAAGAGTGGGAAGTTCAGTTTGATCTGTAGAATCCATGGAGAGCCCGAGGCATTAGTATGTGTCTGTACTCTCAGTGCTCTTCCAGATAGGGTGGAGGTGAGACAGGAAAATGCCTGGAAGCTAGTGCGAGAGCTAGGTTGGCACAAACCGTGACAAGCAAGGTGAAAGGTAATAACTAATACCCGAGTTGGCTTCTGACCTTTTACACCTGTGTCTTGACTTGACTTTTATATACAATTCAGAGAGAAGGAAATATAGACAAGTTTATATGAAGTAGCCTTCTTCATTAGATGCAGAATTTCCGCTAGAAGGCATGTGTACAGAGCTCACAGGACTGAGCACTGCATTACAGAACTATAATAAACACTCAGTGCTGCCAAGAAATGAGTGGCTGGAGAACACACGCAAACACAAATGTGTACACACACACACACACACATTGATCACTCACATACACACAGAAAGACAAAGAATTACAACATGGGGAAAAGCTTGCTATGCTTGAAAAATTGAAAACAAAACAAAAACCAGGTGAGTCAAGGCTAGATGGACACATGCAAGTGTGGGTATGGAGATGAATAGAAATGGTCTGAGATGATCATGTCATAGGGGGGCACGAGGGCAGTCATTTAGCTCACATTGTGTTGGGGTCCTGGCGAGTTTCTGTCACTGCGGGTGGAGAAATAATCCATGCTAGATGAAGA
This sequence comes from Dicrostonyx torquatus, assembly GCA_028555095.1. Lineage (NCBI taxonomy): Eukaryota > Metazoa > Chordata > Mammalia > Rodentia > Cricetidae > Dicrostonyx > Dicrostonyx torquatus. The sequence goes on along the minus strand of JAQHUG010000019.1, from coordinate 6,565,758 downwards.
ATGAAACTTGGGTCAGCATCAGTTTAGCAGGCTCTGGATCAAAAACTCCCAGAGTAAGATGAAGTGGTTGATTTTTCCTACACATTTAAACACAGTACAACTTTGGAAAAAGGTTTCCATGTGGAAATTATCACCACAAAGCTTCAGGGTTGACCACATTGAAACTCCCTTGCAAAGTGCATCTCTACAGCAAATCACCTGGGACTTTCCCAATAAGAGTGGGTTCTATTGACTGATGAACAGTATCTAGGGTAAGGGCCTAGGGAGGAAGGATTTCGAATAAGCATAGGGGTGGATTCTATTGATGGAGGATGCAAAGGATGAGCTCTTTTCGCTGAGAGACAAAGCTCAGGATTAGGGCCTACACAATGCGCAGGATTTTGGAGGATTCAGGTGAAGGCTGGCTTCACAGAATAGCAAGAGATCAGCAGGTTGTTAGACAGCTTCCACTTCAGCCTTCGGGGCGAACAGGCACCAATCCTTTCCTTCCCACGAAGGAAGAAGTCCATGTTTAACAATTCTGGATTTTTAAATGCTTTCGGTGAGCTGTGCCTTCTACTGTATTGCCAGGGTATTAAAATGCCAGACAGCAGGAATTCTCTAAAAGCTTTCCTCAAAATTAAAACTGTTTGCCCTCCAGGAAGACACATGAAAGGACAAACCATAGAATGACGAGAATGTTGACATGCTATGTATCTGATTCTTTTTTCTAGAATATATAAAGACTCCTTACAATTCAATAGTAAAAATATAACCAAATGTAAAACTGGGCAAAGGTTCTGGATTGACATCTCTCCAAGGCTAGTTATACAGGGCCAATAAACAAATGAAAAGATTCTCTTTGTCATGGGTATTCAGAGAAGAGCAGCTAAAAATCGTGAGATGTTCTTTCACCCTTAATAGGATGGCTAGAACAAGAAATGTCAGACAATGACAGGTGCTGGTAAGATAATGAAGATACCAAGGTCCTCATAGACTTTTGGGAAATAATATTTCTTCATAATTGCAATCCTAAACCTCTACTCCCCCATATGAAAGCATACCACACACAAACACTTCTACACATGCAACATATTCACAACAGCCGAGAGGTTGGTACAACCCAAACATACACATGAACACTATGTTCTATATACATCCAATGGAAATTTTTGCGAGAAGGAATCAAGTATCAAGTCATGCTACAACATGGATGAACCATGAGAAGATGCTAAGTGTAACAAACCCCACTCATAAAAAGCTTCATGAGAAGCCATCAATATTGACTTTCTGGATCAGGGCAATTTGGAAAAAAAGAAAGGAGATGGCTCTCAGAAGATGGGGGGGAAGATAAGGGTAGATATTCAAAAGGTAGAAGGCTTTTTTTTTAGGTAATAAAGCCATTCCAAAATGGACTGTGGAGATGATGGCACACACTCACCAAATGAACTGTATACCCGATACGAGTACACTCTGTGGCATGTGGATTGTGTTTCAATAAAACTCTTGAAAAAAATCCACTAAAAATCCCCCAGAGCCTAGGGATATACTTCATGTTGACAGAAAGTTCCAGGCTCTTCAGTCAAAATGTACTATGTCTAGAGCTGAGTATCTTTGTGCCCAAGGAAAGATCAAGGAGGAGATTCTTAGACTAGAAAGCTTTCTTTCCCCAAACACGGCAAAGGAACAACACTGTAAACACCACAGGATACCCGTAAATATCTAATTTGCACTGCTGCATGACTAAAAAAAAGCTTGTTTCCTTCCACTCATTAGCAGCATTTAGAAATGTCTATCTCTTTGCCTGCGAATAAGGATACTTATATATCCGCTGTGCACCAGTTGAGCAGGCCCTGCTTGTGCCCGCAACTTCTCCGTGGCTTTGGTCTACCTGAACTGTGCATGGAAAGCACCAGAGGACAAACACAGTAGTGCAAGGTGTGAATATCGTGGGAGAATTCATTTAATTGGTGCGTTTTAAAGTAAGGAGTAAGGGTTTCTGACTGAGTCTAGAAATCAGGATTGCTTCAGCTTTAAAAAAAGATTGTATTCTACCACCAGTGCAAGCTTTCTGTTTTGCATGGGAATTAGTTATTGTTGAATTAAGAAGAAGACGACAACAACAACAATATAGCAAAGCAAAACAAACAGAAACAAAGTATATGATTGGATTTAAGACAGGGTCTTTCTTTGTAACCTTGAACTACTGATTCTTGTACTTTGTCCTCTTGGGTACGTGGATGACGGGTATGTGGCACCAGACCTAGCCAGAGGCAAATACTATTTCATTTTAAGACAAGAAAAGTTTTAGCCACATTGGTGCTTTTTATTCTACAGTTGAGTAGTTCTGTATGTGTACTATAATTTTTAACTGAATTTTGATTGATGGGTCCCAGAATTTGAGATGTAATCAAGACAACCTTTCTTTGATCAAAACAAAGAAAATCAAGCATATTACGGGTGAATTTGCTACTTGTAGGCCCAACTTCCCCTGGAAGATAGCTTATCACTGTGATGCTGACACAGGACATTTCCACCTGTCAATAAGCAAGCCATAGGGTCTGATGGTGGTATGATCAATGAATATGAAGAGTCAATGGAAAGTCAGAGGTTCCTAGTAATTTTTCTTTTTCTTTTTTTTTTTTTTGGCATGGTCTAAGGCTTCCTTTGGGTATGAAGAATGGAGCTGGGTGCTGGGTAGTTCTGAAGCCTTCCCCACTGTGTATGTGAGCTATCTTATTTCTTCCACTTTATTAAAGTGGTTGGGATATATGTAGTTTTGCGTTGGTCAGTCATGGGAATAAAGTTTATCTCTTTCTTTTCTCTTGGTCCCTAGTGATCAAGTAAGTATAACTGCCACACACACACACACACACACATACACACACATACACACACACATGCACCACACACATACACACACACATGCACCACACACATACATATGCACACACACACACATGTACCACACACATACACATGCAGATACACATGCATACATACACACATACACACATGCACACAATGGCTTTTATAATTCTCTCCTTAACCTTTCGTTCTCTTTCCTACCACCTGAAAGAGTAGGGTTGGCTTTTCTCAGGCTTCCCTCTGCCCAACCAGATTTTACAGATGAGTCTGAAATGTCCAAATATCTTGAGAATGTTTTTGAATGTGTGAGATCTGCTTTGAAATCCAAAGTGTAGGGTACTGATGCCATCTTCACCACACAGATGGCTCCTGGAACTTTACAACTCAATTTTCTGCTTAAAAGGGTGCCACTTACAAACTAGCAAATACAGCAAGTGGCTAATTAGCCAAATTAATGAGGGCTTGTTTACTGGAGGTCCCCAGTGCCCTTGGAACTTGGGATGTTTCCTTATTACAATCTGCGAATGGTTTCCTCCAATTAATTTTTAACATACAGCTCTTTCTTCTTAGTAATATGTAATAATCCTAATACTTCCAAGGGGTTTCAAGAATTAACTCATTAATCTTTATTGGGAACCACTAGAAGACTAAACAAAGCAAAACGGATTAATAGTGTTTCATTGTTTGTTTATTTACTTATTTATATTGGTTAACACTAATTTGAGCATATTTTATGAATTTTAATCTATAAATCTGGAGGGAAATTGGTAAAAAAAAACAGAGCAGGCATTAAAGCTTTATTTTTAGCAAAAGACAAAAGAGAGGCATTACATGTCGCTGTGATAGGAGTTGCTCTTACCACAGAGTAAGTAATAACAGAGTCAAGAAAAGTCAGTATTCTCATTTCTAGCTCCTTGCTTGGGTATCTGAAGGAGACATATCCATACTTGAACAGGCACACAGAAAGAAGCCACTAAAATCCAGATACAGTGAGAGAATGTGGGAGCAGTAGGAGGTAATTGTTGATGGAATATGAGGTATCCTTGGTAAGAGTAACAGCTGACTTCATAATAACTTTAGAAGACAGAGAATAGTGGGAAGACTTATTTAAAGTGTGAATAGGTAAAAGTGTCAATCAAGAAGCCTGTATATGATGAGGCTAACCTTCAAAAATAAAAGAGAGCTTAAGATTTTTCCAGATAAACAAAACCATGATTAGAGAGATCATGGCTAGAGGACCTGCCTTCAAAGAAATGCTAGAGGGAATCCTCCAGGCCAAAATGAAAAGAAACTGGAATGGAACAAAAAGCTGTAGGAAGAGGTAAAGAACTCAGATTCAGGTAGATAATTATAAATTTATGTTAATTTGGACACAATATATAAATATGTGATTTGTGACAATAATTTTTGTTATACTATTATACTAATGAGGATAACAGACAGCAACAATATTGGGGAGGCAAATAAGTACAGGGCAGAGATTTTGTATTCCATGGAAGCTTGTTATCAATTAAAATTTGATTACTGTGGATTTAGCATGTTGATTAAAATCCGTTCTGTGCTTACTAAGATAAAACAACAATAAAAGGTACAGTAAAGAAGGAGATGGAAGAAAAGTGGGAGGGGAGAAAACTCTCTGTTTCTCCTTATGCACTTTTGATTTTCTGTTTCTTGGTAACTCTGTCAGCAAAGAAGATGGTTGGAGTCCATCCTGATCAGTGATCGGTATCAAACACTCAGTAGCTGTTTCTGTGCTTGGGCAGAAGAGCAGTCATGCATGGACAGAAGCGGAGGACCCAATCTCCATTCTAGAAAGAATGTGTGGACACCTGATTGTTTCGAGAATAGCTTGTTCCTACAGAAGAAAGCCTTGGCCCCATGGCACTTCCCTGCCTTATCTGGGAGGCTGTTATGGCATCCTTTGAAATACATAAGAATAGCCCTTATTCATTCTCCCACAGCTTGAACCCCGGGATGAAGATGTAGATGCTACCAGGCAGATGCCTTCCGGGACCAGTGAAACTGCACCTGGAATGGACAAGGAGAGGTGTGTTAGAATGTGTGGCAGAGCCGTCCTCTCAAAGTTGTGGCACTCTGGGCCTGTAATAAGGGAAGCAACTCAAGAATAATTGAGATGCTTCCATTATCCTGATAACAAAACCAGTACAGTCACAAGCCGCCAACTGTAATCTAAGAAAGCCACAGGCAGGTAATTCCAACCTCCCAAGAGTTATGCTGGTTATACCCTGCACAGCTACAGAGAAAGGGCTTCCCAGAAACATGGGACAGGGCTCATCTCCTACCCCAATGTATTCAGAAGGCAGTGTGTGGAGTTCAAGGTGATGGATCTGTACCCGTAACACTTCAGGAGGTTTCAAAAACTTCCATGGAATCTGTTTATCTCTTCCTTTTTTTTTTCTTTCTGTGATGCTAAGAATTGAGCCTAGGGCCTTAGGAGGGACCTTGTGCATGGAAATAAGTGCTGATAGAAAAGAACCTAAAGGGATTTGTTTACTTTTTCTGCCACATGAGAATATATCTAGAATATAGAATATAAACAGGTGTTGTACCACTATGCAACATTTTCTTCCCACATGCATGTGACTATATATCCTTTTGAAATGGGATCTTGCTAAGTTAGGCAAGTTGGTCAACAACTCAATCTGTATTCCAGGCTCGCCCCGTCTTGTGCTCTTCCTGCTTCTGTTGCTGGAGGAGAAGGGTTTGCAAATCTATACCACTAAGCCTGGTTTGTCACACTTTCATCTGTCCCTTTAAGAATGAGGATGGCTACTCTGTATTCAGAGTATTTTGGAAGTGCTTAAGGTTTGATTTCACAAGCTGGAAGTTAGAGGAACCCATATCCCTAGATGGACCTTTCTATGAGACTCACATTTGATTTCAGTGCTATTTGGATGAAACTCTGGATGTTAGACTTTTGAATAGATGCTATAAAAAGGTAAAGCTTTTAGATTTAATGGGATGGTATGGTTGTGGTTTTCTTGTGAGGTCATGGGTTTTTAGGAAGTCGGGGGTAGATTTCTGTCTTCTGAATGTTTGTGTTTCCACAAAGTTCATATATGGAAAATGTACACCTGTTATAATTGTATGAAGAGGTGGGGTTTGAAAGGTGATAGGTCATGAGGAATGTTGTTCATGGGGTTAAGTGCTCATATAGGAGAACTTAAAGGGAGTTTGTTTAGTCATCTGTCACATGAGAATAGAGCTAGAAACATGAGTAGACTACATGTATGACATTGAGGTTGTAGACACTAAGTGATGACCATAAAAGGTGGTTCTAGAAGACAGAAAGTGAGCCTTACTTCCCACTGTCAATCAGTTGACAACTTGGTCTTGGACCTTCACGTCTTTTTGAGCAACAGCGTCGTATCATTTATACTTTTCAAGTCTCCTCGCAGCCTCTTCAGCTGACGGTAGCAAACTTCTTTGGTTGGATTCCCACTTTCTGATCTCTAGCTGCTTTTCTCCCATTGCAACGTCTCCGAGAGCAGGTTGTTGAGAAGTCACAGTTCTCTGAAGCTTTGATAACCTACCATTTCAGCTCAGGAGACAGTTTTGGATTGCTGTTATTATTTAAAGGAAAAAATAACCCAAGAATATTCCTAGTTTTCCCCATCCATTAATCTGAAAAATAAAATGTTTTTACTTTGCTTTGGATAGTTTCTTTGCTGTTCTGTCCCCAACCTGAGAGTTTCTTCTAGAATGAATAGACACAGATGGAGAGAAAACAGATCAGCATGCCTAGACCAAGAAGAGGAGATTCTTTTAGGATTTAAAATTATTTTTTGAGAACAGCAATAGGGCATCTAAATTTTGGAGAAATGGGAACTTTAGAAAGCATAAAGTCTGGGGAGATGATGCAATACATAAAGCATTTGAGTGAGTATCCTGTCTGTAATCACAGCACCCAGGAGTCAGAGATGGAATCCCAGGGGGACTTTGGCTAGCTAAACTAATGAAATCTGCAAGCTCTGAGTTCAAGTGAGGGATCTGATCTCAATACATATGTGGAGAACAGTAAAGAAAGATTCTGGACGTCAACGTCTTGTCTCCACACATGTGTGCACACACATGCACCCCCAGCTGCATACCCACATTTATCCACTTACATGCAAATAAATACCACCATTAACTGTGGATTATAGACTGCCTTTAAGTGAAATCCAGGATATCCAACACAAGTGATTTTGTTGTATCTCAGATGCTACATTGGATTTTGTTAATTGTGTGTGGCTGAGATTTAAGTAAGCTCATATGTATGACCTTGGACACTATGTGGATACCAAGTATAATTTAACTTTAAAGGACTTGTCTTTTCCTGGCATTGTTTCTGGGATTCAAACTAGATTTTTACTTTGTGTCTTTTCAAATTCATCTCTCAGGACTTCATTCTAGAGTTTTCCTCCCCATGAAACTCACCCTGGCATTTCTGTTTTCCTGGGTGATACTGACTTCAACTTTTGGGTTTCATTTCAATCTTCTACAGATTTCCTGTTGATCTGATCACACCTACCTGTATTCCTTGGTCACTTCAACTGACAGTTCGTTCTGTGAAGGTAAGAACCATCTTTGTAGCCCCAGAGCCTGGTGCATAGTCAGCTTTTCATGTCCCACTGTTGAATAAATAGTGTTGTGGTGAACTCTCCCAATGTTGCCACCTTCATTTCATCCTCTGCCTGTGAACTACTGCGTTTCCAAAATGTTTCTTTTCAGTGGGAAGGAAGAGTCTTTTAAAGGTCCCAGTGGGTTCCCTGCCAAACCCAGAGTTTGCACTCCGTGTACTGTGTAGTAATAAAAACTGGCGTGGGCACAGGAGACAAAACATCACACAGGGAGGATGTTAATATGTATGTTCTAATTCCTATGCTGAGTGGAGGGGTCCCTGCTGTTTAGTATACTTTAAACAAGCAAACAAACAAACACATGTAACAAATGAAAGAATGCATGGAGCAATGGTGGAAAAGTATCATAAACCAAGGTCTTCTATGCAGGGTGTCTAGGAGATATAGTGCAATGGGACAAAGGATTATAATTAGGTACTTAGTACTGACTGTTCACTTAACCCTCCTGCATGTCTGAGATCCTTTCTGTGTTCTTTCTAATAACTTACTTATGAGATAGTCATAAATACCACTGTGGGTGGTAGTTTTTCTTTTCCCATTTTTGCACACACACGTGTCATATGTGTATGTTTGCACATGGCTGAGTACCTGTGTGTGGGTGTGTGAGGATGTGCATGTATGTATATTTACATACCTGTGGAGGCCTGAGGTTGTTGTCAGGAATCATCCTTGACTGATTATTCCATGGAATTTGCTGGAACAGGGTCTCTCATCAAACCCAGAGCTTGCCAGTATAGCTAGTGTGGCTAGCCAGCTTGCTCTGGGAACTCTCTGCATTTGCCTTCTGAAGTTAGAATTATAGATGGGATATCATGCCAACAGGAATTATCCTGGGTTCTGGGGATCCAGACTCAGGTCCTTATACTTGTGAGGCAAGGGCATTTACTATTGAGTCATCTTAACCCCAGTGAGGTGCTATCTGAAGTGTTTGCTTTTTATGTCTAGATACCTAGGTAGAAAAGTATTCAGATTTTATGTAGAGATATATATTTTTTAAAATTTTAATTCTTAAAAAACTGTGTGTGTGTGCCCACCCATGTTTGAGTATGTCAATATGTGTGCAGGTACCTGTAGAGTCAAAACAGGGCATCTGAATCTGGAGTGACAGGCAGTTGTAAGATGCTTAACCTGGGTGCTGGGATCAAATTCCAGTTCTCTTCAAGAGCAGTAAGAGCTTTTAATCATGGAGTCATCTCCTCAGCCCTGGAGATTTCTTAATAATGATTTTCCAGAGGTGATCTTTAAGTTCTAGTATGCCTATCCATAACCAAGGGTTTAGATAATTTAACAATTTGAATTTCTAAACTACTTCCCAAAAAACTCTTAACTTACTGGGTTTGGTTGTGTGGTCTCCAGAACTTATTTTAAGTGATTGATCATATTTGGGGCTATTTTGGTGTATATGAGCCAAGAAAAATACTTCAAGGTGTATGTCTTTGGCCAAGCTCTTTTTGTACTGTCAAGATGAGCTACAGACTTTTAACTGTTGAGATTGACACAGACCCTGGAGATGCTCCCAAGAAGAGCATCAGAAATAGTTAGAGTAATGGAAGGATTGATTAGAGGTATTTACTGGGTTTAAAGGCTCTAACTGTGCCTAATCCTTAAAGCTTGCCTCGGCAACAGCTAATGGGAGATGCGGCAATGCTATACAAATATTTGAACGGCATAAGCATCAAAGATGGAAGGATATTTATTTAGTTTGTTAGAAGACAGTATGAATAAGAGTAGCTAAAAATGACCTCCAGGCTAAAAGGAGGATTAGCTACTGAAAGCAGAGTGATTAGGTTTCAGAACAGACTCTTAGCAGATGTGATAAATCAATAGACATAAACGTGTAAAGACATTGACCAACAAATGAGTTCATTTCATTTATCTTTCAAAGGCCGGGGAAGGATCAACTCTCAGCTTGTGCTATTCTTCAGTTTTGCGAGGCAGCACTCACTTGGCTCTCCCATTGGTTCTCACACTCAGTCTTGTTAGGGTCTTAGGCCTTTGACTTTTCTCCGGAGACATCATTAAACTGGCAGGCTTTGATTCTTCAAACTGGAAGATGTTTTTCTCTTTCTTTCACTTAATGTAAATGCTTACTAAGCTCTTCCTGGCATCTTTTAAGTCTCTCTCAAGGTACTCATCCTCTAGGTAAGGAGCCCGGACTGTGATCTTAGGGAGTTGATATTATACTATATTGTTATGGTTTCTAATGTCCCATGTTCCTAACAAATTGGACGAATTATTTGCCCATCTTTGTCCCATCAGGGTTGGCCAAACAGTTCTTAATCTTGAGCTAACCCACAGGACAAGAACAAACACAGCTATAGAACTTAGTAAGCATGAACCTTGCTCCAATCGCTGTGCTCTGCTTCCTTACTCACTTCCTCCACTCCCTTTGTTATCAACACAGCTGAATCTTCTTTCAGCTCTGCTCCCCTCCATCTCTGTTACATCACCGCAGGCTGGGTCATTTCCTCTAGTGCTGTGTGCTACCTTCATAGCTGGTAGCTGTTGTAGACAGGAAGAGATGGCTGTTAGAAATACTCATCTCTTGCCTAAACAGCAACAGCAGCAGCAACAATAACACCCGTCCTCTTCTCTCTCTTTTTCTGGGTGTTGCATTGTACTTCTTTGTGACTTCATCTTTCAAGGTCGATTGGCACTTACACACACACACACACACCAATAAAGACTTACTTTTACCCATGTTCAAGTGGTTCAAAATGGGATGGCAGGAAGTGGTTGGAAGTTGACAAGGATCTGGCTGCTCTTCGAATAACGCACCTTCACAACCACCCTGGGCTTGGTCCCGTTTCTCCTTGTCTCTTGTCTAGTGAAGTGGCCTCTGGCCTGCTTCCCCTCAACCCATTTGAACCTGCAGCTCTTTGTCATTGACTGCTGCGCCATGTGCTGAGATATGGCCATGGCCCTGATATTTCACGTGAATTATTTTCTTTTATTTTCATTATTGCCACCTATGAGCCTCCAGCAACCCACAGCTGGCAAAAATATGGCTTGTAAAATTTAGAGAGCTGCCATTTTGGATTTCTGGGTGTTCTTTTTTTTTTTGTCCTGTGTTAGGCAAAGGGAGCTGGGGCTCAATTGTTGCACTTTTGGATTTTAAAGGAAGTTTTAAAAGATGTCTTCTGCTTTTGAACTTAGACCTGTGATCAGTTAGATCGAATGGAAATGCTGAGCCGTCCTTTGTAAAGGGAATATATGCAGATGTTTCATATTGGTGAGTGATGTGTACACAGTCTTGCCTGGCTCATCCTTTTTGAATGCTTTCATAAATTGCATAGGAGAAATTACATCTTGTATTAAATGTAAAGCCCGGACTGTACAATGAACTGTTGTAGCCCCAAGCTGTACATGGTTCCACTATTTTGAATAGAGATGAGCTACTAAGTGTAAAATATATACTGAACTAAGAGAAACCTTAATAGAAAGAAAGAAGGTAAAAAGTATTATTGATAAATTTTATGCCACTTTCACAGCAAAATAATATTTTGAGAGCATTTGGGTCAGATTGTCTCAAGGATATTAGATTCATTTTATGGGGCTGCCGGACAATTTAAATTATGCATGCGCTTGCAGACATTTCTATGGCAAAGTGTTGAACTAGAGAAAAGATATCTAAAAATATGTGCTTTTAATTAAGTACACATCACAGTCCTACAGCTCCTTTATTTGTGTGTTTTCCTGAACTGCTTATGTCTACCATTTAAACTAGCTCAGAATTAAGCCAGCAGCCTTGCTTTAAAAACATCTGGCATGCAACACCCAGGCATCATTATTTTTCTGCCATGACCATGTTGCTATAGGAGCAAAGTTATGGTACAATAAAGCACAACTTGAGCTAATAACTTGCATATGAAAATAGTTACATCTTCATTGTGCAAGCCACCAGGCACCTATACAGTTTCTTTGCAAACACTAATCCCATTTATAACGATGCTTTCTCATTCATTTGGCATGCTTTTATTATTATTAATTTAACAGGGAACATTCTCTATATATCAGAATACAAGCATCTATTTTAGATAATCAAATTTAAGTCTTGTGACTGCTTTTTACATATCGCCAACTAAGTCCCTATTCTCAGACTTTTGTAGACCAGACAGTGAGCAAAACGAATGGCCAGATATCTTTACAGAGCCGCTAACAGTCACAGGGTCTGAGAAGACTGGTAGAGAGGCACTGTGATTCTCTTGGCCAAATGCCCATTTTAAATAATAGAAAATGTTTCTAAGTTTTGAAATGTCCTCTTCACCAGTCATGTCAAATTTCTCAGCATAGTTCAGTGGAATCCTTCCTCACACAAGAGCGGATTCCTTTAGAGGTCTGTTGTTCTAGTTTGATAAAGGTTTTTTTTTTTTTTAAAAAAAATAAAAACATCATGAATACTACCTTATAAAGTATTCTAGTGACTTTTCATACCTCGTCTATGAGCTTTACATTTGTTTCTTTGTCTGAAGCACACCAGTCCATGTTTATTAGTGATGGTGTGGTGGTGGTGGTGGTGGTGGTGGTGGTGGTGGTGGTGGTGGTGGTGGTGTGGTGGTGGTGGTGTGTGTGTGTGTATGAGAGAGAGAGAGAGGGAGAGATCCACAAAATTGTAGCATTTGCAGTGTAGCCTACAGGGGAATTGTTGCCTGATCTTTTCTTTTCATTAAACTACTTTTTAACTTTACATAAATATGTGCACAACTGTGAATGTTTCCTTGTTACATTTGTCTTCAGAGGTTTCAACCATATCTAAGCACTTTATAGGTTTCCAGTGATTCACTCCAAGAAGTCCAGAAAGTCATGACTGAAGACAATAACAGAATCACTGGAAAATTTTTTAATTCCATAAAACCAAGATCCCAGTAAAACTCAGACCTTTGAAAATATAATATTCTTTTTTTTACATAAAATTTCTTGGGCATGATTTTTGAACATAGTTTGATTGCAATTATCTAAATGCATGATGAATGATCTCCTGTATGACTGAGGTAAGAACGTGTGTGTGTGTGTGTGTGTGTGTGTGTGTGTGTGCGCGCGCGCATGCGCAAACGCACGTGCCTGTGTCCATGAGTGTGTATCCCTGGTAAACCCTTAGTATCTAGGTTTTATTATGATTTTTGATGATTCTTCAGACCTCCTTTTCCCTTCCCCTTCCTAGTTAACCTCCTACTTCCCCATTTCAGCTCACGTGCGCCCTACTATGCCTCCCCACCCCTACCCTTCCCCCGTCTCCTCTGCTTTCCTGGATCTTGAGTTACTTCGGGTTGTACAGTTACAATTAAAAATTTTGAGGTAGGAACCGCAGATGAGGGAGAACATGTGACATTTGCCTTCTGAGTCTGTTTTTCCTCATCAACAGGAACGTTAAAGTTTCATTTATTTACATGGCAATTTCATAATCTAATTTTTGTTACAGCTGAACAGTATTCCATGGCGTCTGTGTACCACTATGTGATGGATCTTCTTTTTCTGTTAATGCAGGGGTCAGGGGAGGAAACAAAGAGCAGATGATGAAGAGGGAGGTTGTTTTGTTATTTGCCGCCAGCTTGCATCTGCCTCGATGGTATAGTTCTCTCCAGTAACTAGAACTGAATTTTGTCCAGGTAGTTCAGAAAAGGCAGCAGGAGCATGCTCAGTGGATTCTTTCTTACTCATGCAGCTGGTTAGTTAGCAGAGATTCAAATTCTTGGCCTGGGGATTAAAGCAACTTCCGGTGAGTTTCTGCCACCCACTTTGATCTTTCCTGATGCTTTGTGGAGGCACATCAAGGGGAATCAAGCAAATGGCACTGACTCTGCCGGTGTGAGTCACAATGATTCTCACTGTGTCACTGCCAGGGACACTCTTCTTTTTCCACTCACCCTTATGTCTCATCTCTTACCTCCCTTGTTCCATCCTTAATTGAGTGACCACTTCAAATGAGTTATTTAGAAAAGATTAATGACACATCATGCTTGAGTGCGTCAGTATCGATGCTTGTTTTCTTGCCCTCCTGTTTGAATTATTTGGCTCAGATCTTTTTAAATATAACTTATAGCCAGTCAGGTCCCAGACAGAATAATATCAAACAACCTCTCTACCCTATTTTAATTCAATTGCACAGCACATAGTGGAATGAGCTTAGAAACCTCATTAGAAAAAAATTAGAGTAACAGAGACAGACAGTGTCTTTGCCTATGTGTTATGCCTTATAAATTTCAGTTATTCTGATTGGGTTCATTTTAACTGAGAAAAATATAATCCACCATAGATGGTTATCCATGTTCAAAGTCAGCTGAGACTACCTGAGATGGTGTTCAGTAATTACTGCCTTGCAGTTTCTGGGAGATTCCATCCCCACCAGACCAGCTGTCTCCTGTCCCCATTTGTAACACTGTTCATTATGTTCAACCTGCTGCCATCACTCTGGAGCCTTCAAAGGTGTTCTGGAGGCTACCTTATTGTAGGACATGGATAATGAAATAGTTATGTGTGACTTGTATTATAATTGCTTCACCTAACCCCCATTTAGCTTGAAAAGTAGACTTAATAAAAGCGGGAGTGAAAGGCACTTTATGTTTTTAATAAGGAGTCTCATATGGTATTACCTGCTGTTTTTCATTGTGTGTCTCGTTTCCTGGTTTTCCTTTGAGATACATGACAGAAGAAAGCCAAGCACGTCTCTTAATCTTAAGGCTCTTTAAGAATCTATTGCAGTAATCTACCAAAATCGATCGATAACTTCAAGCTAACAGGATGACTTCTAGAGTACATATATGTGCTTATAAAGTCAAGCAGACCTGCTCCCTGGCAAGGGAAGGCTCCCGTGTCTAGGAAAGCAGAGGATTCTACTGTATAATAATTTAATGTTCTGTTTGCAAAAGGTAATTATAAAACTCTCATTCCATCTCCTGCTCCGATGGGCTCAGGATGAATTTAAAATGGATTAAGAGGAAATGGCTAAGACGTTCTGTATTGCTGAACTCTGCCTAGTGACACGATATGCAAACAGTGAGAGCAGAGCTCGCAAGTGACTAAATACACATGGAAGAGATGACAGGGCTCAGGCGCGAGGACGCCTGGATCTGCCAGAGAAAAGGGCTCCTAAAAATAGTGCTAACCGTCTACAGAAGAGAAAATCTGACTGTGGTGTAAAAAAGTCTTTGAAGGTAGAGAGCTGCTTGGAGCTGCGTGCTCTAAACATATTCATGATGGATGTTTGGAGAGGGTCATCTATTTCCTGTGCATTCGTCTCAGATAAGAAGGGGAAGCCGCACCTGTAGTAGACCACACTGGAAATCGGAAGGTGGCGATGTGCCACTAATTAGCGTTATGACATTTAGCCAGGCAAAGTATCTTCCTAGGCCTGATGTGTAAACTGGGTAAATGGTCTATGAAACTGAGAGCAGTCTATCTTCTAAATGGTGCAGTGTGTGTGTGTGTGTGTGTGTGTGTGTGTGTGTCTGTTGCAGGTAAGGTTGAGGTTTTAGAACTTCACCTAATTCTAGTTAGATTTAGATCTGAACTTGTGCAAATACAGGGATCACATTTCTTTTTATTTTGAAAAAGATGTATTTTACTTTGTGTGTGTGTGTGTGTGTGTGTGTGTGTGTGTGTGCCTGTATGTGTACATGCACACTGTGTTTATGGCTAGTGCCTTTGAAGGCCAGCAGGGAATGTTGGACCCTCTGCTACTGGAGTGACAGGTGGCTATAAGCTGTATTAAATTGGTGTCGGGAGCCCAACCCAGGTTCTTTGCAAGAGAAATACACACTTCTAACCATTGAGCCATCTTTCCAGCCTGTGGGATCACATTGCATTCACATTGTTTGGTACCTCTTTTTGTCCTTTAGGTCATTAGCTATTTCTAATTCATTCAAATTAGCACAAGTTGAATAACTCAGAGATGTAGAAAGAGAACATTTCAGTAAAGAAAAAAAAATCTGTCCTTAGTTTTATAGAACCACCTTATGCAATCTAATCAGTAATTACATCAAGAAATGCATTGTGCCATTGTTTTCATTGTGCTTTTAATGTATGCTTAAATGTTGATTTTTCTTAGAATAGTTCCCTTGATAAAATTACCGTCTTCTGCATTTGAAGATGAGCCATGAGCATAAATCAAGGGTAGACTAGCTGTGGTCCCTGGGCTTACTTCCGGCCAGGCCAAACATACTGTTTATAACTGCTTTGCCCTGCACAGGCAAATGATTGCAAATGGCATTTTGTTAACTCTAAAAAAATCGATACTATCTGACACTTTAAAGAAAATGTTTGTCATTTTCAACACATGTTGCTTCCTGTAAGCTACTTTTCCTGTGGTTGTTCACATGACAAAAGCGACCCAAGGCAGCATTTGTTTTGGTTCATAGTCTGAGGTTCCAGTGCATCATGGTGGGGAAGGGTGGGGCGGAAGTGTGAGGCTGCTGGTCATATTGAGTCTCCTGTCAGGAAGCAGAGGGAGAGGAGCTCGGCTAGTCACCTCACTTTATCTTTTTATTCAAGCTGGATCTTGAGCCAGACTCACAGAATAATGCTACCTACAATTAGGCAGCTGAAACTCCCTCCTAAAAATGCCCAGAAGTTTATCTGTGACATAATTCTGGGCCTTGCCAGGTTGACAACCAATATTAATTATGGCATGGGTTCTTTTCCTATTTTTTAAAAAGATACCTTATGTTCTACAGAATAAACATGTCATTGGGTCCACTCTCTTGGTTCAGGAGTTAAATTTTCAAGTGGAGTTTAGGTTCTGTCAGATCCAGGGACCAAGATGATCTCTTCAGGGTCTTTGGTCATCATCAGATCTGGTCTTAAGTACTTTTTATGCCACTGAGAGCTCCTTTTTTCCTCCTCTAGTTTCTGTGGACAAAAAATACAGTGGTCTAGTGTTCAAAGTTAGAGGACACCATCTTTCTGGTTTCTGGAGCATGAAGCCTTAGCAGAATATTTAGGTTGGCCTCAAGGAAAGAGTTCTTCAGACCTGTGTAGGGTTGGTTAAAGGGGAGTGAATGCTTGGAACTCAAGGTGACAAACATCTCCTGTAAGCAGATATCTCCCGCAGTGGCTCTACTGTGCTGGGGTTCTAGACTTTGGACCACTGTCTACTTATTGTTGGCATATCTACCAAAGAATTCTCTGTAACTGATCAGGAAGTTCACCTTGTCACTCATGTCTTTGTTTTATGTTTCTTAGGCTGGGATCATCATGGTTATATTTCCTAAAGTTTAGCAAGTGAATGTCTTTTCCTAACTGTTATTTGTTATTATTCTTATGCTCACTTCTGGTGTTTTTCCTTTCTTTCTTTGGTAAAAATTCTGAGCATTTTAGATATAGCAACCCTTTGTGTACTCTATGTGTTGAAAGTCCTTTTCATCAATTGTTTCTGAACTTTTAAAAAACTTTTGTTCATTATAAAAAGAGTATGTGTTCAACAGCGTGAAAGAGTCATTATTAAGTGGACAAACAAAGTTTGTTGACTGGGAAGACCTGGGTGAAAACACTATTGTAAATTAGGTTCTTCTCCATAAATACATTTTAGGTGATCATCAGAAAAAAATCACTTTATTGTGTGAAAGATCACCACCCACGTTTTTCTCTCCCTTTGTCGTGTGACCTTTTCTTTGGAGTTGTGAATAATTTTTTTATACATCAACTAAAAATAAGTTTAGTAAAAATTAAATAACAATAACCACAAAACAAAAAAGCAAAGATCACATGAACGCTTTTGGAGGTGACAATGTGTTTACTATTAAGGTCATGGGTTGTATCAAGGATGTATACATATATTGAGCATGTTAATATGCCCCAGAACAGCTGAAAGAAAAGGGACTGTTTGTACTTAAAGACCCAAGTTACATTAACACTTAGAACATCAATCTACAGAAATTACTTGTAATGATACATATTTTTCCTTAATCATATTAAAAGACATTTCACTTAATTTTTTCATGTAATTGTACAAAGAAGAGAATTGTATGTGGGTGCTAATATGTGTGTTTGTGCATAACAGACAAAGGAATTTGGCTCATAGTATTTTGTTCTTAAAATCCCAAATATGAAGCTGTAACATAGTTTTAATTATCTATCAAAATAATTTTCTTTTAGATAAGCACTTAGAGGAAAGGCAGCACTTTTTTGAACTGGTTCCTACCTATAGCTTTTATTTTTGTTAATTTCTATTTTTTAAAAAATTAAAGCATAATTACACCATTTTCTACTTTCATCCCTTTAACCCCTCCCATATATCTCCTTGTTGCTATCTCTCAAATTCATGGCCCCTGTTTCTAATACATACATAAAACCTGTCCAGTCTGTATAATGGGACTTGTATGTTCATTTACAGGTTATTGGTTAACCAGTTGCTGTGCTCATCTCTGAGGAAGACCCTCTCTTCTGCTCTTAGCATTCCTTAGTTGCCTGTAGTTCTTCGTCTAGGGTTAGGACCCCATGAGATGTTCCCCTTTTATGCTAGCATGCGCCCTAAGGGTTACTGTGCTGTGTTCATCATTGTTGTAGTTCATAGGCGTTATGGTTGGCTACAACTGTTGGTTACTTCCCTCACTTGGGAGTTTGCATGGCACCTTCCGGTATTACGAAAGCTAGCTTGCGGAGGCTCTCAGGTCAGATCCTGCTTCGGTCACCTAGGCCCTGTGTCTGAAGTATATGGTGTCTTCATCAAGATGGAGTTACCTTCAACCTTTGGGGAGCAACCAAAGGCACAACAGCCTACAGTGGTTTTGGAGTGTTTTGAACAATCCTGATCAACTGCTCAAAAGGGGGATACTCATATTTGGTGTTGAGGTTTCTGTTAGATAATCTATGGCTTTTGTGGGGGGCACGATCAGCTCAGAAAGGAAAATTTAACTTGAATGTTATTTTCACACACACACACACACACACCTATACATATAATATACACTTTTCAGTAAACAGTTAAAAATATTATTCCTGCTACTTACCACTTTTTTTCCCTGAGGGGCTAGGCATTGAACTTATAGCCCCACACATACTAGGCAAGCGCTCTACCACTGAGCTATGGTCCTTAGCACTACCTATAGTTTTTATAATAAGCCCATGAAAACTTTTCTGAAGTCAATTAAGGTTTTCTGAAAATGTGTGTAATTTTCCTTAATCATTTTTACAATTCTTTAGGCAGTCTGGCCATAATCACATATGCACCGAGGGACACAGGGTTGTTAGCTTAAAATTTCTGCATCAATAGCCAGTATTTAGTTTATTAATGAGTGAATATGCGAGGTGAGATGTAATATGTCTGTTATTTATTATGATGAGCAAACAAATGTCTGATTGGTACAGTTTCTTATAAATGAAGAATTATTAGATAAATAAAAATGATTACCCAGTTCCAAAGATTTTGAGAAATGAATCACTATTTGTGAAGTGTGCATATGTTTTGTGTCCTTCCCACCTGAGGGGCCCACAGTGGCTTCCTCGTGCCAGTAGGAGCATGGCCTCTGCATTTAACATGCTTGCTGCTAATGCCAGTTAGTAGAGAATTCTAGGGTCTAGGATGTTGAAGCAGACAATTTAATCCTTTCCCGTTTAGATTTGTCTAATGTTCCCTCTTTTGATGGGTAAACAATTGAAACAAATACGTGAGCCCCTCCTCTCCCCTCTGTGCATTTCAACTCAGGACTTCTAGCAATCACCAGAGGGAAACAGAAGAGGAAGTAGAACTCAGAGGACCCTTCTCTGAGGACTTCAAACCAGTAAGGGGAAGAGGCAAGACTACATCTCCGGCAGCCTCGCTCCAGGCTTGTTCTAATCACTGCGGTCCCATTGCCTTTCTAGTTCCTGCAGGTGCTACTGTGGCTTTGTTTTGAGGAGTCATTCCTCAGAGCCCAACACACCTTCATTCGTTTTTGCATCCTGCGGCAGTGAGAGCATTAAGCGCCACCCTGGCCTACTTTCCAGGTGCACGATCAGAACCCACAGCAGTACCCGCGCTCCTGACGTCTGAACTGTTGCCAGCCCGAACCCTCGTATTTAGCCCCACCTGTTCTCTCTTATTCTGTTCATGGTGAGAACGAAAAGCAGCTGAGGTTCTATTTTCGCGTATTAATTGGTCCCATTACACGGAAACCTTTTAAAAATAGAGCTCCCTTCTAGTCCAAGTTTAGCAATCTGTTCATTGCTTTCTCAGTCCAACCCCTTTAATCAGCCTTAGGCTTAACCTTCCAGGACTCTCCAGTGCCTCCGTGGAGCCCAGATGGGCTGAAAACAAAGGGAGATGGGCTCTCTCTTTCCGTGTCTCTGCAGAACCAGGTCTGCCGCTTACATGTTTCCTCTACCCCATCCTCCATCTAGGGCGTGTTTCAGGACTTCCTGTTCAGGTCCCTAGTCCTGTGCATGCCATGTGCTTTCAGTTCTCAGCTTATTTCTGTATCTTTCTGGAGAGGTTGTCAGCAGAACACTTTTCAAAGCAAAGACAGAAGCCACAACTAAGTTCTGAGATCACAGGAGACCTCCTACTCAATTCAGACTCTTCAGATATTTTTTTGTTGTTGTTGAGATTTTACAACTTGAAATAGGTAACCTGAAAAATATGGGCCTAATCCATGGATTTGAATTTTACTTATAGTCAACAAAGATTTATGATTTTTTTAAAGATTTACTTTTTAAAACGTCTGTGTGTGTATGTATATGTGAGTATATGCCATGTGAATGCAGGTGCCTGCAAAGGCCAGAAGAGGACATCAATTCCCCTGCTGTTGTGAGGAGCCTGACCTGGGTGCTGGGAACCAAACACGGATTTCCTGGAAGGACAGCAAGGGCCCTCAACCACTGACTGACTTCTCCAGCTCCAAACCAACAATGGTTTAAAAGAACTAAAGTTCACATTTATTTTATGATTATGAGGTTTTTTTGCCTCTAGTTTATTTGGGTCTGGTTTTGTTTCTGATTTGTCTTTTTTTGATAGAGGAAACCATGCATTTTCCATGGATTGTAGAAATGGATTAAAATACTAGATTCTGTCTTTGTTGGAGTAAAACAATGAGGCCCAAATTATGTTGAAAAACAATTCTCTGCAACAAAATTTCTACTTGTCTCAATGAAGGAGATTCTCAGCAACAAGGAGTATGCAAAGTAGTGACATCATAATTTACAACTCCGTGTGTAGAAGTCTGTGTCTCCATTTAGTGGTGCAGAGGTTTTCTTCTCACAGAACTAAGGCAGATTAAGTAGTTGTAGCATCAAGTCACATAATTTGATCTGATTTTCCACTTACTGTTTCTATTTCTCCTTATTCAACCTACATTCCATCCTTGAGAAATAAGGATTATATATTTTCCTCTTCCTTACTTCCATATTTCTCTTGGTTGGAAGATCTGGAATTTATAGCAATTATGTGTGTAGAAATTAATGAATGGTGCAAGATATATGAATATTTCAAAGCATTAAGGGAAATTTGTTGCTAACTAAATTTACTACTTGGCAACTATCTTATAGATGACAGAATAGACTAAATTTTTTATATTTCCTTTTGCAATTGTGTGTCTGTGTGTGAGACATGGGTGCTGAGAACCAAATTCAGATCCTTTGGAAGAGCAGTCTGTGCCATTGAGGGGATATATGTGCAGGTCCCACACTTTGGAATGTGAAACAGTACGAGTTGTAATGGTCATAGATGATCCAGGATGGATAAGCTCATGGACACTTCCCTGGGCAGCTGACTGCAGCAGGATTGGATGTTTCCAGAGGAAAATTGCTCTTGTTCCATTTACCCCTCGGGAACTGGATGGGAAGTGAGCTTCTGGAGTCCACTTGTGTCCAGCTGAGCTCCGTGTAGCATACTTACGTCTGATCTGTCTTTTTACATTTTTTTCCTTGTTTATCTTGTGGTAGTATATCTCTGGTTGAGTTCTACTTTATTTTGTTACCTGAGGCAGTTGGCAGTTAATAACAAATAAATGTGTGGGACTGACCGAAACTATTTATTTACTTTCTCAAAAGGATTATTATAATCATTTTTTATGGATTTAATTATGTTTTCCCACCAAATAAGTTGAAATCCTAGTCCTCAATATCATATAATGTGACTTTATTTGGAAATAAGTTTTTTTAAAAAATATTTTATTCTCTTATGCATATGTATGCTCTCTGTGTGCATTTGTGCAAGCATGTGGTATGTGCGTGTGTGCGTGTATGTGTCTGTGTGCATGCCCTGTGTGTATGTGACAGAGGACAACCTCAAGTGTTGGCCCTCATCTTCCACTTTGAGACTTGGTCTTGTTGCTGTTAGCCACTGTGTGTGTATTCCTGGCTAGTTGGTCAGTGGGTTTCTGGGGCATTTTCCTCGTCTCTGTCTCCCATCCAGTCACTGTCCTTACAGACGTAGCCTACCATGCCAGTCTTTATGAGGCTTTTAGAGATTTGAACTCAAGTTTTCATGCTTATACAGCATGAAATGCCACTGGGTCACCTTCCTGGTTATGGATATATGTTCTTTACAAAAATGATCAAGTTAAAATGAGAGAACATTAATCTAACATAACTCATAATCTAGAAAAAGGAGAAGTCTGAACCCCAAGACATCCACATGGAGTAAGTAAAGATAGGGAGACACACTTTCCTCCATGAGCCAAGGAGAGAATTCGGAAGAGGCCATCTCTTTGCCGCCCTCCATCCTGTGAGCCCAGCAATATGTGCCTCAGTCTATAGCCACTGCTGCCAGGGCAAATCCTCGGTTCTGATAGTTACTCCAGCTAAATAGACAAATAGTTTTCTAAGTTCTCAATTCCAAATATTAAAGTGCTCGGAAGTATAATTGTTCTCTCTCATTATTTCTGAATGTGGCAGAAAAATCTCATTAGAAATGTTGTTTTCAAATATGTTAGCGAGCCAATTAAAATACAAACAAGCTTCTGGGTTTTCCCTGAATTGTGGCAATAAAGCTAATGATGAGCCCAGTGCTTCCGCTTTCTGGCTTTTCTGCTCCTTTCAGATCCGGTTGGCAGGTCTATTATTGTATAAAGAAAAAAAAAAGAAAAAGAAAAGAAATACAGAATGGTCATCACCAGTGTGAGAAGAAATCATTGATGAGTGTTTGACAGCCCATAATGGTACTCACATGTTTTGTTTGCTCCCCGGGTGACACGGGCAGGATGGTAATTATAGCATATTTGAGATTACTGCTTACAAGGAAATGACTCATCTTCATCTTCAGAACTTAGATGGGGACCTGGTTATAGATACAGACAAATATCTCTCTGTTTATGGCTTTTCCTGAGTTATGAGTCTACCAGATGGAGGTTCAGTTTCTTTAGAAATGTTTACAGTGTATTTTTCATTTTAATGAGGTGTCCTGGTAAATTCAAAACTAATATTTTACAGTGACACTCGGTGTGCGGTGACATGTCATTGTGTCACCCACAAGCTAGCCAGGACTAAAAGGGAACCACCAGAACCATCCCCCAGCCTCCAAATAGCTGTGGACTGAGTATCCTGCATGAACAGGCGGAGTCTTTTTGCTGGGGTTCTTGCCATTTTTTACTGACCTTGTTGGAGCTGAACACTGCTGCAGGCCCCTTTAAACTGATGCCTCATGACAGCTTCTCAGCTGAGTAGTCAACCAGCCAAATTTACTCTAAGTTCTTTTCCTATTCTTTCTGGCCCATTTGCCTGACTAATAATAGTTACTGTTACTTCTTGACTGTACTAGTGACAAGGCAGTCACTTTTTATCCAGGGTGTGTGTGTGTGTGTGTGTGTGTGTGTGTGTGTGTGTGTATAATTTCAGCCAAAGCCATTCATCTCATGAGAAAAAAATACTGTCAAGAAAAAAAGAAGTTGGCTGCTTGTGTGCTCTTGATTACTCAAAAGTCTGACCTCGCTCATGTCCATATTAAGTGTTATTGGTGATCAGTGCTGTTGTTGATCATTGCAGGGTGATGCTGCTCTGATGACAGAGTTTCCAAGTTTCTTCCAAGCCCTTTCCTTTTCAGTTCTCACACAGATGGACATGGAACACCCTGGACTCTCTCTCAGTGAGTCTCTGCTTCAGAAGCTAAGGGGTTTTTACCTCAACCACTTCTACCTCTCTCCAAAAACATCACAAGCAGAAGATTCCTAGCAAGACTTAATTCTCCTCTTGTCTTTGTTCTAGATAGGTGGTCCCCCTGATTAGGCTCTAGTGTGTCTAGACTATGACTATGACCATATCTCCAGTGCCTGACACCATATCTTCACTTCACGTATGACTTATTTTCTTTCTTCTAAACTCTTCATGTTTAGTTTCAACCCACCTTGTGTAGAACATTCTGGGTCAGTGGTTCTAAAGGTTCCTAATGCTGTGACCCTTTAATACAGTTCCTCATGTTGTGGTGACCCCAACCATGAAATTACCTTTATTGCTGCTTCAGAACTCTAGCCTTGCTACTGTTATGAATCGTAATGCAAATATCTGTGTTTTTCAATGGTCTTAGGTGATGTTGAGAAACTCTGTTCTACGTTTGTCAGTCAGACCAAATCTGATTGTTTCCCCCGAAGTTCCTCTTCATCTCAGAGTATGTCACCCCCTTCCAGTCTCCTGGTCAGAACATCAGGCTCATCTTTAGCGCCTTTCTTTCATCTCATCAAAATATATTGAGGTTTCCTCCTTTTCTGTGTTCTGACTTCTTGAGCCCCACTGGGGTTGCTTTAGTTTGTGTTCTTATTACTTTGTCCTTGGTCAACCGGGACAACGCATCTCATTTTCCCAATTCTCCAATTAAAGTCTCTCCAGAGTTATCTTTCTATGAGAAATTAGACTACTTTGATGCCTTCAGAATCTGGCAGGTTCTTCCCTTTGATTGGCTGCCACAGCATTGATGGAGAAGGACATTTGCAATGCTCAGTTTAAACCTAATTTCATTCACACCTCCATCATTGTGTTGAGTACAGTTGGTTTCCTCCATGCTAGGGCCTTTTTTATATTCACAGTGGTTCTGCAAATTCTGTGAACCCCTCTGCACAGCATCACTGTCTATTTGCCTACTCCATAAGCCAAAGGCTCCACAATGGCCTTTAACTAAACTCTTCCTATTTATACAGAGCCCCAAAGCCAGAGCACAGTGTTATCCAGGGTATGTCTTAGTTGCACTAGAGACCTGAGAACCTACCACCATTTTTCTCCCATAAAAGCTTCTCTCTGGATCTCCCTATGCTCCTGCTTCTTTTCCATCCGCCTATCTGTCAGGTGCTACCCTTCTTAGTTTATTTTGCTTTGCCCTTTTACTGTTCAAAGGCTGTTCATACATCACTGGGTAAAATTTAGACATCTGGAGCTGACTCCTGCCATTTCTCTAGCTGCATGGCCCTCTTTGTCAATCTTTGGCTCCCCTCTTCAAAAGTTCAACCATCCCCCACATCTTCCAACGTCTCTATCATCCTATGCTCCCCTCTTCCTATTTTACTTTTAGTCTTTGTATGGATTATTCACCTTCCATCTTTCCTTCCTCTTCACCAGGCTATCTCCTATTTCACTTTTATGTCTCAACTTAGGTTAGTTGTCTACGCTAGTAATTCTCTCTTTCCATCCCTGACTGTGCCAGGTGCCTTGCCATGTGGTGCCATGGCACTCTGCTTTTGTCTGTCAGACACCCATCATGGTTTACTGTAACCACTTGTCTAAAATTAACTTCTTCATGTTTCCCCAGCTAGACTGTGAAATGATGAAGGTGCTCTTGCCTGCTGTTAACTAGCTGTGCCTGGCAGGCGGCACCTGTTTGATAAATAAACAGTAGCTTCGAACTGAGACAAACACACGTGCTTCTCCAGGCTGAAATGTCTTCCCTTTCCTCCTGTGCATGATCAACACCTTCTTGAAGAACCTGCCCTGATGCCGCGTTCCAGTTTAGAACCTAACAGTTCCTATTGTTTCTCCTCACTCACACTCCTCCTCACACGCAGAAGAATTCCTTTCTGGCTTCATACTTCCGGTGGCACACATGTCTAACATAGTTCATTGAGATTATTTCTTTCTAGGAAACTCGTGAAACAAGGATTTCAAAACTAATGATCACAACTGATTCATCTGTGAATTGCAAGTATCCCTTTGGCAGATCTTCCAATAGACTGCAGGTGCAGAGTACACAGATAAATGCCTGG
Source organism: Dicrostonyx torquatus (assembly GCA_028555095.1). NCBI lineage: Eukaryota > Metazoa > Chordata > Mammalia > Rodentia > Cricetidae > Dicrostonyx > Dicrostonyx torquatus. The sequence goes on along the minus strand of JAQHUG010000019.1, from coordinate 6,540,176 downwards.
GTGAAAAATGAATGAATTAGTATAAAATCTAAACTCCTTTTATTCCTGGGTTTTCTATCCAATCACTTGCCTTTTATCCCCTTTCTAATATTTCAGTTATTGCTCTTTGCCACACCAAAAAAAAAATACAAATGTGACATTTGTTTTCTTTCCTGCATCTTTGCACACCCACCTTCACCCATCCTCCTTCCTCTCAGGCGGCCTGTACTCCCACACCCAAGTAGAAATTCCTACCCATGGCAGCCCCAGTATGACTTCTCATTTATTTACTGTTTTCTTTTACTTCCTTGTCTTCTGTTTGTAGGCTTGAAAATTTCCCACAGTATTTTGTTTCTTTGCTTCTTGGGAGATGATATGTTTTAAAAGATGTTTTATGATCTCAATTTTGTCAAGTGTTAGTTGTACCCTGGCGGATAGACTTCTAATATTCTCCGAACCTGTTAGAAAATCTTTTAAAATCGCTTGCATCGTATATGTGTTGTAGGTTAGTTAGAGTACTTTGCCTTACTTTGGAACCTAAGCGAGAAGAGGAGCCACCGTTTGAGTCATTGCTAATCAGCTCTGCCAGAAGAGAGAGAGTTCAGCACTTCCCTTACCGGCTCTTCAAACTCTACCTGGCAGTGCCTCTGCTCATCCGTGAAAGGAGTCATTTTGCCACACCTAACTCCCAGGGGTGGAGCAACGTGACATTGTGTGCACCTGGCAGGAGTGGAAGTCTTTGATGAACAGCACTGACAATCACTTAAGACTTCCAATCCCTTTGAAGGTTCATATAGTACCGTATTCCAGCGCAGGGCTTTGAACATAGGAGAATCAGCAAATGCTGACTAACTCCTAGCTTGACCTACGGAATAGTCATTCCGTAGTTCTGCCTAGACCTGATTTTGAGTGGTTGTTCTCTAAAAAGACAAGAAAACGAGCTGTTCCCCATACGCAAAGGCAAAACCACTCTCAGTGCCTTAACCCTCTCTGAACTTGGCAGTGATAAAGACCTCACTAATAGTGTAGATGAACTTGATATTGTGGCCCTATTTAAAAAAGCACTAAATCCTCCCAGCTGGAGATAATTGATCAAATGGCTATCTCTCAAAGTTTCTCTGGCTGCCACTAACAATGTTAAATTAGATGACTGGCAGGAGCATTTTGAGGCGACAGAAGCCATCAGATAGCAGAGAATAGAAAATAGAAACAGATAAAAGCATGGGAATTCTGTCAGCTATTGTGCGAGTTTTCTGAAGTTTATCCCGCACTACCTTACGAAGTTGAGCTGCTATGGTAATGAACATGAAAATGTCTGGTACTGTGGAAGGTGACATATGTGTGGAAGGATAAGGGTAGTGTGAATAGAAGTCCCCAAAGGTGTTTATCATGTCTTGTCCCCTGCAGGGTCCCCTGATACTCAGCAAACTGCAATCACAAAGACTGGTACAGGGCAGGCAATATAGTATAATAATAAGATGAAAACACATAATTCCATTCTTTGTAAAGTGAGGAATGCGTCCTGGAAAAGCACTTAACCTATAGGACGGCTGTGATGGTTAAGTGATGCAAAGAACGCAGTAAATTCAGTTCGATGTCCAACATGCGTTACATGTTAGCTACTATAATTACTTTAATTTTTAAAATCTTACTCTGGTTATTATTTTCTTAAAGATTTTGATAGTTGTTTTTTTTCAGAGACCAAAGAACTAAAACTCTATCCTTAATAGTAAAATTAAATAGAGTAATTCTGTACTGCCTTTCAGAAATGAGTGTTTTCTAAACTAGTATTTGCGACCAATGAATGGGTTATGAAATCAGTTTACTTAGTTTTGACACACATTTAACATAAAAAAATAGAACTTAAAATGCTGAAAGCATTCTTTAACCTAAGAACAATTGATCTGCATTAAAATTTTATTTGGTGCAGGTAGTACTCATTTTTAGTAAAGTGACTATATACTAAGTTAAAATGTATACCACGTTTCTTACCTTAGATTGTTGTTATAAAACCTCAAAGTCATAATTCTAAATCAGTGTATGTAACTATCAGGTCACAAAAGTCCCCATAACTGTGGCACTGCAGTTGAGTTTCTCTTGAAGATAGTTTTCTAGGAATGTTTTTATAGAGTATATTTGATTTATATGGGTGTATGAATACCAAATATGTAGAAAAATGGTCACCTAGAGATTTTGGGGGAAAAAGAAATGTAGTGGGAGGTTGCTGGAGAAATGACTCTGTGGTCAAAAGGTTTGTTCTTCCAGGGGCCAAGATTCAGCTCCTAGCACCCATGCTGGGCAGTTCCCAAGATTCAGCTCCTAGCACCCATGCTGGGCAGTTCCCAAGCCCCTCTAGCTTCAGCTCCAGAGGACCGGATGCCTCTTCCTGCCTCTGTAGGCACCCACCTGCCCACATGCACAGATAATTATAAACAAAAATAAGAATAAATCTTTAAATAATATAAAGGGTTGGGTAATTTTCTTCTTGTCCCCCTTCTGCCCTCAAATCTGGTGTTTTGTTGTTGTTGTTGTTGTTTTTCATAATAGTTCAGAGTGTAACAGATTTTACCTCAAACCTGGAGCATCCTTGTGGCCTAGTCTAGTCATCCAGCCAACTGCTTACCTCCTCAGCTCTCAATATTTGGTGACCTCATCGCTCCTGAGACTTCAAACTTCGATGTTTTTTAAAAATGAAGGATTTCCCAACCATAGACCGAAAATTGGCAAATGAGGTTTATTTGTTTGCTTGTTTGTTTTTTGTGGCATAATTGGCTCCTGAAATAGTTCTTTTATGGGCTCAAAAGCTTGAGTGTACAGGTTCCTGTGTTCTTCAGAGTTTGAAAGAAAGAACAATGCCTCTCACAATTGCTTGGTTCTTGTATGGCTGCTGAATGTTGGGCTCGACCAGATGCTGTGTCCTAGAGCATCTTTAACTGAAGGCGTATATGCTGCTTCCAAAAGGTCCTTCACTCGGAACCCCTCAGCTCACCATCAGCAAAATCTGCAGCACTTTCTTAGCTTTTCCCCAGGGAGCTGCTTTCCCTTCAGCTGTGTTCTTTGAGGTCTGTTTTCTCTCCCACGCCTTCCCAATCTCCCTGGGTTTACAAACCATTCCCATTCAACACTCCCCTGTGGAAGAAAACCCAGTTTTGGGTCTCAGAGCACCTAACTGCAATGTCTTGGTGCTGTGTTTATCTTTTGGTTCCTGATCCTTGGAATCTTCATGGCTTTTCCTTGCCCAGTGTCAGTCTCTCAATCAGTCTTGCCATCTCTCTTGTCTGTCAGGGTTATACACATGTGTAGCTCTTCCATGACTTATATTAATGCATTTAGTATGTTTCACATTTATGATGATGAAAAAATGAAATAAATTTGCTAGATGTCATACTCTGATAAATTTTAGTTTTTATTTTATTTATTTATTTAAAAAAAAACTATCATTTTTTGTTTTACATACCAATCCCAGTTCCCACTTCCTCCCCTCTTCCCATTCCTCCCCCTCCACCCCATCCACTCCTCAGAGAGGGTAAGGCACAAGGCCCTCCCTACTATATCTAGGCTGAGCAAGGTATCCATCCAAAGAGAATGGGCTTCAAAAAGCCAGTACAAACAGTAGGGATAAATCCGGGTGTCATTGATATTGGCCCCACATTCAGAGGGTCTAGTTTGGTCCTTTGCTGTTTCCTTCCCTGTCCGGCTGGAGTTGGTGAGCTACCATTAGCCCAGGTAAACTGTTTCAGTGGGTGTCTCCATCATGGTCTTGAACTCTTTGCTGATATTCTGATCAATTCTGAATTTGAGTGTTTTGTCAGGCGTCAGTGGCATGCAATACAATGCTCTCTCCTGATGTTGGGCAGTGGTGAGTTGAACTTTCCAGACAGCCATTCAAACATGAGAACATGAAGATGAACAGTGAATGCTCTCTGCTTTACTGTGTTGCTAAAC
>JAQHUG010000019.1:6490739-6535784 GCA_028555095.1 Dicrostonyx torquatus | reverse complement strand
AGATGGAGGAGGAGGAGAAGGAGAAGGAGGAGGAGGAGGAGGAGGAGGAGGAGGAGAGAGAGAGAGAGAGAGAGAGAGAGAGAGAGAGAGAGAGAGAGAGAGAGAAAGAACACTTGCTGAGCATGCTATGACCCACATATAGAGGCCAGAAGACACTTGTCTGGTTAGCTTACCGGAAACTTCTGAGGAGTCTTTGATCTTTACCTCACTTCTCACCATAGGAACACTTGTATTATGTGCACATGTTACTCTGCCAGGATTTATGTGGATTCTGAGGATTTGAACTTAGGTCCCCACAGTTTATGACAAATATTTTACATACCGAGCCATCTCCCCAACGTTAAATGAATTTTGACTGGAGTTGTTTTCATACGTGCTGGCTTTGTCCTACCATAACTTCATCTTGTGTGTTGAGGGACATATTCACAGTCCCCACCAAATGCCCCAGTTTCTTGCCTCCTGTCCTTCACACCTTGTCCTGAACACTATCATAGCCTCTTAGCTTGTGACATAGTTTGTCTTTACTGCTAGCTGTCATCCTAACTGTCACAGTTTTGAGCAGTCCACTCTCTGGCTCTCACTTTTGATAGCTTCATGCTAGCCACATCTACAAATCACTGTTTGATATAGGGTGTTTTTGTTTCATGATTTTACCAACTAATCTTTATATCCTATACTTTCTCACATAGAGTATTTTGGGTGTTATTTGTTCATGTTTAGTCAATACCATCATAAAGATTCATAATCAGCAAAAGGCAGAGCATGCCTCTTGGGATCTATTCATCTTTACTCCTACCACTATTTACATTTGTGGTTCACACGCGGTGTCCATCAGCCTCAGTGATGTTTGTCTTTTGTACGTGAAGTCTGTTTGTGTCAGCTTCTCTCTCTCCTTCATCCCCTCCTTGGAATCTGTGACCTGGGGCTTGAGGCACCTCTGTAGCCGCTGCTGCATTGGAGGACATATTTGTTCGGTTGATTTATGAGAGTTAGGGCCATTACTTTAATGGCTTGTTGCAGTGTACACATGTAAACACCACCTGATAAATACGGCTGCTTTTGTAGCAAATTAGAAAATTACCAAATTCGTTGTATCATTAAGCATTTTCTGCATGTTTTTGTTCTCTCAAGGAAAATGAGAGAATGTGCACGTTTTGCAGTCTCTTCCATTGCTTGTGCATTCAATAATAAAACAAATATTGAAATCCACTAGCTCAGCTATTATTTGGAATAACCAATTACGAGTTCATTGTATTAAAGTTATTTTAATAAAAATATAATCGGTTCAAAATACTTGGCTTGATCTTTCCATTGAGGGAGGAAATTATTTTTCACCCTGGTGGCTGCATTAATTTGTCTTGCTACTAGAATGTAATCAAGAAAATTAATTCGTTCGAGATTTTCTCAAACACCTATTTGTGCAAGTGAAGGTGCTAAGACAGCGGTGATGTTTAAGCAATGATTCCCACCCTCCAGATGCGTGTAAACCAAATGATGAGACAAGGCTGAGTCAGTAGTTAGCCATAGCGCAAGTGTCTTGGATTTTTAAAAACACTATTTGATTTATTATTATTTTGGGTTTTTGAGACAGGTTTTCTCTGTGTAGTCCTGGAACTCACTCTGTATGAACTGGCTTTTAACTCAGAGATCCACCTGCCTCTGACTCCCAAGTGCTGGGATTAAAGGTGTGTGCCACCACCACCACCCAACTTTTTAAAAAACACTTAAAAGCTATATTCTTTGTGACAGCTTGGCTATCTGTTTGCCAAGTTCATTTCTCCCTTCCATCTGGGTAATTAATTAGATAATATTGAATATTTTCATATTTCTTTTGCAATTATGTGTGAACCTATGATGATATTCTGGCCAAGGGCTTATGCACAGACATGACACATGCCCTAATACCTCATACAACCCTTCATTCTCTTATGTCATCTGCTGCCTGGCTGTTTATGTCTTAGGCTATCTGAATGCCATATATTAAAGCTTTTTTGTTTGTGCTGCTGTTAGCTTTTCTCTGTGAACTTTGACTGGCATAGAAGTAGCCCATTACCAGTCACTGAACAAGAACTAAATCTATGTATGTTAGAATGAGATTTTAAGGGCTCTCTGTTACAAATTCTAAGGAAAAATAGATATGCTAATGAATTAATTGTTTCAGTTTGCTAGCCAGATTCAAGGGTGTATGTTCATCTTCTGGGAAAATTATGCTTATTATACATGTGAGACACCAATGGGGAAGCTCAGCACAAACATGGTTGTACAAAGGAAGACTACCACGAAGCCTCAGAATTTAAAACGACTTGTGACTGACTGTTCCCTAAAGAAGTGGGAGGAAAGGAAAAGATAGTGAGGCCACAGGAACACTCTGGGAGTGGATGGGAGCTTTGTAGGCGGAGAAAACGATTTCTGAGATGATGTTTGCCGTTCCCAGTGTATCGGAAGACCAACTGCAGGGCTTGGTGTTGCCTTGCACGTAATTTTTGTTATCCTCATCCATTGTGAAGAAAGAGGCCATTAAGGAACTTTAAATCAGTAACTCAAAGAATGCTTAATTAAGAAAATTATTTTTTTACCTTGCTTTAGCTAGTTCTATTTCCCACTCCAGTATCTGGACTTCTGCATGAATTTTCATATTATTAAGATGTGGAAACATTTGTCTTTTGACTTATGACTCTAATTAGATCTTTGAGTGCTTTATATAAGTCGATTCGAAAGGCTGAATCCCTTTAAGGAGAAGCTGGAGGTTTATTGCTGTGTACAATTATCACTGAAAAGCTAAGAGGCTTGGTGGGTACTCCCCGGGAGGGAAATGGAACCTCATGTCATTAAATATATGACATTTAATGATGAATGCTTCAAGCGTCAAGAAAAACTGGCATCTTTTAAAGTCAGTCGATAACTCAAAATCATGCTACATTATAATTTTATTCATACTTGAGTGGCTCTGTGATGAAGCATTTGGATTTTTTTTTGAATTTCTAACTGTTTTCTTTTTTGTCACTGACAGGAGAGACATATGTTTTCTTTGTGGCATATTTTTACAGAAGTACATATGCAAGGGTTTTTTTTATAGATATAACTGGGAGGGAAGTTTTTAAATCTCTTGCTTGTCAAAAAAAATGTCTTGATTTTATTCTTGCCCTTGATTGACAATTAACTGGTTATAGAAACCTAGGCTTCAAATGATTTTTCCCCCTAAGATCTCCATGGATTTGTCTAATTGTTTTAAGAATTTTAAATTCATGTTGAAGGAAATCTGACCCAAACTTTAGTACCCAGATTTCAGACCTTCTGTTTGTGTTTGTATGCTGACATTAGAGCAGAACGTTTCTAAGTACGGGACTCTTTATGCTTGACACTCAACTAGCATGAGAAAAAATTGTGACTGTGTGCGTCTCAGTGCAAGGATATTATGTCACCTTATTCTGACTTTTTTCTTTCATTTATTGATTGCTTTTTGGATTTTCTGACTTGGATGATAACTATCAGGGTCACCATATGTCTGGGAGAAGTGGCCTTTTCTTCCTATTGTTTTGAGAGTCTCGTGGAGGTCCTGAGGTACCTCAGTCTCTGACAGCTCAGTTTTGAGTGACTCTTCTAGACAAACCACACGTTGTTAATGACTACTGCTCCCAGCTATCTTGTTTGTGATGGTGGAGGCGAGTGCCTTGGCTTAGCTGTTTCGTAGGCTTTTCTCTGCTGCGTGTTCTGGTTTCAAACCAAGAGGGCCCTCTCGTTCTTCATACCTATGCCATTCAAAGTTGGAACTTTAAGAAAATGATTCATATTTCTGCAGTCATCTGCAGTGCTCATTCTAGGCCTTGTATATCTTTATTCTGTTTTCCTATCAATATAATCTCACATGCTGAGCTCCTATACTCATTTCCTATTGCTGTGGAAGGAAATATCAAGACCTCAGGACTTGAGAACAACAGTTACTATCACAGTGTTTCTGCTCCGGAAGTCTGACCTCTTGGGCTGTAAAGGATTTGCCTAGCAAATGCATCCCTCCCCCATCACACAAACACATCTGAGCTCTAATTGTTGCTAGAACTAAAGATGAAATTAGGGAGTTCTTTAGGTGCTGCTTTCGTTAGAAGCTTGATTTGGGAAGAATCCACTTCAAGGTCCTTTACATTCCTAGAAAGCCACTTATGTCTGAGCACCACTTTCTCACTGGTGACTGTGTCTGAGCACCACTTTCTCACTGGTGACTTAGGTCTGAGCACCACTTTCTCACTGGTGACTTAGGTCTGAGCACCACTTCCTCACTGGTGACTTATGTCTGAGCACCACTTCCTCACAGGTCACTTATGTCTGAGCACCACTTCCTCACTGGTGACTGTGTCTGAGCACCACTTCCTCACAGGTCACATGTCTGAGCACCACTTCCTCACTGGTGACTGTGTCTGAGCACCACTTTCTCACTGGTCACTTATGTCTGAGCACCACTTTCTCACTGGTCACTTATGTCTGAGCACCACTTTCTCACTGGTCACTTATATCTGAGCACCACTTCCTCACTGGTGACTTAGGTCTGAGCACCACTTCCTCACTGGTCACTTATGTCTGAGCACCACTTCCTCACTAGTGACTGTGTCTGAGCACCACTTTCTCACTGGTCACTTATATCTGAGCACCACTTCCTCACTAGTGACTGTGTCTGAGCACCACTTCCTCACTGGTAACTGTTTTCTGCCTTTTGTGTGCTGCTGGGGCTTCCTAACCTTCTCAGGAAAGATTTTAATAAGTGTCTGTTGATTGCACAAACATGTTGGCTTCTTGTAACCCCAAACAGATGGCAAAATTCTGGTCTTTCAGGCTTATTTCCTTTATATTTCTTTCCTTCACTTGACTGGATATGAAAAAATTCTAGAAAATATTGAGTCACCAATTTTTGTTTTGAAGTGTCCTGGCCCACTCTTTTGGATCTCTGATTCTTCCATCAATCTGTTTACTGTTTCTGACTTGTATGGACCTTCTGCTGCTGGGTCCAGCTTACAGACCTCAATTCTCTCCAGGTTGCCTAATATATATATATATTATATATATATAATCAAAGTTTTCATATCTTTCTTGAACTTGTCCTAATGTCCAGTTCTGCACCATAGTTTTCATAACCAGCCCATATTTTGTTGTCATTTGTGTTTTATTAGGTCCTAGTTCCTTGTTTGGGAAATGTGTCTAGGGTTCCAGTTCTTCCATAACTAAATACCACAACAGTACATGTTATCTTTAGTTGGGAACCATCTGTAGAGTTGGCGCTATGGTATATGACTTTGTGTGTCACCTTTAGTTTTAACAACAACCTCTTAAATGAGGGGGTCATTATCTGCCTACCATAGATGAGGAACCGGGTCCAAGGAGCTTACTATAGGGCTTAATGTTATTTTTTGAAGGGAAGCAGGTAGAGAGTGTTGATGCTTCAAATTTAGGTTAAACTCTCTCCACACCAACATCTCTACTCATTGGACAGTTGCTCTCTGCACTTCTCCCAGCAACTCGAAATCAATTACTTAATGGTCCTAGAAGAGACAGGCCCCTACAGTCTTATGCTAGCCAGTGATCAGACACTCAGTGTACAGGAGCACCCCTTGTAGTGACAGGAGTTCACCTGGCTGACATCGCAACTCTAGCCCACAGTAAGAGTTGTTCTTTATCATGAGCCAAAAGGGACACATAAGATGGGCTCAGCAGGCAAAAGAACACACGCTGTATAAGCGTGATGACCAGAGCTCAGTCCCTGGACACTTTGGTGGAAGGAGAGCGCTGGTGTTCCTGAAAGTTGTCCTCTGCCTCCATGTATGTGACATGGCATGTGAACCCGTCCATATGTCATACGCATGCACACCTGCATATGTGGCACACATACACACACACAGACACACACACAAGTGCATGCACACACGCACATACACAAGCACATTCTGTGTGAGCAGAAGCACAATTTAAAAAATAATGAAAATGTTAAAAAAATGTAAGCTCCTTTTAGAGGGGGTCACAAGTAGGCAGCCTTGTTTCCCCTCATGTTTGTGTTTCCCGTGTCAGTGCCATCATCTCCCAATAGCTGCACTCGAGTGTACCACACATTCATATACACCCACACAAAAGCCACTCTAATTATTTCCAGTGTTAATCACATGTAGTCAGCTGAAATGGGGACATCCAAAGCTGAGTTGATGGCTGGACTGAAACAAACAGCAGAGCAGTTTGGAAATTATAAATTGCATCTTAGGAAATAAGTCTTTGGAATATAAAAATGTGTGGAGGCTAAAAGCAGAATAGAATCATTTTCTTTCTCCACCTCCATGTAACAGGCTCACACATCAGGAACAACAGCTGTTGGTCCAGCTTGCTCAGTGCGAGGTGTGGAGCTAGACTAACATGGTGGAAACAGTGGTCTGAGAGGCTCACTGATGCGAGCGGTTTCCTTCTATTAGATTGTTTTTCAACCAGTAGATCTATACAGCAATGCTGCTCTTTCCTGAGATAAGGGATATATGAGTAAATTCTATACAATCAGGCCACTGAATTTGCATGATCTATAAATTGTTTCATTCATAAGAATCTTCATTTTTTTTCAATTATCAGTTCTTTCTCTTAAAGATAAGTTATAAAATGGGTAGTGAGAGATTTAATGTGTAAAACATTTAAATGCAATTTCAAGATTTCCTTTACAGTATAGTTTTATAATTGAGCTAATTAACTGATGGAAGAAATTACTGGAATAAACTGAATGAGAATTTTCAAGAGAGCAGTATGGCTCCACAGTGAAGCGAGGAGATTGCTGTAGTAAAAGTGTCCATGCACCTGTTGGTAGCTTCACATAAAAGTGATTAAGGGGCTGGGAAGATGGCTTAGTGGGTAAAAGTGCTTGCTGTGTGCACAGGAGGACCTGAGTTTGGAGCGCCAGCATCCAGGTAAAAGACTGGGATGATTAGGAATGCTTGTAACCCCAGTGTGCTGGAGGGTGCGAAGGTAAAGAGACCTAGGAATGGGGAAAGGGAAGTTGGTGATGGGGAAAGTGGGAAAGAGGTGCAAGGGTGTGTTGGAAAGGAACGTAGGCCCCAGAGGCTTGCTGGACAGGCAGTCTAGCCGGAAAACAGTTAGCTCTGGGTTCCCTAGGAGGCTCTCTGTCAAGGGCATAAGACGAAAAGCTTCCACACACATGTATGGATTGATACACACACCCGCAGCACACATGCATCTATATCACACACAAATAATTTAAAAACCAATCACGTTCTGTGGAAGGTGGCAATGAGGGGATGGCAAGGTTAAGGTCATCTTGGGCAACTAGAGAGAAACTTATATCAAAGTACAAATAACTTTTTAAAAATGGCCAGGAATGCAGATCAGCAGTAGAACACTTCATTAGCACACACAAGTCCATAGGTTCAATCTCAAGTAAAGTGTCTATACTTGAAATGGATATTGAACGTAAGTAAACCCAATTGGCCATTTTGAAACCAATAGTGTTTTAGTCTTATATCTTCTCCCAGTATGGAATACTATGCAAGATATCTTTTTACCCTCAAAACAAACAAAAAAACAAGTTCTCTCTTTGTCATTTACTAAGCATCTCTGCATAGGGCAATTCTTATGAAATAACTAAGGGACTTTTTGTTTGTGGGTTAGCAGTGATAGGATCAAATCCATGGTCTTGAAAATACGTCACCAGCAGCTATTTTCAGGACATAATAAGAATTTATTTTGCAATGAAGTTATTAAAAGAGCTATCTAAGAAAGCATTAACAATTAGCTGAAAATGTAAGATGCAAATGAACTTGTTACTGAAAAACAAAATAAAGGCTGATTTCTGAATCTATGTTGCTGGCTCAAGCTTTGCTGACAATCAAAATTAGAGTTTTGAGGAGACAATAGCTAAAAGCCTCAATTTGGGGTTAGTAAGACTGAATTATATATGAAGCGGCTCATTGTGGCATCCCACTTTATTCCCAGGTCGTCCAGACGTGGGTCTAAGTTGCAGAAGAAACACGCGATGCAAGCTCGCAGAGACGAATAGAGCAGTGGAATGGAGTTGCAGGTGTGGCGAGGAGCAACCGTTTCTAGAATACGGAAACTGGTATGGCCTAGATATCAATTAATCTTACTCATAACCACTGAAAATGGTGCTTCGAGATGCCATTTTGGCGAATATTCAAGCTGGCATCAATACTGTCCATTTAGGAAACCAAGAATTCTTTGTTTGCAATGTGACCTGGCTCTTTCCAGTGGAGATTTTGTTGTAGTTGTTGTTTTTTCAAACTCTGTCCTGTACTTGGCTATTCAGTTTTCCTCTGTTTAATATCAGCCAGGAGATCAAAATATCACGTCTTTCTAAAATATTTGAAAGAAAAACATCTGTTTCTCCTTAGGTTTCTGGAATCTAAATTTCCAGCAGGTGCCCATCTAGTTTCTTTGAATCATATAATGACTGAACGTGACACAATATGCAAATTGTAACCACCTGATCAGCCACAGAGGGATGACATTTTTGTAGTGCACCTTATATTTATTTCAACAAGATTTTAATTGGCTGTCTACTGACCAACTCAAAATATTCAAATGTCTGCTGAAATTCAGGCAGATATAAAGTGTTCAGGCTAGTTGCTAAATTTAGGCTTATATGCTTTGGAGGTCAGGTCCCATCATTTTCTGGGTAAATCTTCCAGAGTTAACATGGATGATTGAATGACTTCCGTGAGGGAGTGTCAGCACTTACATCTGGCTGATGCCATCTTTCTGTAATGTAAGGCACCTCGAGTACATGCTTTGTGATAACCATATATGGGTTTATGGAGGGGACCTTTTACATCTGTGGCAGGTTTCTCGTTCTTTTTATTTAAATAAGAAAGGATATTTTCTAATAGCAAATATTTCAGTTTCCATAACCATTTCTTATCTACCGCTGCTTGACTATAGGTCACACTCCAGTGAGTGACCGCAGGAAACATATCTTATTCTTCCTGTAAAACTGAGTTGAGTTGAGGTTAGTCATAGCTTCTGGGGAGGTTGTCAGGATATGAAGTAAGTAAAACTGGTCTTCTCAGTTTTAGCTCTTCATTAATACTTTCTGGGCATAAATGGCTAAAAGAAGCCAATTGTCACACGTGATGCACCTCTTCCTCACAATGCAAAATGTGATATGGTGCCGGAGAATTGTCTGTATTCTGTCAATCATGTTTTAAATAAATGCTGATTGGCCAGGCAGGAAGTATAGGCAGGAAAACCAGACAGGAAGTAGAGGTGGCACAAGGAGAACAGGAGAATTTGGGAAGCAGGAGGCTTTCCTGGATTCCTGCACAGACCACCAAGGAGGCAGCAATGTAAGCTGTCCAGCTGAGAAGTACTGAGCCGCATGGCTAACAGATGGGTTAATATAAGTTATAATAGCTAGTAAGAAACCTGATATAATGGGCTAATCAGTTAATAACCTAATGTAGACTCTCTGTGTGATTTTCTTTGGGGCTTGCTGGCTGTGGGGTACTGGGCGGGACAGAAACCCCAACGAGCCAGCCCTCATGTTACAGTGATAGAGCTAAGTTAAACTCCTCATTGCAATTTTTCTTTCTTTGGAAAAATATGTGTGTGTGTGTGTGTGTTTGTAAGCTGTGTGTGTGTGTGTGTGTGTGTGTGTGTGTGTGTGTGTCTACTCCTGAACACGCACCACAATGTGTCTGTGGAGGTCAGGGACAACACTTAAGAGTCAACTCTCTTCTTCCACCACGGGTCTCATGGATGGAACTTGGGCCATCAGGCCCATTTACTGGAGCCATTTCACTGGTCCTGGAAATTCTGATTGATGGGTATGTGTGCAACCTATACAGTGCTCTTATGAAGAAAAGAGCCTTAAATCGTTTTTAGAAGTGCAAAACAAAATAAAGGCTGACTTCTGAATCTATGTTGCTGGCTCAGGCTTTGTTGACAACGAAAATTAGTTTTTTGAGGAGACAATAGATAAAAGACTCAATTTGGGGTTATTAAAAGTTGAATTATAGATGAAGTGGTTCACTGTAGCACCCAACCTTATTCCCAGGTCATCCAGAAATGTATCTAAAGTTGCAAGAGAAACATAATGATAGAAACTCTTGGAGAGTGTGATCTGAGAATGACCAATCACTGAAATGGAATTGCAGGCATTGTGAGTAGTAACAAGCATATCAAAATTTGTGAAAAAAAAATCTTGCAAGGGTTTCCTTCTTTCATTATCATTTTCTTTCTTCTTCTGGCTTTTGCCTGGCTAGAAGCCAAATCCAAGAAAGAGTTCTAGGAAGTAAAATGTCTTATAAAGAACTGTATAAAACCAGCCAGCCAGAAAGCAGGGTGCTGCAGTGAGTCTCCAAAGACCTTATTAATACTATTATACATGTAATCTCAGAACGTAAGGCAAACACACTGTTTATGAAGCATTCTCTTATGAGAGTTTGAGATATTTGGAATACATTCACACATTCTTCAGTCATTCATTTGTTTCTTTCTTTATTAAATGTCAGACCTATTTTGGGGTTGATAATAGGCCTTTTTGTTAGTATATCAATAATCAATTATTATAATATTCTTATATATAGTTATATAATATAAATAATTATATTGTTATATAATCTTATAATCTAGATATATGAGTTACATTTTTGTAGTGAAAGTTATGCAAAATATTCTCATGGGAGAAAGTGGAAAAGCAGTTGTTGAGAGACTGGAAAGAGTATGGGGGAAGGAATGGAGAGAGCTCTTAGCTGGTCAGGGGGTAGAGTTGGATGGAAGGAGCAATCTAGTTATCTATACAGCACAGGAAGATGGCCATGGTTAACAGCAACACAGTGAGTGTTTTAGGATAGACACAAATCAGTGCTTAATGTTTGATGTGAAAATATGTAGATCACCTTGATAATTGTGTACAGGTACTAAAATATCACAGGAATATGAGGTACTGCTGTATGCCAATTGAAAACAGAAATCTAAATATCATAGAAAATAAAATTTACCAGTTTATGTACATAAAATCTATATTGACAAATGCTTATGGTTGTGTATCTATCACTAAAACCATGATATTGCCACAGTTTGGTCACCCCAGAAGCTTCCCAGTTCTAATTTGGAGTTTCCCCCACATCTTCCAATATTTTGTGCCCATACACAGTCCAAATTATTTTTCCTTAGAATTTTACATAAATTTAGAATTATATAAATAACTAGTAGTTTCTGGTCTGGCTCTTTGCACTTAGCACAATGTTTCTGAGATTTGCTCATTTTGTTGCAAATACCACAGGGTTGTTTCCTTTCCTGTTTATTCAGGGAAAGAATTGTTTATGTGAATATACCAAAGATTGGTAATGGTAATGGGTAGTAGAACTGTTTCTAGTTTATATTACTGCAAATAAGCTGCTATTAACATTGACACATGCATCTGCCTGAACACAAGTTTTTATTTATCTTGGATGTTAGCTAGGGATTAATTATAATGTGTGCTGTTTAACTTCATGGATAACTGTCAAATGAAGCATTTGTTTAGGCTATTCAAATATCAATAGAAACTCAGGAGTCAGATATTGGGTTAAGAAAATGTGATAGATCCAAAGATCAGTAGAGGAATGATCAGCTGCACCTAACTCTCCAGTTTCCAGACTGAAAGGGCCCCTAACTTCTCCAAGTCCCTCCCTATATTTTCCTGTGCCTCCCTATCTAGGTATTCCAAAAATTTCTATGGCTAATTCCAGTTATCCAATCACTGACTCTGCCCTCTGATTGAAGGTAAACTTTATTAGCAGCCTCAAAGTGTCAGTGTGAACAAATATCCTGCAACAGTCAAATTTTCTAAAGTAGTAGTACTAACTACTTTACATTCTCATCCACAATATATAAAAATTCCAGGGACCTTTTATATGGCCAACACTTTAAACTATGACATTTAGTAGATATTTACTTCCATGACATTATTTTAGCTTATATTCAGGTGTCTAGTGATCTTGACAATTTTTAATGTACTAATCTTCGATTGAACCTCTAATTTATAAAATTTTCCTTTAAAATTATTTGGCACTTTCTGAGATGGTTGTGCTGTTCCTTCTTTGGATTGGTCAGTAGAATGAACTAAAGAATCAAGTTTCTTTCTCTGTAGTACTGCATCAATAGACTTTTCTCTAGATCACATGCTTCTAAAGAAAAATGATCTGTCCTTCATTTCCTTTCAATGTAGATAGCAGGTCTTTTCTCCTGTTCACTTATGATTGTGTCTTTATAGTTAGTTTTCAGTAATTTGGTATGTCTTGCTGTAATTTTCTTAGGCTTTTGCTGTGTTTCTTGAATCTGTGAGGTTATGATTTTTAATAAAATTTGGGGGATGTGTCAGTTTTTCTTCTATGAGAGTTGGAATTTGTTGACAAAGTTTATATCTCACCTCGTCCTGCAGTTGTTCAATCCCAAAGAAGCACACAGAGATCTACATTAATTATAAACTGGTTGGCCTAGTAGCTCAGTCTTTCTTATTAACTAAATCTTACTTCTTACATTAACCCATAATTCTTGTCTGTGTTAGCTACATGGTTTGATACCTTTTATCAGGGAGGCATTCTCATCTTGTGTCCTCTGCATCTGGGTGATGATTGCACACTGAGCCTTTCCTCTTCCCAGAATTTTCCTGTTCATATTGCCCCACATATACTTCCTGCCTGGCTTCTGGCCAACCAGCATTTTATTAAACCAATGCAAGGGACAAATATTTACAGAGTACAAGACCATTGTCCCATAACACTTCCCCCTTTTATTTCTTATTAAAATAAAAACTCTGAACCTAATTTTCTTTGTATAGCTTTTTTCCTGAAAATTATCCATAACAACTTGTAACTAACACTCTAGACAAAGACAAACATCCATAATCCATTTTTGGGAACGTTGGCATAGTTTTCCTAGATACTTCCTATTGATTTGAGGAGCTGATAATCTTATGGGGACCTAAAGAAAATTTAAGATTATGATCAAGTCCTGACTGGAATATTCTGTGAGGCTTGATTATCTCAGCCAGCAGCCTTGAAGCTGTTCTGGATGAAGAATTCACAGGAAACTTCAACAGAGGTCCTCTGAAATGTTGCCTCATCTGGGCTATCTGCTCCTATGGGAGATTTTTCAGGGATTTTCCTTAATCAAACCTGATTTTTCTTAACCTAGAATGAATCCACAGCCTTTCATTTCCTGTGGAAACAAAAGCAAAGCCTCTTATCCAAAGTAACAGATTTTTTTGCTTAAATTTTAAAATCAAAACATTTTCAAAATATATATGTTGGATTAACTCAGCTGTATTTATAATCAAATGTCTTTTAGAAGCTGTTGCTCCTTCCACAGCTGTCAAACAATTTAAAGACAACACAATAATATACAGTATCCAGATTCTCTGCTTATTTTCTATCTTTATGGGGCTTTATTTTAAACTCAATATTTGGATCTAAGCATATGATGCTTTGGAAAAGATGTTCTTCTTTTGTTTCCACAAAGGATGAGAACCTGTGGATTCCTTCCAGACTAATGTGGTTTAATGGACCAAGACTCCCTGAAAGGTCTCTACGAACATTCCCCAAAATTACTTTGCCCACAAAAAGCAAGAAGCAATTTGGAGAGAACTACACCTAAATGATTGTCTATAAATGTTTGTTTATATTTAAAGCTCTAAGCTATAGAGCTGGATGCTTTGCATTGGTATGGATCTTGGTTTATTGATACAAATTTAAGATCAATTTTATTATATGTATATTTATGTTTTTGATTAAGGTATTGTGTTTGGGCAGCCTATTTAAAAATGTAACATATAATTAAGAAATATAGGTTAATAGGTAATTTATCTATAATAATAGTCAAGCTTCTAGTCATGTTAGTTAGGTTTTCTAAATATATAGAGATATATTTCAGTTAGACAGGTATTCTTCAAATATTTCAGAGATCTTCAGAATATGGTTTTTAAAAAGTTTTAATAACTTAGGACTTTTTATGATATGAGACACATCTGTTCCTGGCAGCAACAATTACTTCAAGAGGATGATGGGCATCAAAGAGGCTCTTTAGGAAGTTTGTTAATCGTTTGGGCAAGAAACTGCTTTTGCCTAAATTGACTGGATTTGCAGGACCCACAAAAAAATGAAGCTGCCTAAAGAATGTGAGACAGTCCTTCACAGTTCCTACTTCATGAAATAACTGTAGGACATTTTGCAGTATACAGAAGTAAGCAACAGTACAAGGCATAAGAGATCTTCAAATTTCCAGCTTCATGAAAAGTATGCTGGATACTATGGGCCTGTAGGCTGAATATTTGATGCCCCAATGTTACAGAAGAACTTTGGTGACTGTCCAGGCAGCAAGATGTCGCTGTCAATTCTAGAGTTTTACAAGTTGCTTACATTGCACTTTCTGTTAACTTATATAATATTATATCCTTCTAGTGTCTTTGATGGAGTTGAAGAATAGATAGTTATAGTTTTCATTAGTTATGATAAAAGATGAAGTAGATATAAATATTGTAACTATAATTCTTGCTTGATAACTGTTTTTTATATGTAATTTTGTTATGTTAATGTTAGAACCTTCCTTTTTATTTAGACAGAAAAGGGGAGGTTATGTATGCTGTGAATATGTTTTATTGCCATTGGTTAATGCATCAAATTGTTTTGCTCAGTGGCTTAGCAGAATAGAGCTAGGCAGGAAAACTAAACTTTATGCTGGGAGAAAGAAGGGAGAGTCAGAGAGAAGCCATGTAGCAGTCCACAGGAGGCAGATGGATTAGAACTTTGCTAGTAAGCTACAGCCACATGGCAATACATAGATTAATAGAAATGTTAATTAATAGAAATAGTTTAGGATGTAAGAGTTAGCCAGAAATATGCTTAAGATATTGGCCAAACAATATTGCAAATAATATAGTTTCTGTGTGATTATTTTGAGTCTAAGCGGCCAGGAACAAACAAGCAGTCTCTGTCAACAGGAATTCTCTCTTGACTTTTGTTTATTTAAAACAGCGTTGGATACTCAATCTTGCTGTGTTTGTGTGCCATGGACATCTGAAGGGCAGACAGTATCCTACCTTTCTGTAAGGTACAGTCTCTGAGATGTGGCTTCTTCTGTCCCTTGATCTCAGCAGTTCCTTTTCTCATATCTTTCTGTGCTCATATCAAGGTATTAACTGAAATCTTTTGGCTATTGTTTGCAACTTTCCAGATATGGTCACCAAAACTTCAACTTATAGGCTTCTACCCCAGAAGGCTTTCTATGACTATATGATCTTCTATGAAACTTTGCTGGAGTTGTCATATTGCATGCCTGTCAAATACTGATAGCTACAATAGGGAGCTGTATTTATTGCTATATTTTCCCCTCTCCCACTAGATTGTAACCTTTATGGGGACAGAGACTTCACTTTATTGATTTTCTATTATTCAGTACCTAACATAATTTCTAGCACACAGTAAACACCCTATAAATATTTTCTGGGGCATCAGTCACTACGTGGGTCTTGCATCTGAAACCCAGTGTGCCTCATTAACGTCCCTTAATTTCTGTAGCACAGATCAATGGATTCCCCTCAAGTTTATTTCCCTTCAAGCTTTTCTTACTATGTCTTGCTATAAGTGATGATTTTGAAAGCTTGTGTATTCTTTGCTTTTGCTTTTTTCAGCTGAAATTCCTACTCTTCTGCTTCAGAATCTATCTTCCTTAAGAAGCTCTCTATGAAGGTCAAATTGCTTTTCGCTGTTTTTCTTCCCATGGAATCTGTCTTATGGACAGACTATGTAATGATTTGATGATTTATTTTATGTTTATTTATTAGGAAAGCATTTGTGTTTAGTTTTGATTCCTTAGCCAAACTATAAATTTCTCAAAACCAAGAATTATGTTAATTTTTATTTATATATTTTATCTTCTGAGAGAATATTGGTCTAAACCAGACTTTAAGACAAACTCTATGAGGCTCAGTTTTTACATACATACACAAGCATAATGAATTAGCTGGATTGTGTATGTTTATTCACTTAGGAAGTTATTTTGACGGTGTCATTCATTCTATAAATATTTATTAAGTGCCTTCTATGTGCCAGGCACTACTTTCAAAATGCTGAGGTTATATAAGTGTATAAAACAACTCCAACAACAGAATCTCTGACCTTTCTGAGCCTACATTTTTTGAGAGTTGACAGCTAAAAGTAATTTAATAAATAAAATTTATCACGTTAGGCAGTATTGTATGTAAAGTGAGACCTTCAAATCTGAAAGAGAAAAGGATGTATCACAAGTTTAAACTTTAAGCAGTGATTTCTCAAATTTTATAAACATCTGCCTTACTTTTATGTAGATATTCTCATACTTGTGTGCAAACAATAAAGCATAAGTGTGTGCAGTTGAAAGGGAAGGGATGTGAGCGAACCTGGTTCAAAGTGGAATAGTTAGCAAACAATAAATATGGTTTCTCTCTTCATCTGTATTATGTGTGCTTTATCATGAGCCACAGTGATTCAGCTAACACAACCTTGAAACTCCTACGGAGGAAAGTTTGTCCTTGACTCTATATAGACATCTGTTTATTTCTCAAATTGCTTGTGAAGACCTGGTTAGATTATTGCTTTCTGGCATTTCTCATTCTCCGGTAAATTTTCTATATCTACAGTGCTTTTAAATAGTCCCTTTGATGTATCTTTTCCCCAGAGTCTACTCTAGATGGGGTTGTGTGTGGACTTCCTTGTGGAAATTGTAGTCTCTCCTTCAATCTGTCCACAAAGACCTATTAACAGGAACATGCTACAATTTTTGATCCAGCATCTATGTTTATTGAAATTATTTAGTTTTTAGTCATTTGCATCACTTATGAGATCCAGCTTTCCCAGTTTCACGATCCCAACAGTGTGCTTTCATTTCCTAAACTACTTTAAGAAACTGGCTCTTGGAAGAAGGTTGAAACCTGAATATTAACACTGCTTTTATAATGCAGGCTAGAAACAGGAGAGAATAGAATAGTGCAGGATTAGCAAATGTATTGGGGGCAGAAATATTAATGGTTCTAAAAAGTAAACATCTATTCATTCAAAAATCTTAAGTTGCAAAGGAGTAGTGGATTCAAAGTTAAGTATTATACATACTTTGAAAATGTGTGATAAAATATAGTTCAATAACATTTATAGGATTCATATTTTAAAGATGAGATTAATTTCTATTTGTTTTTCATTTTTATAAATGTCAAAGTATAATGTATTATGAAGAATGCAGGGAATAGAATTTTTGAAATTTCCTAGGGCATTTATAATTTATCAGTGCTGTCTGTCTCTCCCCATCCTCCCCAAACAGCTGGGTATTTTTGGAATAAAATCATAAAATAGAATCTATTCAAGATCTAGATAAGATTGTTGCCTGGGCTTGGGAAGAAAGGGAGAAAGCTTAAAAGCTGTGTAACATGTCCCTGACATTTTTATTCTCATGTTGTTTTTTTTAAAAAATATAGTTGCATATCTGTTTATTTATTAAATAGTATTTACTGGGAATCTGGCTGTATGCCAGGCACTATCTAAGGGCTGGAGATACAGTCCTTAGGAACACACTCCTCCCCTTATGGTGTTTATAGTCCAGTGAGGGAGATGCATAATGAAAAGAGAAATATAAGACTTACATTATGCTAAATAGCAATGTGGGCTCAAGGAAACAAATTAAACAAGAAAGGAACTGAGTTTTAGGTAAGGGAACTGGAGAAGGTTTCTATTAAAAAAAAATTGAATCGAAGTCAAGACTCAAAAGAAAAGGAAGAAAAGGCCCTGTGGTTATCTGGGGAGATGATATCTGAGGTCAAGGATAAAATAAAAGTGAAAAACCTCAGGATGAAGACTTGTGAAGTACAGCAGGAGGCCGGTGGGCCTGGAATGGAGGATTCCTCACTGAGGACCACCTCCTTTGCCTTCATGACTACAGGACCCCTGCTGGATGATATGCAACTGAGCAATTAACACTAGCTAGTGTGATGGGGTGGTGATTGCAGAAGGGCCTTATTCCTTCAACTTTGACCCACTGAGATGATGCAATCTTCATCCTCATAACTTACAAGTCAGCCTTTTCAACCTTGTACATTACATCATGAGGGTGAACTATGTTTAGCCTAGGTCTCTGAGCTGTCATATATAAAGCAGTGTCTGAGATTAGGAAGGATTTAGTCACATTCTCTATACATAGAAGATACCAAAGCTTTGAAGCTTTGTGACACACAAATTTTGATGTGCTTTTAATATTTATCTCCTCCCAAAATTCATGTTGGAATTAAATATTAATGTGATAGTTATTAAGACACTGATTGTACCTATATCCTGAACTTGGACTTTGTAATCTTGAAACTGTTAAAAATTATCTTCTACTGTTTTAAATTACTCAGAATAAAGTATTTTGTTAAAGGACTTCAAATAGGGTAAAGGTTTGGTAGTACATGAGCTTAAGTCATTGGAGTGACCTAGGGTCATTTCTTTCAAGAATACATAAAAGACAGTCTATGAAAAATTGTGGCCATTATTTCTCACTTCCTGGCTGGCACATTTCTACAATATGTAAAGTTTCTGCCAGTTATTGCTCATAAGGTCCATTAAGCATGATTTTGTCAATGTAGCTGACACCAGAATGTTCTGTGAAATGTCACAGTGGTCAGCACCTCTTTGGATGATATTGTGCCAGACAGTGGAGGAGTTAGCACTGTCTGTGAAGGTACTCTGCTCCCCCTGTATGGTGACAAGAAGCACTTGTGCTGAGATTTGTGATGTAGAGATAAAGGGAAGGTATGCGCCAGAGCAATAGCTCCACCCCAGCCTCTCACTGGAAACACTGCACCTACAGCAGAGACTGCAGGGGAAGCTGCCACCTGATTGGCTTTGTAACAACTCATGGTACTTCAGCCTTTTATGTAGGCTGAAAATGGGGATTAAGTTAGACCCACTCTTGTGGATATCTTAGAGAAATAGTCCAGAATATGATTTTTGCAGTAGAAAATGAGCCGTCTACAAAGGGAACAATAACTTACCTGTGAACTGTTTTTTTTTTTGTTTTTTTGTTTTTTGTTTTTTTTTAGAGAAAACCAGGTAAAAGAAGTACTTTTCCAATGCTATGAGCCAAATCTGCTCATTATGGCACACACACAGTGTGCTGGTTTATATTATCAAAATGTTGTGATCAATTAGTCATGACTTAAGATACCTTTGGGTCAACCCTGATTGGTTGGTCATTATTTGTTGATTATAGTGGTTAAAACCCTACTATTTGGTCCTGAGTATTTTAGAAATCCACCATCCTTTCTAAAACCAGGAAACTCATTTGTGTTATCATCCTCTGGTTACAAAAGATAGTCACCAAACTCAGAGCTTTCCTGGGAGATGATTTCCCACTCACTAACATATCCAAATTCTCTGGGGAAAGGGTGTGATCTTGGTTCTCTTGTTGAATACGGCAGCTGTAGAGAGTTATGCTTTCTCCAACATTCCTATTTCCCTCAGGGATTGTTCCTTCTTCAGTTTTATGCCAAGGAAACTTCTCCATCTCACCCTGATTAAACCAGGTGAATTTGGGGTCCATATTTCAGAAAACAGTCAGCGGGTTGACGTTTCCTACAGTTACTTAACCACAGCAGTGTATTTGATTTGCTCTAACGTTACATATGGTCCTTCAGGGTACGACACCCTTAGTCTATTCGCACATCTATTATTCAATTTTGTGCCAGTGTGCATTTTCAAAGTCTTGCTGTTCTTGGGCGTATGAGCTTTCTTTTCCCAGAAGCAATGTGACTTTCGCCTTCCTGGAGCATGTTGAGATCTGGTGCTGGTAATAGGTCTTGAGATAGTACCAGATGGTAGGGGAATAGGCATCCATTTAAAAGGTGGTTCGTTTTCATCAAGTTTTCACCAGGTACTCACGCAAGAGAAAACCATTCTCCTCAGAATTCAGGGATTGCATCTGCTTGTGATTAAGGCTTAGGGATATTAGATTAGAAATACTCATCCTTGTCCAAGCCCACAAATACATTCTCTCAAGGTGTCAAGAGGTATCTACTACTTCTGAATGACATCTACATCTGAACTTTCATGCTATACTTGGCTCATCCAGGGCCATCAAGATGGGGGAACTCACAGAGAAAGCGGACCAACAGTTAGGGAACCTGCATGGGACTGACCTAGGCTCTCTACATGTGTGTGACAGTTGTGTAAGTTGTGACAGTTGTTAGTAAGGCTTCTAACAGTGGAAGTAGCTCTCCCTGGAGTGTAGCTGGCTTTTGGTAACCTGTTCCCCATGCTGGATTATCTTGCCAAGCCTGGACAGAAGAGGGAGGAGCTTGGTCCTGTCTCAACTGGATGTGCCTTGCTCTGTGCAAGCCCATGGGAGGCCTGCCCTTTTCTGAATGGAGATGGAAAGGAAGCACATGTGAGAAAAGAAGATGGGAAAGAGGAGAGGATTGGAGAAGAGGAAGGAGAAATTTGGTATGTAAAATAAATGAAAAACATGGAATTTAAATTAAAAAAATAAGGAAACAAAAAGGAAAAAATAGGCTCATCTTATATAATAATCCTGTGATTCATACAGAGACAGCTTGGGTTTAATTTTCAGTCATATCTGCTTGTGACTCTGAGAAATAAGAGTTTGTTTTCTAGCTGCCAGTGATACATTCCGATGCTTGGTGTCCTGATTTTAGGAGAGGCTGATCCCTGGTTTCCATGCCTATTCCTTATTGTACTAATTAGGGTGATAAATATTGAATTAACAATCAACCGTTTTGTCATGCAAAGACTTTCATTCAATAGATAATCCATCCTATGTAGCCACAGGGAATGATTTATGTTACCACAGTACTATTGATCATTTCATTTTCGTAGTGGTGCCTCTTATATATTTCACTCTGGT
This sequence comes from Dicrostonyx torquatus, assembly GCA_028555095.1. Taxonomy (NCBI): domain Eukaryota; kingdom Metazoa; phylum Chordata; class Mammalia; order Rodentia; family Cricetidae; genus Dicrostonyx; species Dicrostonyx torquatus. The sequence continues at coordinate 6,514,892 of JAQHUG010000019.1, read as the reverse complement.
CCCCTACGAGTGACATTGCACTACTTGCCCTGTGCTGGGACTACAGGCATGTACCAACACACCTAATTTAATAATTTTATATAGCTGTGTTGGAGGAGGCTGTTAATTCCTTCCCAGCTGCTCAGCCCTGAAATAATCACATAGAAACTATATTATTTGTAATACTGTTAATATCTTAAGCATATTGCTAGCTAGCTCTTAAATCCTATTTCTTTTTTTATTTATTATGTATGCAATATTCTGTCTGTATGTCTGTATTTCTTTATTATGTATACAATATTCCATCTGTGTGTATGTCTGCAAGCCAGAAGAGGGCACCAGATCTCATTACAGATGGTTGTGAGCCACCATGTGGTTGCTGGGAATTGAACTCAGGACCTTTGGAAGAGCAGGCAGTGCTCTTAACTGCTGAACCGTCTCTCCAGCCCCTAGAGAATGACTTTTAAGAGGCAGCTTTGCCTTCATGTAGCATGNTTGTGAGCCACCATGTGGTTGCTGGGAATTGAACTCAGGACCTTTGGAAGAGCAGGCAATGCTCTTAACCACTGAGCCATCTCTCCAGCCCCCTTAAATCCTGTTTCTATTAATCTGTGTATCGCCACGTGTCTGTGGCTTACTGGGTAAAGTTTCAGTGTGTCTGTCTCTGGCGGAGGCTACATGGCTTCGCTGACTCTGCCTACTCTCTCTCTCTATATATATATCTTCCAGTCTGGTTTTACTTTGTTAAGCCATTGGCTGACAGCAACTTCTTTATTAGCCAATAGCAATAAAATATATCCACAGCATACATCACCTCCCACATTGTAGATGTGACTATCCCATCTTCTACTGGTAAGCAAAGGAGGGCTATGTTTAAAGTTAACAAGGGTAACCCCAGTGCAGAATCCTATCTTCAGGGGCCCTTCTTTGCACTCTATCAATCAAGACCCAGCAATAACAGTAATAGTTCTGGGGATAGCGCTGATGTAAGGAGCTGGCCACTTTGCCTATTTGATGTGGTAGACTTCAGTTACCTTCAAATGTAGGGACTCTACTCAACAGACATATTACATATTATCTTATAGTTCCTCACATTCATGAATCCAGGCGTACCTCCTTATGATGTTTTCTTCAGTTACTGGACAGGGTTGGAGTCACCCTAAGGCTTGGCTGAGAGTGGATAAGCTACTTCCAAGATGGCCCACTCACATAGCCATTGGCAGGAGGCTTCGGCTTCTTGCCAGCAGTTGGTCAAAGATTTCAGTTTCTTGCTGAATAGACATCTCCACAGCAATGGCCATTCCTAGAGAATGACCTAAATGAATGAGCAGAAGGATGCTGTCAGTGAGGCTTTTAATGATTCTATCATACTCAAAGTTCAATGAGAGATGAATTATGTCCACCTTTTACAGAGAAAAGTTTGTGGTATATAGAAAACTCATCACAGAGTAGGGCTGAAAGGCTGAAAGAGAACTAATTCCAAGACACACAGTACCTTTCAAAGGCTGCTGAAATTGGGGTTGAAGTAATCAACAGATCTGTTCTCCCTCAGAGGTGAGGGAATTGACCTATGTGGTTGGTGCTTCAATATTTGAGTGCTACACATTGTGCTCCCATGAGGTGATCTTCAGGGGGGCTACCATTTGGTTGGCATTCAGACCTTTGAAGGAGGCATGGTGTGAGACTGGTGGTCTATGGAATTGGCATGTTTCTGCTCATCCTCTGTCCCTGAAGGAGCATAGCCTACTGGAGGGTGTGCATCACTGGTGTTATAATTGTGCTCTGCTGTTGGAAAGAAGCTTACAAGAGCTGTAAATAGAAAAGGAGTGTGTCTTCCCTCCTCCTTGCCTTCCAATTTCACACCATTCTCTCTCATTGACAGAAACTAACAGGAATCTCTCTGGCTAGGGAATACTGAGAAAGTAGTGCAAAGCAACACAGTACAGATGGGTTGATTTGGTGTTGAGAGACGGTAGGGCAGTAACTGTTACACCAATTTTGTCTTCGGATTTTCTTGTAGACAACTCTTCTGAAATCACTCTTCTCAGTTCTCCACATTGAGCTATGAAGGACATCATACCTTTTTCAGATCCCTGCCTTACCCTTTCTTATAAGTGGCTGGTACTTTATATGAATTGGTCACTTTTTGTTCTCAGTTTACAGATTTGTGGTCAGTGGGCTTTAATGTGATGAAAGCTTGAAAATTTGAAGTCACTTGTGATCATCATGTCTTTCTTTTTAAACTTTATTTTATGTGTATTTTTTTTTGCTTCATATACATCTACACACCATGTGCATGTCTGGTGCCTGCAGTGGTCAGAAGAGGGAATCAGATGTTCTGGAACTGGAGTTACAGGTGATTGCGAGGCACACCATGGATGCTAGAAATGGAATCTCTGGAAAAATAGGCAGTGCTCTTAAATGCTCAGCCAACTCTTCAGCTCCTCATGATCTATTTATCACCCCAGTGACTAAGTTATTATTTGGGAAAGGAGGTGTATACGGCTTGGATACCCAAAGGTCTCCATCAAGTCGTTGATTGTGATGACCTTAACCGTCTGTTCTCTTGGCAAACCTGGGCATACACAGCTGTTCAATAAAGCCTGCTACAGACTAAATGGCTAGACCAAGCATCTTCATTAAAGCTTTCAACTTTGGGCAAGATTGTGAGTTGGACACTCTTTAGATGATGTCATAGAATGCTGTCTTCACATGAATGGTCCAGAACCCCATGATTTTCTGGACATTCTTTGATCAAAGAGTTTCAAATAGGTAGGCTCTTCCCACGACCTCTGCAAACCATCCTTCCCATCTCAGCTGTTTTGACTATCCTAGATAGATTCTGTTCCCAGTGTAAATTCTGAGTAGCAACTCTGAGATGACCTGTGATTTGGTACCCAAGGAAGGCTTTCAGGCCCTGAGGGAAGAGCGGTTCAAGCAGGTCTCCAGCATGTGAGTTGCACCCATGCGCTCTCTTTACAATCTCACTGTGCATCCTTTTAAAGAATGTCAAGTGCTGAAATAAATTTAGTAGACATAGTCAAGAATTTAAGGGAAAAGGCAAGTATAAGAAACTAACTAACAGATTTCTCACGTCCCTTTTTGCTATGAGCTTCCATCTGATCTGCCTCTCATTTTCAGGCGCAGTTACGAGGCAGGTAGAACCTGTCTCTGCCTCTGTCTTACTTTCCCTTTTAGGGGCGCTCTTCCTTCACTCTCAGGTGGGATTTCGTGTCCCAGATTGAAGGTGACTGCAGAACTCGACATAGAGCATGACTTCCGCGAGTGTCTAATTCTTCTCTGCATAGCTAACTGGCTGGCTAACTCCTTCCTTTTGGATGGCTAATAGGTGCACACTTCATGCACCCCCAGCAGAGCTTCTGATCATCTTCATCCTCCCAAACTTGCTCTTGCCTCGGCCTTCTTAATCAGCTGTTGTAAACATCATGCCTTAGTTGTTCACACCCTCACAAGCCTTCAGTTATTGCCTTGTTGTTCTTAGTTTGCATAATAAATACAGCAAGATAATTACAAGTTATCTTGTCTCCATAACTGTAATCCATCTAGACTCTGGCTATATGACACTGGCTCCATCACTGCTGCCCATGTCTGTGCCACTATCCCTTTTACCCTGGCTATTGTAATAACTGCCAGGTTTATCTGCTTCAGTCCTTCTCTCCACAGTCTATTCTCTAAGAATGAATGAGAGTGTGCTAGTCTTGTGCTCCAAACCTTTGATTATTCATAGTGACTCCACATCTTCACCCATGTGCTTGATGACCTGGGCTCTCAACACCTCTCTGAAGCCTATTTCTTACTTCTCTTTTCTTTGCTTACATGGAACTAAATGCATGCCGTCATTTCTCTTTTTCTTATAAGGAATCAAATTCTTGATCTTCTCTCTTTCTTTCCACTCTGCCTAGGACACTGCCCTTATTCAGATGCTTGCACACTTTGCTATTTTTCCTCTTTTAAGTCTCCTTTCAATTTTAACCTCCTCAGTGAAGACTTCTCTAATCTCTGATATTCAAATTGCTTCCACCTATGGGCATATTCTTATTTTCCCTCCTGATTATGCTTTTATTCATAATGCTGATCAAAAATTTGACACACCCAAGCAGTCAAGCAAAAAATACATTTTATTTATGTGTTGCTGATAGTTCATCATTCCATAATATCATATGAGATATGTGAAGTCTAGGGTGTGTTCATACACACACACACACACACACTCACACACACACACTTGAGACAGGATCTCACTATGTAGTCCTGGCCTACCTGCAACTCACTCTATAGACCTGACTAGTGTTAAACTCACAGAGATGCACCTCCCTCTGCCTCCTGAGGGATTAAAGTCATGCATCACCACACTGAAAGAGGCTTTGGCTTTTAACTTTTATTTTGTTTGTGTGTATAAGCTCCATGAGAAATGTTATGCACATAGTATTTAGTAAATATTGGTTGAATGTATAAATATACATTAAAATGGATCTTTTAAATGTAATGTAGCAGCTAAGTTAGGTGACCATAACCGTATCTTCAGCTCTAACTCTGTGATGATGATGTCTGTATGGGGTTCCCTCTGAGCTGCAGTAATAGGCTATACATTCAACATATGGTAACATATGGTAAAATATACTAGCCCTGGATAATCAAAACCAATCACACCCATAAACCTCCACCCTGGCCTTATTGATCATGAATATAAGCCAGGTATCAACTTCTACCTTAACAGATTTGCATTTCAAATGAATTCTTGTAGAGTCTGACAGGTCAGAGGTCATCACTGTCTAATAGAAATCTTAGTGCAATAGGGGCAGCAGTAGAAAGTATTTGACAGATCATCTTACCTCCAGAAACGGTGTCCATTTCGTTCTTTAATGTTTAACTCTGAATAGTGTGCAAATCTCAGCAATCTAAGCATTGTAGCTATAGATTTCATATGATGTCTTCCCTCAAGGTTAGTAGAATTTTCCCTTTGCCTTGACTTCCCTGAGGTTCAGAAGTTGAGTGGAAAAAGAAAACCATTGTTAGCTCTGTGTCTATACAAGTATTTCCAGTGTATACAGAGAACAAAGCCCTCAATGAGCTTGCAGAAGCAAAACATTTGACAGTGAAGCTGCTTCGTATCTGTACCAGCGTTTGACAGAAGAATAATGCATATTGCCTGCTGTGACACTTATATTAGAGAGAGAAAGTAGCGAAAAAAGACATAAAGAATAGTGACCAAGTTTGCTGGCAAAGGATGGACTTTGTTTATTCATTCATTTAAGGAATATCTACCGAGTGCTTTCTCCAGCCCAGAAACTGCTCTGCGTATCACTCCTCCATGTAGTTCTGTTTTCTGGAATGGCTTGCATACAGTTCATCCGACAATGATTGAATGGCCTAGGTAGACCATTACAACACTTCTCTCTGAGTACATGTATTACATTGTTTTGGACTTTGTCTTTCGGGGAATTTCTTCCCAGAAGGAAGGAAACATGCTTTAGAGATTCCTGAAAAGTGGATGGGATGGGGAAGGCATCAAGGAAGGCATTGGTAGTTCCTGTCGAGTCTGTTAAGATATGAGATCTGTAGAGAAAGGGGTGCTGGGAAAGAGTCTTAGTAAGTGAGAGGATATTTCTTAGGACAGGCAGGTGGGGAGTGGAGACAGGAATACAAGAACAGAGGCGGGGAGAGAGGAAACCTCAAGGAAAAGCCAAGAATCTGGAAGAATTTTAAGGTCAGGACAACTGCTAGGCCAGATAATGTAGAGACTTCCTTGTCACTTGAAGACTTTGCTCCTTTTTTCCCCATAACTATAGAAATCATTTGAAGGGGTTTTAAGAGGAAGAGTTGCTTGAGCTCTCTTGGCTTTTAAAGATCATTGTCACTTTGGTGCCACTAGGGGAATGAATTAGAGAAAGTGAGATTAGAGCCTGAGAGACAGTCCTAACTGGTTACTTCTGAGTCTGGACAGATGTTGCTACTGACTGAACTCAGCTATCAAAGGGGACAGGAGAGGCAGGAATAAGAACCAGAAATGACAAGGACAGGCTTTAGTGAATGGGTCTGGGAGACAGAGGGAGTTAAGATAGAGGGAGGATTAAATGGCTTTCTTTCTTTTGTTTTGAGTAAGGGAGTAGATGTTGTTCAAATGTATCCAGGCCAAGTGTTTTGCCCTAGCACTTAGCAGCGTATATGGACTTTCAAACTGTCAAAATCAGAACCTTAAGGAACAAGTCATGGTTCTTCCAATGTAGGTCAAAAGCCACGAGGAGGAGGAAGAACAAGGACCCTAAGTGTCTCGCCAGCTCTTACCAGGGCCCTCCATGTCTCCTATGGAGATCAAAAAGCAGGGAGTAGAGCAGATTCATGGTCTTGGGTGTGAATTCGGCTCAGGAATCGACTTTGTGGTTTGGTCCGAGACTCGAATGTGGTGTTCATCAGCCTGAGCACTGGGTAGTTGAGCTCACAGGCACAGGGACTGAGCGAGTTGACGCTCGCTCAGTGGTGTTTATACATGTCTAAGGTTTGGGATCTGTGAGATTTTAGGGTGTGTCAAGACAAAGACCCCTCAAATGCCTTCATGGAAGGACGTCCCAAACATTGAGATCAGAAGAGGTCTACAACCTGCCATTGGACCTTTCAGTTAGTAGGCTTAAATCAAGATCTAAAAACTGGGTTTCGTGAAAGGAGAGAGGCACAAAATGAGTTAAGGTGTGACTAGGCTGTGACTTTCATGGGTAAAGAACCAGAATGCTTTGGCTGAGATGATCATCTGCACGGAGCATGGACGGCCTAGGGAAGACCTGGTGAGATCCTTATGGGCCTTGTCCTTTTCCGTTTCCACTGGTTAAAACTGAAGTTATAGGTTTTTCTTCCTTGAGCTTCAGATTTTGATGCCAGTTAAAATGTATCTATTTCCAGTTTTATGAAGTGCTAGGGCTTAATTTTGTTCTCCTTATGTTTTAATGAATTACCTCCAGAACAGCTGCTTCCGACCCCTGTACTTATACCATACTGTTAAAGCCTCTTCAATGGTTCTAATTCAGTGACGTTAGTATTAATCTAATTCCATGAGTGAATTTTCTTTTAAATCTAACTGTCCCTGCAAGGATGGATGCCTCATTCATCACTGCACTGCGTACCCAATACAATCCATGTCCAGTTAACTGTGTAGAAAATAATTACTTATGGAAATAGTACCCGAATTTTTTTTAATGTACCAACATATTTTATTTAAATTGTAACAAGTGCATTCTCCTTGGAAAGGAAATCATTTTATTATTCCTACTTACCAAAAAGGAATGTGAGCTGAGGAGATGCCATGGCTTGAGGAAGTTTACTCAACCTGGAAGAGATGGAACTAGCAAAGGAAGAAAAGGGCTTCCCCATCTCATCCCATCTTCTCTCTCTCTCTCTCTCTCTCGCAGAGCCTTCCTTAGAAAATGCCCTGACAGTTGGAGAGGGATGGAGTAAATGAGATTTTGTTTCAGAACAGGGAAGCTGGGAATAGAGGTGAAAAGCTACATCCACTGCCAATGTTGTCCAGAGTAGCCTGGAAAGCTAACATGTTATAGAGACAGCACTGAGCTCAGCTTTCCGCGGAGGGCTGGTCAGCAGTAATCCTAGCATTATGTGCTCTCAGGCCTGTGACCACAACATAAACACCAGCGAAAGTGATCTTACAGTCCATTTGTACACTCCAGTTGAAAATGCAACACAGGTGGGGTTGTGAAGCTCCCGGGATGCTGGCAGCTTGCGTTGCCAGGGCGGGCGTTAAATATTCATCTTGAGAGATCACTGGGGTTTATAATAGGACTGACTGCTCGCCAATTTTATTTTCTTGGTTCACAAAAGAGGCTTCAGTGGAAATAACCTCCAGGTCCAAGTTTTAAGAATTTCATGCTAAAGGGATATCAGTGTTATTCACCGTGGCAGAATTCGGTAAGCTTTTAATAATGAGCTAGCGAGGTGGAGTTCTCAGAAGGTCAGGGCTGCCACGGATGAGTGTGACAGGGGGCATAACAGGGATGAACGTAATGGAGAAATCCCTTCTAACCATCTGGGGGAACAGACTCCTCATATAGATTCTGTGGGGTGAACCAAAAAGAAAAAGTATGGGGACAAGCTTTTGATATTTAGGAAATCCATACAACTTCAGCTTCCAAGTCCTCACTCCCTAAGTAATGAGTGCTCTGTTGGCCCAGTGCCTTGGGGTCAATCCCTTTCTTGTTCCTACTGAACAAGAGTATATTACATATCACAGAAGTTGATACTGGCGGGGAATGAAAGTTCATGCCTCCCTTTGTAATGTCTTAGGAACTGGAGTTCTCACCATTCTTCCTGGCGTTTATACATACCCCAGAGCCCTCGATTCCCAGCTTGTACATATGACAACTTATTCCCAAATCACCATGCCTACTTGTTTGGCTACAACTCTCAGGGCAGATGCTTTTGCCCCAAAAGTCTTTGGGAAAAGGGAAGCAAGGCTCTATGTTGGCCATAATCCCCATGAAAGGGGGCCACCGGACAGCATCAGCGCACTTCTTCCTGCCGCCCTTGATCTCCCAGGTGAGAGAGCACACCTCTGCTCTGTTCTTTTATTGGTTCATCAGGCACCAACAGGAAACAAACACAAAACCGGAATATTCTGCTGAATGACCTTCCCACTGCGTTACCTTTGTGTGTGCATCTATTCTACCAGAGTGGAAAATGCCTGAAGGCCGCCATCACACTTCTCTGTCATTTATATTCCATCGCACATACCTTTTGAGAAAGTTTATTAAATATTAGGTGCAAGGCATTACTAAACTTCAATGGGATGACTCCAGAAATACTTTATCCTCTTTTTCCATTTTATTATGATTTTTCTTTTTTCTAGTGGCTGTTGGAAATAGGAAAAGGGAGGGTAGTCATTAGGTGGGAGAAAGACATTTCTCTAAATGTCAATATTTATGAAACACCATTTTAAACCTTTATAAATGATTATCTTCCCCAGTACTGATGAGGCAGCTTCACAATGCTGCTCAATTTATTTACTCAGGAGACCAATTTATTTCAGCACCTCTGTACTAACTGTTTGCGTTGACATCAGGTCCACTTGGAGCCAGCAACTGTGACAAGTTGTTTATTGAACTGTAAACAGGTATTGTCTGAATCTAAACAATGGCTTTATCTAATTAGGAGACCCTGGGCATCATCTTAGCCCCATGTGGCTATTCTAAGGCAGCCTAGCATCTCACACAGATCTCCCAGGCCTTTTAAAATCTCCTTGCTCACAGTAAAACCCTTCATCACAGTGAAGAATAATCCTTGTTTGTCCTTTTACTGTACTTACTGTTGTTTTGTGCAGAAGAGAAAAATAAAGAAAAAAAATGAGGAGGAAGAAAGGACAACCGCCTGTAATAAACGGAGTGGGGGTGGCCTGATTTAGAAGGGTTGAAATGAGAAAAGGAAAATATGAATGAGATAGGAAGAGGAATATGAATAAAGACGAGCTGGGTGTATTGTCTAGGAGGTAGAAACGCCTTGTGTAAGCTAGAAAGTGCCTTCTTACCCGAAGAGAACTCAATGAAATGATGGTCATGGAGTCTTCAGGCAAAAAATCCAAACAAAAACTAAAACCAAAACAGAAACAAAAGGACATACGCAGGTGAGGTTGTGGGAGGCGCACTGAGAGGACCAAAGAGCACAGTGGGAGCATACCTGGAGTCTGCGCCCTGGGCTCAGACTGAAATGGGACATGTTCAGGAGCACTTAGGGCCTTGGTGTCTTCTTCCTGGTCTTTGCTTTGTGTGCCAACTGAGACCAGCAACCAGTGTCCTTTGTTTTCAGCTCTTGCATCTCCCCCAGCAAGGCCTGGCCCAATGCTGGGAGGTCTGAGGGGGCACTCTTAGGAAAGCTTCATGATACCATAGTTACTGTCATTACAGCTGCCTCTGTAGGGACAGGATTCTTTGCGATTTTCAGGGGGAAAAACGTCACCGAAGTGAAGTTTTCCAAATGTGAGTCCAAACAGAGAACAGAGAGTTTTCTAAATAAATAAATAAATAAATAAATGAAAAAATGGCCCAAGGATGCTCCATTGATCTACAACAAAGAGAGAAGGCTGTGGGAAAGTGAGCAGGGTGATGTATTATTTTTTTTCAGTCACTGCATAGACATTGTTGATTTCAACATGAAGCCACCTCTTTAGAGTCCTTTTGTCTCTCCTCAGGCATTCGGAGTAGCTTTCCAGCTTGCTTCCTTAACAATTTGTGTAATTGGTTTCACTCACGCAGGCCCAATTGGTAGGCCCATTGTGCAGGCCTCATGAAATATGGATCTATTTAAAAATTAATAGTAGATCAATATTAATTCAATAAAATATTTTAATCTGAGGTATGAATATTTCATACCATCACACAGACGTGCAGATTTCAAAAAGCCATTTGTGTGTTTCTGACAGGCTGTCCAGTTTTGCCAGGACGGCACTGGAATTATCCCTCCTAGCACCATGGGCTCTGGGCTCTCTCAGCCAGAGCTGCTCAGGTCAATGGTGATGTTTATTCAAAGTGCTGAGGGAATGCAAATGAGACGTATGTCACAGAGCAACCCAGGGAAGTTTGCCTCCTTTAATCGAGTTGATAGTTTCTCCTGTCTCTGCTTGGAATCCACCCAAAGAGAATCTCACGTCGTCTGATAGGTTAATCCTTGTTCACACCAGGTTTGACTCGTATCAGACCTGGCATGCTGAGGCACCCGAAGGCTTCTCTGACAAGGGGCTCTAAAGAGACGGACTGCCACTGCCCTCATCGAAATGAACCGGTTGCACCTGGCTGATAAAAGCCGAGCTTTACCGGAGCAGACAGGCCCCAGCTTAAACAGGCCTCTCTCTGTACTGCCACTTGACTCAGTCATCTCTCATGTCAGGTGTCATCAGCTAAGACAGCAGAGTGGCGCCTGAGTCCAGCAGAAAGGAAGGTGGTGGCAGATGGCAGACAGGCTGTGCTCTCCTGATCTGTGGGGCTGGGTCTCAGGCATGGGTCTGCCTCTGTTTCAAGAGGCCAGTTGAGATTCCAGATGTAGAATAAAGCCATAAAGGCTTAGGGCTAAGGTAATGATAATGAACCAGGAGGGAAAATGGTCTCGGTACTGATTCAATACAAGAAGCATCGGGCAATGGCTACAAGAATGATTTTCATCCTTTTGGGGCTTCTAATTACGTTTGTCTTTAATACATGTCTTTACCACCTGATACCTAACAGGAACACTGAAAGCTGAACTCTATAAAAAACTCTTTGGCTATGGTTTCTTCTTGATGGAGAAATGGTAAATGAGGTGATTGAATGACTGAGGATTTCTGTGCCCTGGAGGACAAGTCTACATAGGTTAGCATAAGTCCAAACTGGGAAATAGACGTTAGGAACACAGTAAAGGATTCAGCTAAAATGCCTAACAGACATGAACTCAGTCTGTCACCGGTTTTCCTGCGGTCCCACAGAGCCTTGTAGGGAGCAGCCCCTCCCCACCCTGTGAATCTCTTGCTGAAGGAATAAACATGTGCACAGTTGTTTCTGACATTTATTTAATTTGCCTTTGCAGTGTTCGCTATACACAAAGCAGGTGTATTTCAAGCGGTGCCTTGGAATGATATATACTCTCAACTTTTCTGTAATTTATTATCGTATTTTCCTTTTAGAGGAGAAGGTTGAAGCTGTGTACTGTGGTCATATATCCAAGCTAAGGGCATGTCACTACATCAATCAGTCCCCGTGACAGGACTCTCCTCTCTGTGTGGGAGTGCACCAGTAATAAATGTTCCTTCTGAGGGGTCCCCTGGCACCTCTCCTCCATTTCTTCTTATTTGATAAGTTGGATTATTTCTGACTATAACCAATGGGTTCCCTTGTCCTCTTCCACAGCACTATTGAGTGGGAAATGTGCTCGGTACACATAGAAAAGGCTCAAGTTAGCTATTAAAGGGAAGTGGTACTGATAGGCCGACCCGCTGTCCTGCTTTGCCCAAAATGATCCTACTTTCATCACATTCCGAGCAATCCCTTACTCCAAAGCAGAGTAAATGGTTGCTGTGATGGCTGGAATAAGAAATGTTACCTGGCCTACTCACATATTGAACACTTGATTCACAAATGATTCACTGTCTGGGGAGATTGGGGAACTTTTAAGACAAAGCTGTCCTGGAGGAAGCACGTCACTGAGGGCCAGCTTTGAGAGCTTCTAATTTAACTCCATCTCCGGAAGTTGAGATAAGAGTTTGGGGTGGGAGTTCTTAGTTTCTCGCTCCCGATCCCATTCTTGCCACGGTATCCCCATCATTATGAACTCTAGCTCTCTGGAATCATAAGCCAAAATAAACTCTTTCTTCCATCAGTTGCTTTTGATCATGACATTTTGTTACAGAAACAGAAAAACAGTTAATACAGTCAGTCTAAGCTGACATCTGAAATTCATTCATCTGAAACCTGCGATTTGCAGATTTCAGATGAATGTTACATTTCTGGAAGTTACTTGAGTTGGCTTTTCCACATTCATTTACTTTTAGTGAATATAGTAATTTTATATATTAATAATGAATTTCCAAGTATGTTGACATCAAGTAAGGATCATGTCCAATTACTCTTCCATTTTACCTCCTTCTACCCCCTTCTGTGAACCTTTTCCAGCACCTAGTAATCCCAATTTTATTTTCAGGTTTACTTATTTATTTTATTTTTAATTTTCTCGCCTTTCACATGTGAGGGAGAATATGTTGCTCTTCCGTTTCTGTGTCTAGCTTGTTTCACTTAACACAGTGTATTCCAGTTCTATCCATTTTTGCTGCAAATAACATTTTCCCATTTTTCTTCTGGCTGAATGACTAGATAATTTAGGTCTTGAGAGCACTTCTACAATAATGGGCATAGAGGTGTCTCTCCTGTACATTGACTTTCTTTTGTATGCATATCTACGGGAGTTCGACTAAATGGTAGTCTTATGTCTTGGGAACCTCCATACTCTCCACAGTGACCCACTGAGAATCACAGATGACATTTTGAATTCATTTTCAAGAAGTATCAGTAGCCTAGGGAGCACTGACTGACAAGCAGAATGGAGTTGACCCCTTTTTTATATGACAGCATAGAATAGCCCCATGGTAGAACCAGGTTCAAAACCCAAAGTCCTCAATTCTAATCACAGAGGCTACAGTGACAAGAGCACTGCCTCTTCCTCCAAGCCTGTGGCTTTGTGAGTGGGGCTGCCATTGAGTTTTGGGGAAACACCTGAGCTGTTACAAAAAAACCCTCAAAACTCCTAGTTGCAATGCCTTCCCTTTTTTTCCCTCCTCTTTATCTTTTTCCACATACTACCGTCTTTGGAGTTGACTCCCCCTTTCTTCAAGAAGTTGAAAAATCAGTCTTGAGTGTGTGTGTGTGTGTTTGTGTATTTGTGTGTATATTTATTTCTAGTTGTGTGCTTGTATGCACACAAGGTAGTATATAAGCAAAAAGAAAGAAGCACATGGCCTCATTCATAGTCTTGCATCTTTTCTTACAGATCTTTATACCCTGAGACTTGTCTGATTCATCTAAATCGTCTAGAATTTCTCAAAGGAAAAGATAATTCATTGTCCTGTTGCCTAAAAGCAGCTGTTGCAGATGTTTGGAGAGAAGGTGTATGTAAACACCCTGAAGGTATGACACTTTAAAGAATGACATGCTATTTAATAGTAAGTGCTTGAATTTTCTGAGAATATAAATTTCTTTGTAAATCAAGAGCTGCATGTCCTTCTTGGGAAACCAAAGCAAAACCACTGTCAGCTCAGCCTCATGGACTCAGTCAGGCAACAACTTTCTGTAGCATTGTTCTTATTAATTAGGAAGCAGTGTCACGTCTTGGCTGTCATGTGGGACTTGAGGGAGATTCATTTAGTAGTGCCGCAGTCACTGTTCTATTGCTGGGAAGGCACCATGACCATGGCAACTCAAGAAAGGAAGCATTTGACTGGGGCCTTACAGTGTCAGAAGTTTAGTCCATTTTCATCATGCAGAGGATGCAGGTGTGATGTTGGAGTTGTAGCTGAGAGCTACATCCTCATCTGACAGAAAGGCCTGGGGAGTAAGGAAAGCGCCCAAGGCTTGAGTGCTCTGACAGCTCTTGGCTTAGTTTTGGTGAGAAGATGTTTGAAGACACTTTTCCCCTTATATGAGTGATTGAGATGACCACCCCCTTGATGATTCTGAGGTGTTTGTATGTGCTATAAAGAGAGGGATGCACTTCAATGATGTTAATTTCAGTGAACATAGCTTTGCTAATCTTGACATCACATAGTCTTAGTAGAGGCTGTGAGCTGTAGGGCTACTGGGTTAATGCCACAGTAGTGTGTGTGTGTGTGTGTGTGTGTGTGTGTGTGTGTGTACCTAGGTGTATGGATATGTATGCATGAATGTGAGGTGTTGTTTTCTAGGCGCTGTCCATCTTCTTTTTGGTGAAAGCATCTCTCACCAGCATGGAGCTCACCAAGCAGGCTGACCCGTAAACCCCACCTTGCCAACCCAGGGACTACGAGTCTGCAACAACACAGCTGGTATCCAAGGATGGAACTCAGATTTTTATGCTTGCAAGGTAAGTATTTTACTCACTGAGCCATCTCCATATTTGTTCTTTATAGTTTATCTTTTTTTTTTTTAAAGTGTAGCTTCCTTTTAAAGGAGGATGCTTTAAAGATTGTTAAATTGCTTCAGGAGACCAAATTGCCTACAGGAGAACCTTAAAAACTTACATGTGATTAGATTTAATGCATGAAGAAAAGCCACACCTGGGCTGATTCTAAAATTCTCCAAAAGCAGTGTTTTTTTTTTTTTTAAGTTTTTCTTTTGATATTTGTTTGAACTTCAGATCTGAAAAAAATGCTTTTTTTTTTTTGAGTGGGATTGGGGTACATAATGTGAAATTCACAAGAATCAGTAATAAGTAAAAAAACAAAACAAAAAAAGCAGGGCAGTGGTGGTGTATGCCTTTAAGCACTTAGGAGGCAGAAGCAGGCATAGCTCTGTGAGTTCTAGTCCAGCCTGGTCTACAGAGTTAGTTCCAGAACATGCTCCGAAGTTACAGAAAAAAAAAAAAAAGATTTGGGTCATCTGGTTGACCTGTAAGCACTTTCTACTTGCCAAACTCTCTTAATTTCTCTGCTCTAAAATACAGTGGATCTTTAAAGTAGGGGCTTTCCAATTTACCTTTAAATTCTCCTTTTCCCTTAGTCTAGTGACTTCTATTTTTAAGATTTTAATTTTAGTGGGACCTTTTCTAAGTTAAAATATGAACTAAAATTACTTTTATTTAACAATTTCATGTGGAAAAAATAAAATATAGAGATGCAATGCTGAATAAACAGTAGGGTTTCCAGAAGGAGGAGTCGATCCAATAACAGTGAATTATAGTTATTTTGCACCAGGATTTAAAGTTTGTTATGAAAATCTTATTTTCTATAAAATATTTATTTATTGATTGTTTTACAGATTTCAAGGCATACCATTTAGTATGTTCATTTAAAAAAGAATCCATTTCTAGATGTTCAACAGAGAAATTTTAATAGTGAAAATTGTCTCCACAGCCAAAAGAAGGGCTTATAAGTCACATAGGAAATGACATGGTATCAAAGGCAATTATATGAACTGGACATCTCTACCATTCCTAGGTGGACAATAGAATTTGATATTATCAATTAGAATTCAGAATCTAGATTGCCTGGTGGATATGGGACCACTAGGAATATTTGATGGGATTTAGTTTCTTTGGAGTTACTTACTCCTTCGTAAACTTGAAAAGGGTCTAGGGAATGTGGTCTAACTGTGATTTTAAGAAGAGGGAAAAGGGAGTGAATTTGTCTGAAAACCTAATGTCAAATGACTGTATTAGTGAGAACCAGTAGAGATATCAATGGAGTCATAGGGATATATGAGTTCTCAGAGTCAGAGCTGAGACAGCTGGCCTATTGTCCGTGTGCAGCTGGGGAGCTGCTCCAGAAGGGTGGCTGATTGCACTGATTATACTTTCCTCATGGCTTATTTCCTGAAGGTGCACAGTATCTATCCATAACAGACATGAAGTTATTTAGTGTCTATAGTCAAGGTGTGAAACTCAACACTGAGACAGCAAGTCATGTTCAATGTGGTGATGCTGTCTTCATCCTGGTAATGTGGGATCTGAAGAGCCCATTGAGTATTGAGCACATTCATTCCTGAAAGAGGCAGACCAGGTGGATTCAGCAGAAAGGGATGCGGTGATGCTAATGTGCACATTCCATTTGTAGGCAAACGAAGATAGGGGGAGGGCAAGGTCCATATTTAGCACTTGTGTGGATCTGGATACTAGCTATGGGGGAGAGCATGAGCCAGGGTTCTATAGATATGATACTGAAGATGAGAAACTTCAAGTGTGAACTTTGAGTGACTTGAACAATGGAACTTGAAATTAAAATCTTTGAGGAAAGAAAACAAGTCTTCAAGTTTTTGACAGCATAGAATTCAGAACAGTTACTGTGGATGATTTCAGCAAAATGAGGAGAAGGAAAAAGAGAGTCTGGCCAGAATCAGAATGGTGACATTTCCTTAAAGATTAACGCACACTTTGTGGTTTGTGTTTTTCATTATATTTTAAATGCTTGCTTTATTCAAATATTTATCCAATGCCTATTTTGTGAAAAATATAGCAATAAAATGAGCAGATGTTGTCCATGCTCCTGAGAGATTATCATCTGCAAAAATACACTGACTAGGACCAGAACTCTAGAAAGAGATACATCTGATAGAATATGAAGGGTCTCCTAGGAAGCAAGCAAACTTTGGAGGAGTACCTAATCAATTTCAGGTAAGGAAAGGGAGTTGAAGACATGGAAACATATAAAATAGAACGTGTGTGACAAGCCTTTATTTTTTCTGGAAAGACAACATTAGAGAAAATATTTCAAGACAAAAATATTAACATATACCAATTCTTACAGACAAAGGGAGAATGATGTTTTCAGGACCGGAAATTGATTCATAATAGTGAGTGGGTCAATAGTTATATACACAATGACAGGATAAGAAACCAGAGAATTTAATAGAGTGAAATTCCATATTGTACTCCATAAGCCATTTTGAGAAACTTGCATTTAACATATTCATTCATTCTTGTCTCCCTTTGACAAGTAGTTTTGAGGTACCTTAGGTACACGTAGTTACTTTTCTCATTGCTGTTAACCAAATATCTGACAAGAATCAGCTCAAGAGCAGAAAGGTTTATTCTGGCTCATGGTTCAGAAGAGTCCATTATAACTGGGAAGGCTTGACTGCATGACTGTCTCATAGCTGTGGCCACAGGAACTTGTTCACGTTCCAGTAAGATCAACAGAGCTGGAGGAGATGCTGGCCCTGGGTTGGCTCGCTCTCCTTTTACCTTTGATTCAGTCTTGGTTACTGATTCCAGGTGGGTTTTCTCTTCTGAGAGACCTCTCTGGAAATGCTCAAATAGACACGCCCAAATGTGTGTCTCATTAATTAGTGTTTCTTTAATATCTGAGAGGTTGGCAGTTAAAATTAACCCTCAAAACCTGTACTCTATAGAAGACTGGAATAGATGATAGGTGGGAGTAATAACCATCATAGAATGAGAGACAGAACCTACAGTTTGTCTAGGGAGTGGCCGGAGATGTAAGATGTCATCTTATTTCACAACTTTAACGCCAGAGCATCGTTACTAACAAATGGCTGCTGTGGAAACAGCAGTAGAGACACTTAGATTGATTTTACCAGTGGGGATCATGAAGACAGAGAATCAAAGTGGAGAAGCTGTTGCAGAAGTTACGACATTAACTCGAGACCTGTCTAGAGATACCAGAGGAGAGAAGATGGAAGAAGGGAACTCTAAACAAGCCAAGAGCCTGTGCCAAGAGTTGGAAGAGTTGGAAGCTCAGCAGAGGAGATTTCTCTGTAGCTAAAGAAGAAACGGTTTGAAACCCTAGGCAGGTCCCAAGATCAGTAGGAGGGAACATTTAGAAGCAGAGATGTCCAATCTTTTGGCATTGCTGTATGATGCTGTCATTTGCATTCATGGTTTGATAACACTCAGTTATCCTGGAATAAACGTAGCCTGAAGACTACAGGATGGACCCACCTGATAAAGCATTGATTATTACATAAGTATGAAAAAATAGATTCTCTGTATACATATTAGAAGCAAATATTTAAGTGTACTCGAGGAAAAAGATGTTAATGATAAAACTAAAAATATAAACAGCCAGCATATATGAACCAGCAGCAAAGCTTCCACTCTGAACCATTTTATAGAACGTGTCCCTTAGTCTAGGGCTGTTTTTCACTCTGCTAGCCAATTTCTAGAAACTTCACTCAGTGTGCAGTTTATAACTAATTGAAATGTTTTCTCTCCTTCTGGGCTTCTGGGTCCATTTGTGCTCCAGTTACAGAAAGGGAGGCAGCTCTGTCAGTGGCTGCTGGGTCATGTGCAGGGAAGCACAGCCTTGCTTCATGGCTTCCTGCAGCCAGGCTTTTCTTACCACACTCCTGGAGAGCGGCATCCCAACCCGAGTCTGCTTTAGTGCTGGTATTCCTGTCCTCACTATGGCTGGATCTGTTCCTGGCATCTCTTCCCACTAGCATGATTCTCGATGTTTAAACTTCTTCACACTCAAAAGCTCATTTGCTTCCCTGTATTTCAAGATGGATTTCAATTCTGTCCATACTGTATCTGGAAATTTTCTGATTCTGTAGACACACAGATGGGTTTTATAGCATACTGGCCACAAGGAACACATACCATCAGTAAAGGTAAGGTGCATGAACTTCCCAGATATTAGCTGGCTTAAGAGACTCTCCAAACCTTAGTTAAGTGACCAAATATTCTATTTTGGTATTACCATAATGTCTCTGGGAAAGATATTTATCTAGCTGTGTTCTATTTTCTAAGGCTACAGCTTCAATCGGGGGCGGGGGGAACAGGAAGAAGAAGGAGGATTTGTTTGCTCAATATTTTCTGTGGTGATATTTTTATTTTGTATTAAGCATACATACTACAAAAATCCAGAGGCTCTGCATCTTATCACACTTTGGGAATATTTAAAATATCACGTTCTTTCAGCATGTACGTGAAACTTGTTTACCAGGTTTCTTCCCAAGCTGAGTGGATCTGGACACTTTCTAACAGAACAAATCACACACACGAAATGAAGATAAAATGCCCACATCCAGGTCAAGTCAAGTAAATATTGTCACAAGTGCTGCTGGAATTGAGGAGCGAGCTCTGGGCTTAGAAAAACTATGTTTGCAACACAGTTCTTCTAATTAGTCGCTATGGGACCTTAGGTAAACCCAATCCTTGTTTCTGTCATACGGCCGGGACAATGGTTCCTGCTTTATGTCTTGTCTTATTTGTCCATTTGTGACCATATTTACTGATTATGCTAGAATTAGCAAGTGCCTATTATGGGATGGGTATTTTGACGAGGAAACTCATTGCTCCTGATCAGATAGGTTGTGGTATAAATCAAGAGAGACTACTATATGTTTTAGTTAGTGTTCTACTGCTTTGAATAGATACCATAGCAACTCTTATAAAGAAAAGCATTTAATTGGGGTTTGCTTATAGCTTAAGAGATTTAGTCCATTCTTATCATGATGGCATGCAGGTAGACATGATGCTGGAGAAATAGTTAAGTGTTCTACAACTGGATGATCAGGCAATGGGAAGAGAGAAACACTGGGCTTGGCTTAGCTTTTGAAACCCCAAAGCTCACCCCGATGACTCACTTCCTCAAACAAAACCACACCTACTCCAACAGGCTCACACCTCCTAAGTCTTTTCAAATAGTGCCACTCCTTAGTGACCAAGTATTTGAATCTATAAGTCTGTGTGGGCCATTCTTATTCAAACCCCCATATGTACTAAGTGCTGTCATTTTCCAAGGTCACAGGATGCGATCTAGGCATCTTGTTGTCTCTATTACAGCTTACATGGACTTAGGTCAGTCTTCTCATAACCTCACTCTGGGTGCCTACTATTGCTAAACTATGCATGATATAACCAAACTCACATTCTTGATAGCACAGACCAGTCATCCTAGATACTTGGGAGGCTAAAGCAAGAGGATAACAGTTCAAGACCAACCTGGGCAACTTAGTAAGAACATGTCTCAAAAGAAAAAAAGGGGGGGAACAAAATATAAAAGGAGAACATTTGCTTTGACTCACAGTTTGAGGGTACAAGCCATCATGGCAGGGGAGGTGTGGTCATAGGAGAGTCACACAGCTAGTCACATTGTGTCCACAGGTATGATTGACATATAGAGAAATGAGGGCTGGTGCTCAGTTGACTCTTCTTCCCTTTCCCCATTTATTCAGCCTAGGACCCAGGTTCATGGCAGGGTAGTGCATTTTACTTCCTCAGCTAAAGCTGCCTGGGAGCACTCACAGATGGGTGCAGAGGTGTGCTTCCTACGTGATCCATTTAGTTAACCCAAAAGTGAGCATACCTGTCACAGTCCAGGTGCAGCTCAGTGGTTGAACACTTACCTATCATCTGAAAGGCCCTGAGTTCTACCCCAGTACCACGAAACAAAACGTGACAAGGCACAAAACTCATCGGGATTTTAATCAAGGGGATTCCAGTTCAAAGTCTCTGTTTTTCTTGGAACCTTCATATATGGACCCTTCTATTCCAAAGATCTTCACATTGTCCAACTTACTGGTACTGCCATCAATACTCCTTTGTGGTGCTGTAAACACAGACTGAAGCACAAACTAGCAAACCAGAAATGATCTAGTTGGGTTTCTGTAGGGATGCTCTTGGTTTTGGAATGCAGCTTGACCCTGCTGCCTCTTTAACCTCTGGGCACATCTTACTGCGGGTCTTTGCAGATTGTGACTGGACTGTTGGTAAGCATATTATTTTAACAGAGAAAAGAAATGGTTTCATTGGAGAATCACCATGTCAAGAAGGTTGTGTACCTCCTTGATGCTGAAAATGCCAGTATCTCATAAAAAGGCAAAAGCCTTCATTTCGAAAGGTTGAATATAATGTTATTTAACTAATTTCAAACGGCTACCTTTAGGTCACTGGAAAAGTCTAAATATGAGAACAGTCTCTGGAGTCTGTAACATTTTCATTTGATGCAAGAATGGCTAAATTTTAAGTCTTTTTAACCTCTTGCCTTTTGATATTTGGCTTCTCTGACAGGAAGTGTCTGTCCACTGCAAGAGATTTGAAGGAGCAGAGTGGCCTCCTTAATCAAGGATCAGTTTCCATTACGTTCTTGGGAGTTAAGCACCAGGTACACACACTACTTTGGTGGGTTTATGGAAAAACTTGTGGGAATTGTGAAGATTCTAAGCATAACTTAACAGACTGTTACCAGGCCCACCACAGCCTCATTCAATTCTCTCTCAATTTATAATCCTGTGGTTTTTATTTTAACAGTCTTCTTGGCTTTGGAACATTGTACAAATGGAAACAGAAGCCCAAAGCTTTCACTCGCTTCCCATTATGCATGGGAGAGCCATCCCTGTCATCTCTGGGTAGCAGGACTTTGATGACCTTTGTTGATATGTAACATTTTGCTTTGTGAATACACTACCATTGATTCCTTGCTCTCGTTCAGGTTTACACAGCCGTTTGGGCTATTTCCAGTTTGTAGTGGTTAAACAGCTATTGTCAGGGGCTAGAGAGACACCTCAGTGGGTCTGAGAAACTAGGAGTTGCCTAGTGCCTTTCCCATTTGTCCCCCAACCCCGTCTCTGTCTCCTCTCTCTTTCTCTCACACACAGAAACCATTCATACAGCATCTGTATTGAGTTTGGTAAACATGATTTCCTGTCTAATTATAAATCATTTTGGGATGTGGTCTCCCTTTCCATTCTGTGTTCCTTAATAAAATTCACCAGTAAAGCCCTTTGGACTTGATAGGATATGTTTAGTTAAATAATTCAATTTAATTAATAGATGGGGTTTCCCAAATTCTCGTTGCCCCACCTCTCTTTCTCTCTCTCCCACTTTTCCCTCATGTCCTCCCTCCTCCAGGTCTTCTTATGTAATCCAGGAAATTGTCCAACCTCAGTATCTTAGGGAGGAGACAGGTCTAAGAGACACGCACTACCATGTGGGGTTCCAGTTTTTTCATTACCTTTGACACACTACATTTTTCAAGGTGCTTTAAATTTTCAAATTAACTTTCATGGAGATATAAATAATATTTTCTTTAAAAAATAGGGTACCTGTGGTGGTGCCTTTTATATCCCCAAGTTCGGCAATTTGTCTTCTTTTTTAGGTTGATGATTCTCATTAGGACTTTATCAACTTCAACATTTTTTTAAAGAGAATAAACTTTGGCCTTTTCTGATTTTCTCTGCTATATGTTCATTTTCTCGTTCATTAATTCCTAGTCTTACCTTTAAATTCAGATTCTTTCTGATTTATTTATATTTAATTAGCCATTCTTCAACAATATCAATGATATTTATGGATATTTCAGACTAAATATATCCCATAAGCGATGCTTTTTGCTACATTCATGCATTTTAACATATTTGTCTCATGAAGATTAAGGAATCTGGCTTCCCCTGCAGCTTGTTTCACCTATGGAGCCTCGATACAGCTTAGTCTCCAAATATTTGAGGTTTGCTAGTTATCTTCTAAAAACTGATCTCTGGATTAATACTAGGGAGAGACCACTCAGTCTTGTGGTGTGTGTTGAGCTGTGCTTTAAATTTAATTTTTAAAAATTTGTTTGAGTGCATGTATATGTGTGTACTATATGCATGCCTCATGGCCACAGAGATAAAAATAGGGTAGAGTATTGAAGTCCCTAGAAAGAGAATTACTGACGGCTATGAACTGAACTTCAACCCTCTGTAAGCATAGCAAGTGCTCTTATCTGCTGAACCATCTCTCTAGCTCCCAAGATGCATTTAGCTAAGCATACTGTCAATTTTGGAAGTGTTCATTTTGCATTAAAATAATGTATCTTCTATAGTTAAAGTGAACAACATTTATGCAAAATATTCTTTTACTCATCTATATGTAATGGCATATAGATCTAGCTGGTTAAAAAATATCAGAAATCTGACACAAGGGACTCTCCCAGGAATCTACAATGATAACACCCAGCTGAGACTCCTAACAATAGCAGATACATTGCCTGAATTTTCCATCTCCTGTGACTAGATTGGTGGCTACCCCAATTGTCATCAGAGAGGCTTCATCCAGCAACTGATGGAAACAGATGCAGACCTCACAGCCAAACATTGGTAGACGTTCGTGGAATCCTGCAGAAGAGGAGGAGAAAGCATTGTAGGAGCCAGAGGGGTCAAGGACACCACAAGAAAATGCACAAAATTAACTACCCTGGACCCATAGGGGCTTACAGAGGTAGTCTCTATGGGACTGACCTAGGCACTCTGCATTTATGTGACAATTGTGTAGCTTGGTCTTTCGTGGAACTGTGATCAGTGGGAACAGGGGCTGCTTCTGACTCTTCTACTGTCTTTTGGGACCCAACTGCTTGTACTGGATTGCCTAGCCCAGCCATAATACAAGGGGAACATCTTAGTCTTATTGCAACTTGATATACCATGTTTTGTTAATATCCATGAGAGGCCTGTACTTTTCTGAGTAGAAATGTAGGAGTGGATTGGGGGATGCAAAAGGGAGGTGGGCTGAAAAGACTGGGAGGACAGGAGAGAGGGGAAACTGTGAACATGATATAAAATAAGTAAAAAATATATTTATTAAAATATTATCAAATCTTTTGTATATGATATTTATTGTTTAAATGGTTTTATTGAGCTATATATTTTACTCAGCTTCCCTCTTCTCCTCTTCCCTCCCCTTCAATCCTCTCCCATGATCCCTATGCTCCCAGTGTACTCAGGAGACCTTGTCTTTTACTTTTACTCTCCATGTAGATAAGATCTATGTGTTGTCTAGGTTTTTTGGGATTATGAATTATAGGCTGTTTTTTCTTTGCTTTATGTCTTAAAGTTACTTATTGTAACATGAGAGCTGGCTTGTTGGGGTTACTGTCCCGCCGGGTACCCCGCAGCCGGCAAGCCCCAAAGAAAATCACACAGAGAGTCTACATTAGGTTATAAACTGATTGGCCCATTATCTCAGTCTTCTTACTAGCTCTTGTAACTTATATTAACCCATTGTTCT
>JAQHUG010000019.1:6430030-6489130 GCA_028555095.1 Dicrostonyx torquatus | reverse complement strand
ACTCTTCTACAGAGCTACAGGACTGAAAACAGCCTGTTATCATGGGCACCTGTATTGTATCATGGTTCTTGGTATTAAAACAGACAGGAGGACTTATGGAACTAAATTGAAGTCCTGAATATCAATCCATACACCTACAAACCTCTGATTTTTGACAAAGAAGCAAAAAAAAATATAAAATGTCTATGACATTTAAATATCTGCTTGTTGAATTAGTTATTGAAAAGATGTGTTAAGACCTCCTACTATGATCATAGACCTACCTGTCCTATTAATTATGTTAGTTTTGTAATTATGTTATTAAGCACATAAATATCAAGCATACAAAATTATTATTAAGTATGTGATTATGTAATTACATATATAAAGCTAGTTTTATTTTTCAATTTAATATTGCAAAATGTTTTTTTATGATGGTCCTTTAAAATCTGCTTTGTGTAATGTTAGAGTGCTTATTTTGCATGTGTGTGTGTAAGTGTAATGTGTATGTATGTTTGTGTGTGGGTGCACCTGTGTATTCATGTATGTGTGTGAGTTTCCAGAGACTCATGAATGTTGTCCTCCTCTACCTTATGCATTGAGGCCAGATTGTTGGCAGAACTTGGAACATTATAACAATTCAACCCGTCTGGATAGACAGCTTGTTCTGGGGATCCCCCCTTCTCAGTCTCTAGAGGACTGGGTTCAGGGGAAGCTCTTCATGTCTGCCTGGCATTTATGTAGGTTCTGGGGATCCAGGCTGTCATTCTCCTGCTTGTGTGGCAAGAGCTTTATTCATGAAGCCAATTCTCCAGCCCCAGTTGTTAGATTTATAAAGTTCACTTTCTTTGGTTCCCATTCCCGTTGCCATGGGCAGCTGTGGTGTATTTTAGCACATTCTCTAGGCTTTGCAGTTGATTCTAAATATTAATGCATGTTGCAGAAATAGTCATACAGAAATGAAATAGAAAAATCTTTTAAATCAATCTAAAGATGTGAGCCTGAGCATCAATTGAACTTATATTATTGATCACTCAGATTGTTAGATGTCAGTACCAGTGTGCACCCTAGTGAAGCCACTGAGCTTGAAAGCTAAACAAATAAATGAGGAGTGAAACAAAACTCAAGCGTATACAATGGGGAAAATACTAAATTGGCATTAGATTTTCCTCTCCAAACTCGACATTAAAAAAAAAAAAAACCAGTTACATTCTAGAAGATCATTTGACCCAAGAATTTTCATGGGTGCAGGATGCTCTTGAAGCATAACAGAACAAGGAACTTATAAAAACAAACTAAATTTAACTGGATGATCTCATCTATTCAGTCAAGAAATGAAGTAAGACATTTTGAATAGAAGAAAATAATATTGCATCTCAATACATTCAGTGGAAGAAGACACCATTCGCCAACTTCTGGCCCACTTAGGAACATTCCTTTCTTTTCAGTATGGAAACTTGAACCAGGTCTCAGTAGAATGTAATTGTCGCAAACATTAACAGTAAGACAATCAGAGAGCAAAGTGTCTGAGATGAAAGGATAGTGAAGTTCACTACTTCATACCTGAATGGAGCAGACATGGATAGGGTCTATCTAAAATCAAGAGTTAGTTTTGACATTTCCCACAATACTTTTAATTTACTTTACAGATATTTTGAAAACTAGTGTGCTTTTGATAAAGAAATGTCTGATATAAAATTATCTCCCCCTTCTTTTGTTTCTACTTTTATTCACATAATCCACAAAGAAGAAGACCACCACTACAAACATGAGGACAGAGAAACCCTGAACAATGATGTCTGATGCTATTTTGGGATGGTGAGTTTTTGGGGGGAGGATTTTAAACATTTTTAACTGTTTCTTTCCTAATTGTTTGATTTTATTTTTAAAAACAAAGGCACCTATCACTTTTTTAAAAAAAAATCTCCAGTTTTTTTTCTAAGTTAGAGTGTAATATAACCACACTTAGCTAGAAGAATTTTTCTCACCTTTCTCTAAATTACTTTCACAAAGAAACTTTATATTTTATCTTAAAAGGATCCACTGGTTGAATTATTCTGTGTCATGGTGAGCCTAATATGATCAAGTTTTATTTGGGTTTTGCTAATGAAGAGTGAATTCTTTTCCTCAGCCATTGCTAGCGTTCAGTATCACTCAGTGTAACCTTTCATATCCCAGCCTTCCACGTTTCAAGTCAGGTCTGTCATCTCATCCTCTTAGATCTACCAGCAGACAGTGTCACCCAAAAGGACACTCTCCGAGGAGCAGGATGGTGGTGGGGTGCTACAGGTTTGAAAACTTGACAGACTGACAGCTGTTCTGTGCACTTCGACAGTCTTGAATTAAAATACAGAGGATCCCGTGTTTTATGGCGGCAGATATGGAGGATTGGAAAAACTGCCTCACAATTATTGAGCGCCTGGTGTATGCCAGGCACAATTGCAGCTACCTGCTCATTTATGAAAATCTTTTTCCATTGTGCATGTTGGGAAAAGGAAACTCAAAGGTTAGAGATGAATGGTTTGTTGCGTGTGTCTCAGGGTGTCTCCTCTGCTCCTGCCGCTGCTGTGCAAGTGAGTGTTCCTATAAGCTCTTATGTGCTTCTTAACATGCAATTTTTTATTTATAGTATTTTTTTGTGTGAGTACCTGTGTTCATGACCCCTTTGTTGGAGGATCACATTATGAAGCCTGAGTTTGCATTTGCATTAATTCAATAAAATTAACCTTGGGTCACGAGGCTGCCTTAGCAACTAGTTGACAGGAAGTGATAATCATAGAGCATCAGAGGACGTCCAGGAGAGATAGAGAGACACGGGAAGTAGCAGACAAGGATTTGGAGTGCCACAGCTTTTTTTTTTGGTCTGGCAAAGCGGAAGCGTGGGTCCTTCAGAGACTACGGCAAGGAGAGAAGGTTAGCGAGTTGCGACCTAGCCTCTCTGAGCTAGCAGGTTTTTACTCCAGCCTTCTTTATAAATAGAACGATAGAGATTTAGTTAAAGCTACCTTTAGTGGCAGTGACAGAGCCAGTGTCTGCGGGAACAGAATTCCTGCCAGGCTGCAGCCTGAGCTGCCAAGCCTCTGCTGGGGAAGCAGGTCGGTAACTGCCAAGGTGCAATGCTGGCTAAAATAGCGGCAGATTGAGGCATAGCCATTATGCCGCAGTTAGAGCAACATCCCCTCTCCCCGACACCGGGCATACATGTCAAAAGTCTTTCTCTACTATTGAAGCAGGGTCTCTCGGTTACCCATTTGGCTAGACAAGCTGGCTAGCAAACCCCAGAGACCCTGCTGGCTCTGCCTCCCCAGGGCTGAGATTACAGGCGCATCCTGGCCACATCTGTCTATTTTGGGAATTAGGGAGAACGAATTTCTATCCTCACGCTGGCAAGGCAATGGAGCCATCACCTCAGGTATTGTGTATTTTTGAAACTAAAGTTTTGCCACAGAAATAGAAAGCTCTTGCTACAACTTCTTTATTCTAAGAACCACTGGAAAGGCGGCAGCAGCAGCAGATATATATATATACTGCCTAGAATCGAAATTTAATGGCAAAATGGAATCAAACATAAAAAGAGTTAATTACTCTAGTGCTAATTAAGTGTAGTGTTGGGGGGCGGGGGGCACTGCTTTACCCTGGCAAGAAGCCTGTAAAAAGGTACAGTCTGTCACAGACTCATAGAACACTGTAATTAAGGTCTGAAACACATCCCAGGAACAGGAGTGAACTGTTTAAACAGCGCCCATTGGAAAATGGCATGACCGCTGCATGTTTTCAGATTGAGCTGATTTCATATCTTACTGTCTGCTTCTAAGCAGGAATCAGAGCCTCCTTTACGAACCGCTAACATCTCCCATCCTGCTCGCTCTTTGCTCTGCGCAGAGAAGGGAAGGACTAACGCAGTATGCCTGTCGTATGTTGTATGTGCTCCCGGCCACGGAGCTAATTTTTGCGACAGGCAGGAATAATGAGTTCTTCTCTTGCCTACAGGGCTAATCTCAAAACCAGTCACTTAAATGCTTCAAGTCAGAGGCTGTGTTCTCACAGAAGCATACACTAGTAAACGAGAATACATACTGTCGTGCAAAAGAATGCTCACATTTCCCGGTCCTTTTCCTAAGTCAGAGTCAATCAGTCACCATACACAGGGAGTGATGCCTGGAGCTTACATTCGAGGGTTCATTTAGCAACAGTTGATTTCCTACTGTAAATAATGGCATCACTTGGATCCATCTTCAAGTCTTGGTTCATTTTCTTTGCTGTCACCATTAACCAATATTTTAGCTGTACTAGGACATCTACTGACTAAAAGCATAGATAATTAGCAAAACGGTTGACATTGTCACATTCCTTTTCCATTCTTAAATTAAAAAATTTTTGAGATTGTAATTACATCATATCCTCCTTCTCTTTCTTCCCTCTAAACTCTCCCACGTACGCCTGTGTGCTGTCTTTCAAATTCATGGCCTCTTTTTCATTAACTATTATTGCATGAATATATGTCCATAGACATATGTATTTCCAAATAGAACCTACTCAGTTATATACTGTTAATGGAAGAACCCAGGTCTTCCCTGGGGAAGACTGTTTCTTCTACTCCCAGCCCTCCTTTATTGCCTGTGGTTTTTGTCTAAGGTTGAGACATTTTGATCTTTTCTCCATCCGTGTTAGCATGTCCATTTGTGTTGTTCCTGCTCAGGTCACGTTGGTGAGACTTTCTGGGCATAGCTTCATTTTTTTTCCTACAACACTGTGAGAACTACAATTTTCCTCAACTCATCAGGTTTCTTTTTTATTGTTATTATACAATGATTTATTGCTGGTATCAGGGCTCAATCTTGGGAACCCATATTTAGACCCCAAGAGGACTACAAATAGGAATTTTCAAATTTTATTTTAAAAAGTATTTGTTAACAGCTTCTAGAGGAAAATAGTGCCTGGAATTTTTGAAGAGTATTGTTTTATGTGAGGCATTACAGTACTGACAAGGGCTATTCCTTCTATGTTTCCACAGTCTCTGAAGAATGTGCCCTAGGTACCTTGATTTTGTATGTGAAAGACCTGAGATCAGCTATAATAACTTGCCCAAGGCCACAAAGAAGAGGGTTTTATACCCAGGTCTCTTAGCCACTTTTGTTGTGATGTATGTACCTATGTTCTCTAGAAATACATGAACAGTACCTTGTGTGCACAGCCCAGAGGATTTCCTAATGATGAGAAAGAAGTAGGGGCTTTTGACTGTAATACTCTCTTGGTGGCAGCAGATTAGCAGAACATGTGTCTTTTGATATGAGCAGAATTCTAAATGGCTTACGTCAGTGAAACAGAGTGTTTTGGTTTTGAGTTTCTCGCTGATGTCTCTTGATTCTGAAGGTGGGGGTGTTAGGTGGAAATGGAGCTAATGGGCAATGAGTCAGTCGTGAAACGAGAGGGATGTTGTCGTCTTCCTCATCTCATTCCCTCATGGTTCTACTGCTCTTTAAGAATTCATCTGAAGTCTCGCCACTCGGGCATAGCAACCATAGTGCTTGCTCATGCAGTCCATTTTCCACTCTCAAAGATTTCACACATTGTGGGTGTTGTGGTGGTAAATGAAAGATCATGAACTGTTTCATACTTCCTTAGGTGATGCAGAACTCCCTGGAGAGGCTCGGGCCTCTGGGGCAGCGTTTTCATCCACAAGAGTTTTGTTTCCTATGATCTCAGTGGTACTTAACAATAAATCCCGAACTATATGCTTAGAAAAAGCAGGGGAAATGGATGTTAGGTCCATTAATCACAGACGAAAATAAAATCCTCTAGGTTTGAATGTCAACTAGGCATTAGTCTTGTCTGGCACTGTAAAATCTATTCAAATGACCTCCTGAATAGGGTCACCTAATTTTTTTTTTCTGCCCCGAGATATTTTCAAGAAGAAACTGGCCACGCAGATGTCATAATCTTGATGATACCTTGGGCTGTGGATAGTTGGTATTTTGACATGAGGAGCAGGGCTGTACTCACAGCTGTCAGCCAGACTAAATCACGCGGACAATCCTCACACATCTACTTGTTTTGTAAAGTATTTATGCCCAGTAGATGAGAAGTGGTGGAGGGTAATTTCAAACAGTCTGAAAACATCCATTTGTGACTGAAACACTGATTTAATATTGCTTGAGGGGTGGGGTAGAAATAAACAAAATGGTGCTCACCTCTCAGATTCTAGAGAAAAGTGCTGGGAAGGAAATCGAAATCGTAGCTCTCAAAAGTACGTGGGTAAGAAATGTGACGCTGGCATTTGTGACTGTATTAAGAATGGAGTGCTGTCAACCACTAAGCATTTGAAAGTTGGAAATGGCTAGCCATTTGAATGGTATAAACACACAGCTACACCATCAAGTGCATTTACAACCTGTGAATCACTAAAGACTTGCGAGGCAGCGTCTTGTCCCTGGCAGATGCTGCCTGCATTCCTTTGCTCTCCCAGTGGCTTTCAGAAGCACAGACTGCTGCTTGAGAGAAGGAGAATAAAGACTCCAAAAGGCTGAAATTAGAGTGGCTTTGATATGAAATGCATCTTAAAAATGAACTTTAGTGCTGCTGGAAAATGAGGCTATTGTGGTGTTTGTCATAATTCTGTTAAAAAATGATGCTATTTCTACAATGATAGAGGCGCCGACTGGGAAAAGAGAATGGGGGCTGTTGGGATGTTTCATGATATCCTTTGCCTTCTTAGGCACTGGGAAATTTCACTGTTGTCATCTACATTAGCAGAATGTAGACCATTAGCTGAGCAATGCAAGGTGCTCTCGTGGGAGGAATCATGGCTACTTTGTCCATCTCATTCCCCTCCAGAGTGCCACATTACTAGAAGAGTTAGTGTGTACAGAGCAGGATGCTGGACACACTGTGATTCTACAGAGTAAGACAGGCAAATCCAAACGACAGGGATACCATAAGGCCTGGAGGCAGCCTCTCTGGCCTCCTAACTCTGATGCCTATAGGGATACATTTTTCCAAAATATTATTATCTGATAATTTCATCCATGTTGAAATATGTTCCTAACTGATCCCCCATCGTCCCCTTTCAACTTCACTCTGGATACTTCCCCACCCTGATCTTTCCTTGTTAGAACTTTATGATCTCTTCCTCCTCATCCTCGTCCTCCTACTCCTCGTCCTCCTCCTCATTCTCGTCGTCTTCCTCATCCTCCTTGTCCTCCTTGTCCTCCTCCTCCTTCTTGTCCTCCTTGTCCTCCTCCTCCTCCTTGTCCTCCTCCTCCTCCTTGTCCTCCTCCTCGTCCTTCTCCTCCTCCTCGTCCTTCTCCTTCTCCTCGTCCTTCTCTTCGTCCTCGTCCTCCTTGTCCTCCTCCTCCTCTTTTTCCTCTTCCTCC
Source organism: Dicrostonyx torquatus (assembly GCA_028555095.1). Taxonomy (NCBI): domain Eukaryota; kingdom Metazoa; phylum Chordata; class Mammalia; order Rodentia; family Cricetidae; genus Dicrostonyx; species Dicrostonyx torquatus. The sequence continues at coordinate 6,481,778 of JAQHUG010000019.1, read as the reverse complement.
TCCTCCTTCTCCTCCTCCTCTTCTTCTCCTCCTCATCCTCGTCCTCCTCTTTCTCTTCTTCCTCCTGTTCCTCCTCCTCCTTGTTCTCCTCCTCCTCCTCCTTATTCTTTTAAATAACACAGTATGTTCAATCAGTGCTGCCCATAAGTGCATGGGTGCGGGCTGTTCATTGGAGCATGGATAACTTAACAGTGGCCACACTAGTAAAGAACAGCTTTTCCCTCTCCCAGCAGCCAGCAACAGCCAAAAGTTCCCCAGAAATGGGTGTGGCCCTGAAGGCTCCTGCATATTATTTTCTTACATTTACTTAAAAAAAATCATTGATCGAGTAAAATAACTTCAAAATTGGTTTGCACATCTGATCACAGAGAACACTGGCATTTTAATTACATGCATTACTACATGTTTTCTTCTTCTGCTGAAGTGACTTGGGGACATCTTCTCATCCAAGAGGAACAATAGGTAGAATAGTCTTCCAGCAGTAGGAGAAGACCTTGTGCCTCAGAAGAAATTTGTTGAGAAAGTGGTGACAGAACAATGTGACATTCTAATTACCATCCCTGAGGCAGGAGGCCTGAAGCTGGGCCCACACCACCATCCAAAGAGCACCATTGCCGAAGAAAAGGCTGTGGAAAACCCCTTCTGCTTTGGCTTGTATTTGAACCTTATATTTGGGTTTTTATTACTAGAAAAAATTTATTATCCTTCCATTCAGATAAGTCACCAGAAGCTCAGAACAGCAATTATTTTAGTCAGTGTTTGGGGAAGCCAGCACTCTAACTTGCCCCTGAATCTTTGTATGTTCATCATGGGACTCTGTGTACGTGCACATTGGGAGGCCAGATCCAACCTCAGCTGTGGTCATCTAGGCTCTGTCCACCTTGTGTTTTCATTTTTTTGAGATAGTGTCTCTCACTTAGCCTGGAGATCCCCAAACAGGCCCATCTGGTTGGACAAGGGGCACTGGGAATCTCCTGTCACTACCCACCCAGCTTCTTGTCACCACACTTGACTTTATTTATGTGGGTTCTGGGAATCGAACTAAGTTCTGCATGCTTTCAAGGCACACACGTCACTCACTGAACCATTCCTCCAGCCCTGCCCTAAATCTTTGACAAAATCAACACTAACAAAGAACACTAATGTTGAATTCAAGGATAATCTGAATATAGAGGCAAGAACAAGATCAGAACTGTTGAGGTCATGTTAGACATTTCTGAGCCAGGCCTGCCGAGAATCTGCCGCTGACTCAGTGTTCCACAGATGACAGTTGGTCTATGAGTCAGGACACTGAAAGCCTCCTGGCATAACGCCTGAGGCCAAAGTTGTGCCATTTTAGATAATATTTGCCCCAGTGTGGGCTGAGGGCAGCTAGAGACCTGGAAGGACCTATGTGTCTTCTGGTACTGTGATGACCTCAGGTGTTGGGGAGGCCCAAAGACATCAGTCACTGACTCTCCCCATCCTTCACCCACACCTCTTTTCAGCCTGTTTTCTTAGATGTGACTCATAGTGATGAAAAATTCTCATAAGAATAATTTTTCATTTGGGTTCCAATTATATACTGACATGAGGATCATTAAACAATGCACTCATTAGAGAAAACCAAACTATGATCGTCATGGGTTCCTGCACCTATTTCACCTGCTGCCAAGGGAAGCCCTGAGCAGATTCAAAGGGTGCAGGATTCTCTTGCCGTCCTAGCTGTCATCGCTAATGACACATAATAGGAATCTGGACATCTGCTGAACTGAAAACGAGTGCCAGCAGGTGGCCATGCTGTGAGAAAGGATGGTGGAGCAGATCTTCCATTCCAGAGAAAGGCTGTCACATCCCAGCAGTGATTTCCTTCATTCTGGATCTAGTCTCCAGTGAGGTTTTGTTTTGAAACTTTTTTTTTTCTGATAGAAGCAGTCTGTGGTGATAAAGTTTTGATGGAAAGCTGGTGATGGAGGTGAGGGATTCCAGCCCCTACCCCTGCCAGCTTAACATTTATACTGATAAACTGGCAATGAGAGTTAGAGCAGCCTGTTCTTGCCATCCTCCTCGACTGAATCCTTTTTCACTCTTACCCAGTTGTGAATGTCTTATTTTATGGAGCGCGTTGTATGTGTAGTACAATTTTCCGGTAAATTGAAATCTCCTTTTCAATATAGGTTCATTTATGTGTGCAGTGCACGTCTGCAGCCTCATGCACGGGTACATGTGCACATGTCTGCAGCCTCATGCACGGGTACATGTGCACGTGTCTGCAGCCTCATGTACGGGTACATGTGCACGTGTCTGCAGCCTCATACACGGGTGCATGTGCACATGTCTGCAGCCTCATGCACGGATGCATGTGCACGTGTCTGCAGCCTCATGCACGGGTACATGTGCACGTGTCTCCAGCCTCATGCACGGGTGCATGTGCATGTGTCTGTAGCCTCATGCACGGGTGCATGTGCATGTGTCTGGAAGTGCACACACTCACAGATGCCCCTGAATTAATATTAAAGGAAGATAGTTGCTCTGCATGTCATTTGTCCTGCATAGAGACCTGACCACTACAGGGAGATGCAGATTCTCCTGACCCTAGTGCTTCGTGTTATTTGATTTCTTAAATTAATTTTTTATTTGTAATCTCAGATTTTGTTGACCTTGGGAACCCTTTAAAAGAGCAGTCAGAGAGCTGACTCCACTGTGTAGACAGGCCTATGGAGAATAAGAAATAATAACTTAGTCTGATAAGTCAAATTTTAGATTCATATTTTAAAGGTCAGAAGTACAAATTCCATTAAATTTGGACCTATGATAAATTTTATTTTAAGACTCCCTCCCCCATCTTTAGTTCAGAAATATCTAAGATTATTTATAATTCAAACAATCTTGCACACTATAAAGGAAGGGGAAAAACTGAGCTGTAAAATAAAACATAATAGCGATGCTTAAAAACAAGGTTTTATTCACTAAGCAAGTTGTGTCTAGGGGTGAATAGAAACATTTGTGGTCGAAAAGTACTCATCTTAAAATTGAGAAGGGTATTTATGTGAACATCATGACACAAGTAGTTTGGTTTTTCTTAAATTTTAGGATCTGGGAGTGAATTGGCATAGAGAATGAAGCAGGGAGAGTGGACGTCCCGGAGGACTGCCTGTGCTTCTTCCGTGAGCTGTGACTTCTGCGTCTCCACAGCTCCCGTCATCTGGGAGCTAGGGGAAATTTAGGTGAGTCCTGTTTCCACCCACCTATATCCCCATTCCCCAAAATACATGCTGACTGAATTCTGACCCTCTCTGATTCTCAGCGAATTGCTGAAGAGGCAACTATTTTAGTTTCCTGGTTTCCTCAGAAGCCTAATAATTCTTTCTAGGCCAGCCAGAAGATGGACGGATGGATGGGGCAGGTTGGGCTGGCATGTAACATCCTATAGGGATTGGATAGGTAAGACTTTTCAAAATAAACCCTGTATATAGATGTGGCCACCGGAAGATTCTGTGTTGACTTCAATGGCACCTGATGGCCCCTAAATGACCTTCAGTATTGAACTCTGCAGATAGCCTCAAGGCTGGGTTCTGGCATCACTCCCTTCTCAACACACAGTCAGGATGAGGATACTTGTCCCATTCTGTCTCACTTAACTATTTTTTTTAACATGCTGGAGTCAATGAGATTGAATCATTTTCTCCCAGAGCAATGCCCTTGAGCTAGTAAGGTGTGTACTTGAACTCATTGTTTGGCTTGAAGTAGATTGGGTTGAGGATAAGAGAAATCCAAGTGCCCTCTCAGACTGTCAACTCCAACGGAGTCTTGGCACTTAAAACACAGATTGTCATAGTCATGCAGGCTTCATTTCCCTGGAGCGCTCTCTCTTTTATCTTTCTTTACTCAAGGAGTGCTGTCCTCATTCTGTTGTGGTCAGTCCTCCTGTCTGTGAAGGAGTCTTTGACGAGAGCATTGTACACCATCAGATAACATTGAAAACCAAAGACCAGAACTTTGTTTTGACTAGTCATAGTACAAGAGCTCCTAGATTCTTAAATTCAACATTTCACATCTCTGTCTGAAAGATGTACATGGGCTTTGACGATTATATGAAGCATAGGTTCATTGCCTCTTCTTCAAACATGAAAATTATTTCACAAGATTTCAGCAGGAATTTTGAATGTAAATTTTCCTTTGTTGTTTATGTTTTTAAATAAAAAAATCATCTTATGTATATGAATATTTTACCTGCATGGATCTGTACCTATATGCATGACTAGTGGCCAGAGAGGCCCAAAGTGGGCACTGGATCCTATGAAATTGAGGTTAAAGACAGTAAGAAGTCATCATAGAGGTGCTGGGAACAGGCCAGGTCCTCTGGAAGAGTGGCCAGTGCTCTTGCTTTTTGAGCTATCTCTCCAGACCCTCTTTAATGCTCTTTTAATGCCACATTTAAACTTAAGCAATTAAGTTTCAAATGAGTGATTTGTGGGTGTTGGTTAAACCAGGAAAAAAAATTCACCTAGTATCCTGTGTTGACATAATAAACACAGTTCTCTCTTCAAACAGGATGGGGTATTTTATCCTGTAGTTAAATATGAGTGACCATATTCCAAAGTAGTAATTTGATGAAATGTTGAGTTTTTTAAAAAAATATAAATAGAACAAAGAAAGCCATAAATCAAGATATTTTTCAGATACATTGGGGGAAGCATCAGGTGGTCAGAGGGACTGCAGAGCAAGGTGGAGAGCTCTGCTGGAGATGTCAGATGTTTCCTGACAATGCTCTCAGTATGTTGGTTGGTGGAAGTGAGGGGGTCTGCTAAACATTCCAGGAGGGTTCGTAAGGACATTATTAGATCTGATACAGAGGTGGCCAAGAATGGCTATTAAAGGGCCTAAAAATAGCCTCCAGTAAAATGTAATTAGACTCTGGACCTTCAGCGTTCTCTCAAGTTCTAAGCAGTTAATCTGCCTTCTACAAGGTTCTCCATAAGGTGCAGATTTCTTTACCAGACTTTTCATTCACAACTGTTTCCACCTGCTGGTGGGGTTGTGTTTCTGAGCCTTTTTCTTACTGTACAATTATTGGTGACTTAATGACAAGCCCATGTGTGTGTGTGTGTGTGTGTGTGTGTGTAGGCAAGATCTCTCTCTCTATTAATGTGTCTGGCCTATAACACACCATTTAGGCTAGGCTGTCTTTGCCCTTGCGGTGATCTCTGGTTTCTGCCTCCTAAATGCTGGGGTTACAGGTGCTACCATGCTCGGCTCCTTTCCTCACTCTCCCCTTCTTTGTTTCCCTGCTCCTTCCCCTTCTCTCTCTCATCCTGCCTTCTCGATTCAAGGGGATTGTGTAGAAAGAAGACTGCAGGAGAGTGGAAGAGACCCCTTGGCTGGGGGGAAATGCCAGGAGCAAAGACAAGGAAGGTTTAGTTCTGGCAGACATTTGCTTCACAACCTCGCCCCTTAGCTCTTCCTGCCACTCTCTGTAAGGAGTTGTCAAGCATCGGAGTGCATCCACGGATGCCTGAGAGACCAAGAGTAGATGGGGGCATTCTTCTTCCTCCCACCAGTATACTTCTGATTGAGCATTCACTGAAGGTACTGGTAACCAGGGGTCGGGGTAAAAACAATTCATTTTACTTCATTTGTTTCCCCTACCACAAAGAACACAGGGAGCCTGTAGTATAAGATAAGGAACTGTGAGCGAAATGCAAGCCTTGATTCTTAATTGATCTGCTGGTCTCTGTGGGTTTAAGTTAACCGCTATGAGTGAGTCCCTGCTGTATTGTTTTCTAATTAAGGCATATATATGTCTAATGAGATTTCAGAATAATAAGGCATTTATAATACTTTAATGAAGGGCATTCTTTTCATCTTTATTTACTTAGCAGCGTAATCAAGACCAACTAAGAAAGGTTAGCTGCGGTCAAAGGAAATTGATGAAGAGTGGCTATTAAGGGATGGAGCATATGTACGCAGACTACAGTTAAATAACGGTAAGTAGGACGTGTTTATTAAAATGATGCAGGGATTTTATACCTTCATTCTTGATGTATCTTAGTACCTGACATTATACTGCTACGGTTTCCATGGAGACGGCACACACTCTTCCTTTCAGCTGACCTGAAGTTCAAGCCCTGCTGTTGCAATAGAAATTTAAAAAAAAAAACACTTCCACCTTTATTAAAAACAAAACTACAAAATCTATGCAAAAAGTAAAAAGGGGGGAGCAAGAAAAATCCATTGATTATATTGCAGAAGAGGAGAGAGAATGTGTGCTATTTTCATTAAGACAGAATCAAACAACCGACTATGCTAGAGGTTGAGAGTGTCTGTCATTTCCTTCCCCTAAATTACCTTAGAATTGATGCCCCTGAGCCTGCTTTAACATCTGCACCTTTCATTTCTAATTCAATATGCTCTACTATTTTTAGTTTTCTGAAAATCTCTCTCTCTCTCTCTTCAGATTTAAGAACTTGCTTCTGTGTGGCTCACACACACAAATGTTGACTTGGTGTATGAGTTGACTTTAATAAAAGCAGGTTTACTTTGGAGAAGGATCGCCAACAGAAGATATTTCACATGAATAAGGGACCAGGAGCTGTATCTCCCATCCACAGCTCTTCTTTGTTTGGCTTATTAGTTAACATGGTTAAGAAAATGTGACCACACACACACACACACACACACACACACACACACACACACGAATAAAGGAAATAAAACCCTTGAAAAACAATATAAGAATCACTTTAATGCTGCTTTCTACTTCAGACTTAAGATAATTTGAATATCCTTGCTGAGCCATGTCCCAAACACAGGCAGTTTGGTGGGGTTCACACATGTGTAATGTCATCACCACTGTCAACAAAGCCAAGCTTCCTCTCCTCCTGTGTCTCTTTCTGCTCTGAAAAAGAAAAAAAATAAAAGAGTGAAAGAAAGAAAAAAGAAAGAAAGAAAGAAAGAAAGAAAGAAAGAAAGAAAGAAAGAAAGAGAAAGAAAGTGTAACCTCTGAGGGTCTGTTCATTGGCTTGCATAGCCAGATGGTCCAAGCATTTAATAGTTTTTCTGTAGGTTTGTTCCTTAGGGATTTTCTACACTCTGCTTATATAATCCCCAGGTCATCTTCTGTAAAATGTCTGAAGCAGTTGCTCAGACCCCATTAGCCCAACACACAGAGGAAAGAGCATGAGGATGTTCTTTTCTAGAAGTCTCTACTGAGTGTCATTCTGTGCTCCAGTGTTCTGACTGGGGCAGCATTATATATTGGCAAGACCTAGGTTTATTGGACTGGGGAGATGGTCAGGAGATAAATTGTTTGCCATGAATACCAGAGTTTATACCTCCAGAAACCTGTAAATATTAGGCTTGTGTGGTGGTCTGCCCATAATTTCACTGTGCGCTTAAGAGGAAGAGACAAGAAATTCCTCGGTAGGCAGATTGGTGAACTCTGGGTTCAAGAAGATAGTCTACAACATCATATAATGTGTTGATAGTGATTGAGGAAGATGAGCCCCTGGCCCCTTCATACCTACCTGCACACAGAGACATAGGCACACCACACCACACCCCCCCACACCCCCCCACACACAGTCAAACATATGAGCAAAACCTTCAAGGAGGATTAGGTGGATTGGCATTAAGCTTAGGATATTGTCTTTGTCAGCATTCTGTTGCTGTGAGGAGACACCATGGCCATGGCTACTCTTAAAGAGGAAGTTTACAACTTGAAAGGTTTAGTCCAGTCTCATCATGGCAGGGAGCATGGTGGCATACAGACAGACATGGTGCTGGGGAAATAGCTGAGGACTCTACATCTGGGTTCGCAGGCAACAGGAAGACAGAGAGTCACTGGGTGTGGCTTAGACTTCTTCCAACAAGACCACACCTCCGAATCCTTTCAAATAGTCCCGCTCCCTAAGTATTTAACTATATGAATGTATGAGTGTTATTCTTATTCACACCACCACAGATATAGTCACACCACCACAGTTCGTAGGCCAGACTAATTCAGTTTCTTCCCAAACATACAGGCTGCATAACAGAGGTGTCTATGCATGGAAAAGACTGAGGAATCACAAGATGATAGTGGGTAGATGCTTCGGAAAGAGCCATTGCCCACCGCAAAATGTCATCTTGTTTTTCAGTTTAGCCTTTGTAAAATTGTCGTCTGTTCTTCCATTGTTCTTAATACTGTAAACCATTAAATAAAATTTAATCTGCATTGTGTTTATGGTTATATTTGTTGTTACACCACCATGAGCCAAAATAAACATTTTCCTGTGTATACCTTGCCCATTCTGTGTATTGTGTTTTTAGCAACAGAAAATAATCTAATCCAAACCACTCATCTGTCAGATTTATGCTAGGAGAGTCCCATAAGGGATTTCACCTGTGTGCTCTGATTCTATTCTCCACCAGGGGTCATGAGAGCAAAGGAACCAAGACTCCTCCCCCTGAAGGACCCCCTCCCTAGCTCTGGGCAGAGCTCCATCCACTTATTCCAAATGAGCCCCCATTGTAGTCTCTTTGGCCTTGAACCTGACATCCACATGGCTTCCAGAAATAACACAGGAATAAATATTTCTATTGTGTTGCATGTAGTTCCCAGCCAGAAATCCGTAATGGCTGTGTAAAGGATTCTCTCTATGAGTTTTTTCACCCATCTATATCCCATCTCGATCTTTGACTTTAATTTTAGATAAGTTCCCCAAGTCACCCAAAGGATTTGCTTGGCTTTTGTGGCTCCATAAAGGATGATTAGCAAAAGGGATGATATAAAAAATATTGACAAGCCACACAGCCCACACAACAACAAATCTAGCAAGGCTGGCTGGTAACAGGACATATCACCTCTGCAGCGTGCAAGTCCAGCAAGAGCTAGACCATTGCTTCCTGCTTCCCTTCAGTATCTGCAGATGAAGCGGTACATGTTCAGGGTCTGCTGGTACCATTTCAATTCCTATTCCTCCATCTTGGAAAACTGTCCCTCAGGAAAGCAAGTGACTTCCTTTAAGTCATACAAGATTCAGATGTAAGCCAAATCAGTTCCAGAATCCCATCTGAGCAAATCCCTTCGTGTTTTGTTCCATGCAAAGAAATATAACTTAGAAGCAAAATTAATCAACACATATCCTAACATATTTATAAGTCTTTCTGGGACATAACAGAAAGGAAAGAAAAACAAGAGCTAAGGTCACCGTTTGTCACCTCTATTTCGGTCATTGCTTTTCTGCAAGGCTCTGTGCTCCTCTCATCACTCGTTCTTAAAGCTATCTAGAAATCCCATCGGGTTAATATAAGTTACAAGAGCTGGTAAGAAGACTGAGCTAATGGGCCAATCAGTTTATAACCTAAAAAGAAAAAAAAAAAGAAATCCCATCGGTTGGGCAGATCAGCCAGTCACTGTCCCTACCAGGGGAAGTACTATGAGACTTTTTGGAGAGGCATGTCTGGTTCATCTGAGATAGCTATCCAATAGAACAAGAAGTCACATCTCCTTGCCCCACCGACATAGACTCCTGGTGCCCTACAGCATGAAGCACTTGAGCCAGCAAGGAAGGATAGCTTGTCACCTTGTCTGACCAGTTCTCTAGTGAAGTAATTTTGGGAGGTTGGCCCACTGTACAGAGAACCTCTAGGTATTAGAGTGGACACTAGACCGCGGTAGTTCACAGCCCTTTGCAAATGAGGCGTGAGTCTGCTTTCTGCCCCACACATGGTGTACATGCTAAATATTCACTGAAGAGATGAATAAGCCTGACAATAAATTAAGAAATGACTTAGGAAGAAAATGATGTCAAGCAGGAAAGGGAACGGGCTGTTTTGTCTCCTTCTTCCATTCCGTGTTTGTCTTCTTTTCCTCCTTTTGACCCCATCGGTATAATTTCAGCCAGCCATTTACATCAGAGAAACTGTGGGATGACTGAGGCTTGTGTGGACCCCGGTGGTTTACTTCTGTGCTCCACCTGTTTTCGCTTCCCATCACTTTTTCCTCCTCTCTTTTTCACCCTATGCACGAAAGAGCAATTTTTCCATTACGGTTTTATTCCAAAGGTCGCTGACAGGATGGCAGTAAAATGACACAGCTAAGTGATACAGATTTTAATGACTTAATGCTCTCGTAATTTCTAATAAAAACATCAGGAGAGACAGGGTGATGTTTCAAAAGACATAAAAATGGAACATGGATCATAGTAAAAGATGTTTGTGCAAAATTTCCATGCCAGAGAATGGAGCCAGGCAGGACAAAGTTTGTATAGACAGATCTATAAAATAGATGCTATTCATAAAGGGGGTGGGTGGGGAGAGTCACATCTGAGGGGAAAAAAAAATTGAAAGTATATCAGAAGGAAAAACAAAAGAAGATAACAAAAGGAAATACAGGTGGACTGGCTTCTTAACGAGGATAAAAGAGCAAATAAGAAATTATGGGAAAAGGAAGGCTTGGCTGGTCTTATGAGCCAGGCTTGGTGACAAAGGGTAATAGCAGAAAGAATACTTACGGTAATAATAGTCAATGAGGAGAGACAGCGCAGGGAAGCAATATGCCTCGGAATATCCAGAGTAGCAAAATCACTGCAGAACACAAAAGGAGAGGATGGAGGTAGTGCAGGCTGGCTCGCAATTATTTTTGAAACCTCACAGAAGACTATTAGGTTCCTAGGAATTTGAAAAGGGGAAGGCAGCATGAAATTTTTATTTTTAAACCATGATGAAAATGTGTTAAAGTAGGTCACAGAAAAGAATGCATGAATTTGGTGGGCTTCTTCGGCACCTGGGAAAACCCCAGTGAAATGGAGGAAACAGGTGAGTGAGCCTAGCTAGTCTGTATCCATGGCTCACACGTGGGCCCCTGAAAGCCATGGGTCAGTTGAACACCCACTGTTTACCCTCTGCACATGCATACCCCCCACAGGGTGCCAGTTCACGGTTTACTACTGCTAAGATGGCTATGGTCCACCCTAGCCTTGCCTGTGGCATACGGGAGTAGGGATGTTTTTCTCCTATCCTTCCTTCTGCAGGAATGTGGGAGGGCTCTGCTTCCCCATTCTAGAGCAGAGACAGCGGCTTGCTTAAGGAGAAGATTCCACTGGCTGAAGTAACTCCACATGCTCCTTTTTGAATCCATAAAAAATAACGTGTTCATTGAAAATCTGAGCTGCTCTGAGACTTGCAGGTCAGGAAGTAAACCTGCTCATTACTCTTCTCGGTTCCCAGGCTAAAGGGGATCCTATGCTCTGAAGGAGCCACAGAGGGACCACAATGAAGACAGGGGAGAAGGGAACTCTGTCCAAGGACTTTTCTGTCCCTACATGCACAGGAATAGGCAAGGTCAGGCAGGCTGGATTAGGTTGGTTACTCTGAGCTGGTTTGGGTTTGCTTTTGGAAACTAGCTATGCCTGGCCCTGGGGTTGCTAGGGCAATTATGCAGGGGACAATGTGCACTGTGGGCTGTGGGCCCTGGGAGGGTTGCTTTGTGCCTCTTTGAAGACTCACTCCTCCTGGAAGAGAAGTGCCAGCAAGGGGATGTTTACTGCCCCAGATTCCCTGGCGGACGTTCCAACTTCCAGCATAATGGTGCCTACCGGAAGTCGAGGCTTCTGAGAGGTGATGGAGCTGTACTGATAAAACCCCTGTGGGTGAGATGAGAATCTAATGTAAGCAACCAGAGAACTCCCCACTTCTTCTGTCATGTGACATCAGAGTGCAAAGGTGGCCATCCACGAAACTGTTCAGCCATCACTGGAGTTCTGTTACATTACCACCCTGTTCTTGGACTTTCAGACTGGCAAGGAACACATTCCCATTGTCAACCAACTACTCATCATGTGCTGATGGTGACTGCAGTGCTGACGGGCTGATTAGATCGGGAGGAGGATGTAGCATGAATGATAAAAACCCAGAGACAGACATTAGGGTTCAACCGGAAGATTGGAAAATCAAAGCAGCCAGCCACTAGCCCTTATCTCTACCTCATATCAAAATGGGGCAAGATCGTACCTCCACGAATCCTCAAACTCCACACACCAAATTCCTATCTCTTCCCCTTTTATATCCCTCTCTCTGTCCAGTCATAGCTTGTGTCTCCACCTCCCTAGTAGTGCTGGGACTCAAGTCATGTGATCCCAAGTGCTGGGATCGCCTTTGTGTGAGCTCCGTTTCTTTTTTAGACAGGTTCAATCTTGTGTAGCCCAGGGTGGCCTTGAATTCACAGAGTTACCTCTGCCCTGTCCCAAATCCTGGGATTAAAGGTATGTGCTACCACTCCCTGGACTGTATGGCTGACTTCTCTGGCTGCTTTGCCTTCTGATTCTCAGGCAAAGTTTTCTTGTTTGTTTATTTATTGTTTTTTGAGACAGGGTTTCTTTGTAACTTTGGAGCCTACCCTGGAGCTATCTCTTGTAGACCAGGCTGGCCTCGAACTCACAGAGATCCACCTGCCTCTACCTCCCAAGTGCTGGGATTAAAGGCGAGTGCCACCACTGCCCAGCAAGGTTTATTTATTAAAACACAAATAATATACCACTATAGTAGATGATAAAGGAAGCAGGAAATCAAGGCAAGAAGACAAAACTGGTTGTCTTCACCAAAGTTTGACCAGAAGATAAAGGTAGGGCAGAGGTTCCAGTACCAGATTTTTCCAGAAAATTTTAAGTAGGAAAATATGGTGGGCATTCATCTCAGCAGACTACTAGAAGCAGGGGAAATATGTCCAGCCTCTATGGTCATGGCCACACTGCCACTTCAGTAAAGCATCCTGCTGTGCCCCTACCAAACAGCCACAGGCACTTGGAGAATTCACATGAATAATAAGGAAGCCGTGGTTGCCAGGAGATACTCAAGGTTTTAGGAGGCCACTGCAACATCACTTAACCAGTCCTTCTTAATGGCACAGCGTACCAACTTGGAGAATTCACTGCCCAGGATGCTATAGGGTCTCAGAAGTGTTCCTCATTCATTATTAACTCTGTTTTGCCCGCTTATGTGTTAGCTTTTTCTCTAACATTAGTTTGACTCGTGTACAAATAAGATCAGCAATTCGTAATATATGGTTATATTCTTTATGCTGCTGGCCACATTTCTCCTTAAAACAAAAGAGTAAGAAAGTTATTAATAGGAAGCTAATACCTATACCCTATACTGCTAGTAAAATACTACAAATTAATTATTATTTATTGTTATTCTCTATTTTAAAGGAGAAGAAAATAAATGCCAGGGAGATTACATAATTAGCCCATGGTTATACAATTGGAAGGTGATTCAACCAGCCCTGGCCTCCAGGTTCCTCAGACCTGAATTCCAGTCCTAACCATGTTCTACCATAACCCACGGCCACGACCTCATACCCTGCAGACACTCCACTAACTGAGATACTTAAACCAGCAGTATGTAAATAACAAAGACTTCTTGGCTCTGCAGAGAGTTTCTACCCGCTCCAATGCCCACTGAAGGGTTCTCTCAGCCTGGCCTTGGGAGGGAGATGACATTGATGGTGTGCACAGGACTGTAGTCATCCTCTTAAGCCTAGGACCATCGTTGAAGATGGTTGCTTCAAGCTCTCTTACCTCCCATCTGCTGGGAGTCTTTCTCCCTTGTATCCTCTTGAATGACTGGCTGAGGCCAACTGCCATTACTATCTCTACTGAAGAGGAATGAAGCCACTTGCTCAACCTCCCAGAAAAGCAGCTCTAGTCCTTTGACCTTGGGATACAAAAGAAAGTCTCATGAAATAGAAAGTTTCACTTTCTATTAAAAGAAACAAGTAACAGAGGAAACATCCTGGTAAGATTATATGTCCCTTGTTCTTGCTTTGAGACAGATATGATACTGAAAACTCCAGCAGTGACCTTGCTACTCAGAGGTAATAAGCCGAAGAATAGAGAGATAAGAGCTGGTAGTGACAGAGAGACCCATGGGAAAGTCGGAGAGTTCTGATGTCATTGATCAGCTACAGAAAAATATTCCCCCACTGTTGTAGACCTTTTTTGTTAGAAATGAGGGACAGCCTTCTGTTGAATAAAGCCACCACTGGCTCATACTTTCTCTCATTTGAGCTTAATGAATTCCTGGGCAATGCCATTTTTGTATATAAACCTTACTTATCATAAAATTTCATAATTGGGCCTTGCTCTAGTTAACTGATTTAGGTCTCCATTCTCACTAAGTCAGGTTACACTAATGCTCTAATTCGTTCGAATAATCTGTGGGGAACCTTAGCTCTCAAGGCGTCTCTATATTTACCATTACTGTATTTCCTCTGGGTGTGCTTCCTTTAATCAAGTAAGGTTATTACCGTGCCTTGCAGGAAGTTCTGCAGTAGTTTTCTCTGGTTTTTGGCATTCTGGCTGTTTGGAAGCACTAGGTTGTGCTGACCCCATTCTCATTTCATAAATGAAGGAAACAGGCAGCACAATCCAATCAGAACAAAGCTTCATCATTCTCAATGTTACACATTCTCGTCTTGAATGAACCATTGCCTTGATGTGTGTCTCAGTTTGTTTGAAGAGTATAAAGAAGTAGATCGTATATAAAATGAGTTATTGTATTAGATGATGACTAAAGACATTTGCTTCTTGTGTCCACCAAGGTGTGTGTTCTGGTGAGAGGTTTTATTTTTTCATGTGTTGTATTGGGGCAGGTCTGAGGGCTGGTGTTGGAAGCCTTGGTACAATGTGGAAGGGTTGAAGGGCAGGCTTGCATCGGGTACCAGGCTCATGGACTGTCAAGGACCTCCTGTATACTACCTCACTCTTGTATTTGAACAATCTTGCTCTTTTCTCTGTTTTATCTGTAAAGTCATAGCCCATATCAACAAAGTCTTTTTAAGACTCCTCAATATATTTGAAGAGTTGGAATGGGATCTTGAGATCAAAATATTTGAGATTCTTTGACGTAGTCTATCTTGCCTATTATAGAAATACTATGGGTTCATATTCTTACTCCACCCTCTTCAACTGGACTTTGGGAGCTCAGTCCAGTGCTCTAATGTCGGTCTCTGCCTCTGTTTCCACCAGTTGCCGAATGAAGATTCTATGGTGATACTTGAGATATTCATCAGTCTGACTGCAGGGCAAGATCATGATGGGGACATCCATCGAAACAGTCCACCTGAGCTAATGGGAGCTAACTCCAGCCGGACAGGGAAGGAACAAGCATAGGACCAAACTAGACCCTCTGAATGTGGTTGACAGTTGCATGGCTGGGGTAGACTGAGGGGGTCACTGGCAGTGGAACCAGGATTTAGCCCTACTGCTTGTACTGACTTGTTGGAAATTTATTCTCTTTGGATGGATACCTTGCTCTGCCTACACGTAGTAGGGAGGGCCTTGGACCTTCCCCAAAGCAATGTGCCTTACCCTTTCTGAAGAGTGGATAGGGATAAGGTACGGGGTTATGTGGAGGAAATGGGAGGAGGGGGGGGAAGAGTGGGAACTCGGATTGGTATGTATAATGAAAAAAGATAGTTTGTTCTCTTTTTTAAAAAAATAAAAATAAAATAAAAATACTACGGGTTATTGGAAGTGGCATATCTCAATGTCTTTGGTTTCAAAATTAATTTCAAAGTTTTTTTTTTAGTTTTCTTCTTTTTATTTTCTCTCATAAATAATTATTTTATATTTTATTTTTTCTTTATTTTACATTCCAACCACAATTCTCCCTCCCATTCTTCTTCATGCATCCCCTCTACTCCCCTCTAGACCACCCTCATTCCTCCCAACAAGTAAGGGCTCCCATGGAGAGTCACAAAGTCCGGCACATTAAGTTAGGGCAGAACCAAGCCTCCCCATCCTTGCATTAAGGCTTAACATGGCATCCCACCATAGGGAATGGGTTCCAACAAGCTAGCTCATGCACCAGGGATAGATCCTAATCTTACTGCCAGGGGTCCTTCAGATAGTCCAAGCATCACCACCATCTCCCACAAATGGAGGGCCTAGTTCAGACTCATGGAGGCTCCACAGCTATCAGTATAGAGTTCATGAGTTTCCACAAACTTGGTTCAGTTGTCTCTATAGATTTCTCCATCATGATCTTGACTTCCCTTGCTCAAATACTCCCCCCTTCCTCTCTTCTACTGGATTCCCAGAGCTTTACCTGGTGCTTCATTGTGGATCTCTGCATCTGGTTTCATCAGAAGCAGGGAGAAGGATGGAGTGGAAGAGCAATGAAAGAGAAATCTTGATAGGGAGAGCCACTATGAGGTTAGGGAGAAACCTGGTGCTAGGGAAATTCCCAAGAATCCACAAGGATAACCTAAGCTAAGACTCCTAGCAATAGTGGAGAGGATGCCTGAACTGGGCTTCCCCTGTAATCAGCTTGGTGAATACCCCAATTATCATCATCATAGAGCCTTCATCCTAACTGATGGAACCAGATGCAGTTTTTTTTTCATGAAGCAGTACAGAATTCAAGAATGGGAAGTGAATGCATTTTTAATTCAGATAATTTTTATTTTGTTAGTGGTAGGACAACTGAAGCAAACTGGAGGCTGGTTGGGTAATCAAAACCTAGAGGCAGAATTTGAAAGCCTGGATCATAGGAAAATAAATGACCCATAGCAAATGAACTACATACAGTTGCCACATTTTACTCCTGAGTATGTTCCAGTGTTTGTTAGTAGTTTTAACTTATAGCATTAACAAGGGTATGGGTGGATAAATTATGTTAATATAGGCAGATTGGTTTAGGAGACTAGCTGTGCTCTGTCTTTTCAATTAATTATTGAAACAAAAGGATTAAGCATTTATAAGCACCTGTTTTCTACTGTGTCCTTTATATATAATTGATAATTATTACTAGTCTGTAAAATCCATAACCATTCCTCCATTTTAAACCCGAAACTATCAGAACCAGACCCTGAACTGGGGTGGGTTTCAATCTAGCATCTTTACTTTGTCCACACTACCAAGTTGACCTGATGAGATCATGTCAGGGTAAACAGAGATGGAATTACCATGGCTGTGAGAGTTTCTCTGACATTTCGATTTTCAGAGATTGTCCCTGTAAGAAGAATCTTTGCACCCCGAAGCTTTCGTATACACACTGGGTCTGTACACCTCGGATGTACAACTCAATCCGTCTTCAGTGTTTTCTGTGACATCTCACTGTCCATAGCTAACCGAGTCTCTCCTTTACCTATTCAGGCACTTAAAATTTATTAAGCTCCTTTACCTGGGAGACTCTGCCCTAGACCTGGCAGTGTACAGAATCCACAGACATCTCTATGTCCTGAAATTTATGGAACAGAAGGAGCAGAGATTAAACAAGATTACTACATAGCAAATGTATGATAGTGCTAAGGTTAAAGGAAGAAGAAAGGAGTTAGGGGGTAGTAAGAAGAAATATATATATATATTTATACATATACTATATATATTATACTTGGAAGTATATTTGAGTATATACATAATTAAATATATAATTACATAAATCAGCATATAAAATAAACATGTTTATATGTATTTATATAATATTAGGCAGCATATCATATACTAGGCAGACTGGCTAGTACAACCTCAGTGGCAAGAGAACACATAAGAAAAGGCAGGAGAATGGAGAGAGAGTCTCTAAGAAAGTCTGGGCGATGAGCAGGGAACCTGGAGATGGTAACTGCAGGCAATCAGAAGGCCACCTCTCATTGAAACAGAAGAAAAGAAAACTTAGCCATTGTGAGGGCCTAGAGCTCTCCTATGAGACAGCTCTTTTAAGATTCAGGATGGAGGAAAGACATGATCTCTGGAGCTCACTTAGTGAAGGTGGAACAGAATAAGATTTTCTGTTTTGGTTTTGTTATGCCAGTTGAATGAGTACACATAGCCTCGAGTGCTGGATATACATCAGAGAGCTGAGTTTGGGAGTCATTAGAAGGAAAACGACATTGGGAGACACGGGAATGAAAAAAATTCTATAGGGTGTGAGTAGTTAAGTGTGCATACTGCTCATGCAGTGAACCCAGCTTGGAGTCCTATCACCACACGGCTCTGTTCAAAGCTTCCTAAAATTCCAACTCCAAGGGAGCTGTAACCTTCCTTTCTTCTTTGTAGACACCTGTATTCACAAGTACATACTCATACACAGACACATACATACACACAGTTAATTAAAACACATAGAATCCTTAAAAGGGCAGATGTGAACAATGGCAGTACCAGTTGATACAACATTGTAGATGGGAGAAACTTACAAAGTCCCCTCTGTAGATGAAGAGTTACAATTAATGGCTGTTGGGAGAGGAGGAATTCCTCATCTCCAAAGACAAGCTTCCCAATAAGTTTTCCACACCCAGGTGGCCAGCTTTAAAAAAATATACAGGAGAGCAGCAGTAAATAGACTCAACAGGTTTTTTTTTGTGTGTGTGTCTATGTATTTAATAATAATTATAGGAGAAGACAACATGAATTTGAATGGGACTAGGGCCCTTGGGAGGAGTTGTTGGGGGAGATGGATGGAAATGCTGTAAGTATAGTATTTGTGTATAAAATTCTCCAAAAATATTGTTTTAGAAAAGAAAATACTAATTTTGAGTGTTGGCTACATTGATTTTAGGGATGTGAATGTGAACAGAAACTGAAGTGGCTCAAAAACTCCTCTCAAACGCTGGGATAGGGTGAGAATAATTTGGGGAAAGGAAAGGAGGTCGAAGAGGAGCTGCCAACCCAGTGAGTGTGAGGCTCTTCCCCTCACCCTCGGCACCTTGTCTTCTAATGGGCTGTGTGTGATGTAGACGCTGCTCTCAGAATAATGCTAGCTTCCTTACCTTTGAGGAGTTTACTGCATTTTAATTTCTCTGTCTCATGTTACTTTGTTCAGGTCCATCTTTAAGGACCTTGTGACTGTGTGTGTGTGTGTGTGCGCGCGCGCGTGTGCGTGTGCACACACCCATGCGCTAGTGGAGACCAGAGGAGGGAGTCTCCATCCTGTTAACTGAGCCAGAAGCTCACCATTTTAGTTTAGTTTGGCTGGCTGTCCACCTAGCTCCGGGGACCTCCCTTTCTCTGCCTCCTGTTACTGCTGCTCTGGGCGTGTGTAGTTATGACTGGCTTTAAGGACCATTTCCAATGCTTTTCCTTATCCTGAAATTGCTTCTGGCTCTTTGTGCTATCAGTACACATTTAATCAACTGTGTATAGCAATTACTTGCACCTTTTACTATCGTCCTCTGCTGTACATACGCGTTACTTCTCTACACCCTAAGCTTTTTGTAGGTAAGGACCATGACATCTTGTAGAATGCCTGTTCCTGGACTGAGCTTGATTGCATTTCAAAGAACAGTTTTATGGCAGGAACAGATAGGAGGAGATGCAGAGATGGAGTGGATGTCTTTTGCTAAATACACAGTACATTTGGTTCTAAAAATGATATGTTACTGTGGAAACAGAGATTCATTATACATTCCTATTATAACAGACAATGTAATGATTCTGCTGCTGTATAGAATGGACATCAGTACTTTACTATCTTTCGATTGAAAAATTCTTAACTTAAAAATTGAATATTTGAGAAAGAAGAAAAATGCTATAAACAAATGATAGTGGGATATGATAATTTTAATAATACACAAGGCATAGTTTTTATTTTGTTATTGAAGCACACTCTCCTGTAGGCTAACCTCACACTCATTGTATAATCAAGGACCTGGAACTTCTAATTTTCCTGCCTCCGTTTCCGAAGTGTTGGGATCACAGGCCTGTACCACTATGCCCAGTCAGTTTATGCTGTACTGGGGATTGACCCCTATGCCTCCTGAATATTAGACAAATCAGCTGTATTAGCTGAGCCATGTACCCAGCCCAGGAGACACAATTTAGCTATCCATAGACAAATATTGCCTCATCTCCTCTGAAAGTGAAACCATAAGCAATATGAGCAGCTGTGCAAAATGTCTGTGCAGACATGAATCTGCTCTGTTGGCGGAGTCTCGTGCCCTCCAGTTTGATGAGAGGCCCACTGTTTCTTATTATTTTGTCCAGGGCCACTTTACACACTGACTTTGCTTGCATACTGCCACTGGCATTCCTGGCTTCATTCATGTATGATTCCCCGTCTACCCTGGTGTGGAATGTAGCAGGATTGAATGACGCACAAGGTAACAGCCATTCGTTTGGCTCTGGAAGGCATTTGAGTTTGTGACTTTTGTTCTGGCCAACAGCATAATTGCTTTAATTTTTTTAAAAATCACGTCCTACCATTGCTTGGTAAATAATGTATTCTAACTGTACTTCGGGTTAAGAAAGCCACAAGATAGATTCTAACCACATAGCCACACAGCAAAATTGAATAAATAAGAAGGCCAAATACTGTAAAAGTAAAAAAGAAAAGCCTTTTCAGCAATGAAAGTTCTTCTTTTTTTTTTTCTTCGTTATCGATCAGCTTGATTTCCTTGTTTCCATGTTAGATTCTTTCTTGCCCTGGAGACTCAATGATTTTATGTCGAGTGGTTCATAAGTTACAAGATATCTGGAATTAGGTGGTAAGTATTTTTCTTTCTTTAGTAAGGCCTATAAAACCTGAGCAGTTTGTATTTTAAGGCAATCAAAACTAAATGGAGTCTTGCATAATTGGCTGCTCTCTCTAATGTTTCCATAAAAACAAAATACTATAGACAACCCCTGAAAATATGAAAACCTTTTTCTTTCTGAATGTAAATGGAATGAAAATTAGGTTGAGGCCAATCTGCCTACATATAGGTGTAGCAAATCACCTGAAAGGAGCACATTTATCGGACACAGACCAGAGTGAATGCTGGATCCACTTAATGAAGAAGTGTCACCAGAAACTTTGGATAACTTGAGTTCTCAGAGGACCAAACTGATGACAGATTGCTACTGTTGTGTGAATTCCCTTAAAAAATCTCTCTAAAAATGAAAGCGATGGGAGATAAGAGCAGGGAAGCCTCAGAACTTTTTATTATATCACCCATCTTTTCATTTCTCTATCTTAAGAATAGTCAGCTCTTTTGCTGCTAGCACAAGATGACCCACAGGACGAATGTGCATTGGCTTTTCTCATCCTTTTATTAGAGGAAATATCTCTCTTTCCTATTCACCTTCTGGGGGCTTTTAGCCCTAGAACTTCTAGAAAACTTGGAGAGAAATTTACCGGAAGGAACAATTGAAGCTGACTTGGCAGAATGGGCCCTGGCTTGGGCCATAGGCTCTGACATCCAGTTAAGGACTATTATTTTGATGGAAGACATTATTTTGAGAGTCGGACACCGCGCTTTGGAAGACGTGGAAACAGCATTGCTCTTTTAAAGTGCTGGCCCTTTGATTTGCCAGGACAGCATTCCTGGGAATGAGGCCTGGAGAATGTGTCTGGCAGGGAAATTAACATCACGAGGCTCCCAGCAGAAACGGGCTTTCAGAGGTTCACAATGAAGACAGTGCAGACTCAGGGTGGGAGATTCTCCTAAACACAGGGAGCTATTCCAAATACATCATAGAGAGCTGAGGACCTAACAGAGGCTGCTTGCAGGGGGCGGGTAGACTTAGGGAGGGTTGGCTATGACAGTGTATGAAAGAAAATTATGGACAAGGGTGAAAAGGAGGATTTACAGAGATTGACAGCTGAAAGAGAAGGTCAGATGGACTCAAATGATTAGGGAAAATAAATGGAATATTCTGACATAACTCTTACAGCTTGGGGTCCAATATCTATATTTTCTGGAATTCTATGAGTCTTTGAAGGGACATTATCAATCAGGGTAACATATGGGTACTTGGTTAGATATCAACAAAGAATTGGGATTCCTTATCTGAAAATAAAATAGCAGGCAAGGTAAGATTGTCTTTCTAAGATATAAAGCCTTAAAAAATAAATTTAGAACAATTATTAGCTGCATTGGTTCACATTTCTATTTTTGAAAAAATTACATGTATGGATGTGTTTTTGCATACATGGCTGTATACTGTGTGCACGTCTTACTGCCCTTAGAGGCCAGAACAGAGTGCCTGATCCTCCGGGACCGGAGTTACAGACAATTAGGAGCTGCCATTTGGGTGTTGGGAATTGAAACAGGTTCCCTGAAAGAACTGCCAGTGCTCTTAATTGCTGAGCTGTCTTTCCAGCCCAATGGTCTAAAGTCTTTCCTATATAAAGACTGAGAGAAAAATTCTCAAGGAAATGACTAGACTAAGCCCAATTCATTTATGGGCTAAATGTCCGGAACGGGTGGAAGAAGACAGTTTGCAAACTGAGCAAAGTAGAAATACTGTTCTGTTGATGACAACAATTTTCCCATCGGTGTTTTCGAGAGAGATTGCTACCATTAGCATGGGAGAAAGGCCACAGAATGTGCGTCAGAGGATGGAAAGGATGGTGTGCAGTGAATAGGTACATGTACAATCTGGCTGTTAGGGAAGAAATTGATAAAATCCAATCATCCATCCATCACAGAAATAATAATGCAGATAGTTACACTTAATTGGTTTAATTTAAAGGGTCAAATGGGCACATAATAACTATAGCACCATTTCTAAAATGAATAAATTTACCTTAATTTCAAACATTAACCGGAGAATTTACAATTCAGCAAGGCATGACTTATCACATTATTCCATTTGCTTATTATAATGAGTATAAATAGCACCTGTTTAAACAGAGGATGGGGCAAGAACATGCGAGGCAGGGGACTGACAGACACTTCTTGTGTTGCTTTGTGTTCATTTAGCTGTAACAGGCCATTTATACCGCAGTTTCTTGGAACAATTATAGGTAATGTACTTGTCAACCCCTTGGTGTTGGGGAACACTACCCACCCAAGGAAAGCTTGTTGCAAAATTTTAGATCAAAAAAGAAATAGAATTTACTGCTTACATTTTAATTCTAGGGGCCAGAGAGATGGCTCAGCAAGTTGCTAAGCTGTATGACCTGTATGACCTGATCCCTGGGATCCTCTTTGTAGAGAGCTGGATCCTGTCAGTTATGCTCTGATTTCCACATCCATGCCGTGGCTTCCCCCTAATAAATACATTAGAAAGAAAAATAGAAAGCATTCATTCTTAAGCTGAAGAATACTGAAGAGTTGGGTGCTGTACATCCTGAGGTATTGGCAGATGGGAAATCTCCCCACTGATCTTCCACACCAGCATTCACAGCTCATGGAAGAGTCTCGTGACCTTGCTGCTAGAAAGCACTGGAACTTTTAAAAATCATTATTAATTGTTAGGCAAATACAGCTTTATAAAATGTAAATAATTGTTGATTTCTCCTCTATGTAGGTGTTCCTCTTCTTTTTTTTTTTCTGTTCTGAAATAACATGTTTGGTGCGCACTGAAGTTATCCCCAGAATGGCATTTTCTGAGCACACTGGTCACTGGTACCACTTTCCTTAGTCATAGACCACATGACCAGCCAGAAACTGGAACCAAACCTACCTCATCATGCTTTCTATAACTAGTAGTGAGACCACTTTGTATAGTGTTGAGGCAAGTTGTAATCATTGAAGAGTATCACCAAATCATGGGGCAGAGGAGGATACCAATTAGCAGTGAATCCCCTGCTCTGCTGATTCCAGTCTCGCCAGCCTTCAAAACCTCCCAACTCTCCTTTATTACACTCACCTGCACCTGCTAGCATTCTCTATGTCTTTGTTTACTCCTTGGTTGTTGTGTCTGACCTCACTAGAATGTATAATATTTTCCTTTGTTACTGTGTATGTGTGTGCATGTGTGTGCACATGTGTGTAGGTGTGCATGTGTGCACATGAAGCCAGAGGCAATTTCAGGTGCCATCTTTGGAAAAGACAGTCCACCTCCTTTGAGGCAGGAGCTTTCATTGGTCTGGAGCTCACCAATTGGGCTAGACTAGCTGGACAGTTGACCCCGAGGGTCCTTCTGTCTCATCCTCTATGAGGTCAGGATTACAAGCACACATCTATACCATGCCTAGCATTTGGGGGATTGAATTTAGGTCCTTATTCTTGCAAAGCAGACTCTTTATTGACTGGCTAGCTTCATCACCCCTAGTAGTTCTTTCTTATCTGTAATTTGGATTTCTGTAATTTCGGTTGTCTTTTATAAACTACAGTTAAAAAATATCAAAATGAAAACTTTCAAATAAACAAGAGCATGTTTTGAATTGTGTATCTTCTCCCTAGAATCATCTAATCCCTTCTTGTCAAGATATGGGTTAGGATGGTACTATCCCTTCTCCTAGAGTATCCATATAACTATGCTAACTGTCTGTGAGTGGCTTAGTATCTCTCTTGGATGTGCTACTTGAGTAGGAACACTGAGGGCCCCTCTGCCTCTAGAGGCAGTTGGATAATGTATGGTGTGGTTATTTGTGCAGGCATCTTGGTCTTCATACTACTTCCCTTGTCCCTCTGCTTCTCATCCCAAACAGCCCAGGGAACTTCTACCAACCACAAATTATACTTTATCTCCATCCCTTTATCTTCCCAATGATAAGTAAAAGCCCACTGTCCACTGGGTCAGCAAGCAGCTGCCTAACTTCTGCTCATCTTTTCTAATTTAGTCATGTATTTAATTGAGCATTAATGAAGGGTAATATTAAGTATGCTTTTATAGAGTTGATACAATACAACATTATTTCTTTAGGACATATCCATGGAGCAGTCATTGTGTTTAACAGGTGAAATATATTATACTTGATGTATACATAGATATGTCTTCATCTACATTGATGTTTAAAAAAAGACTTTCTCAAAAGTTCAGGGATGATAAAAAAGAGGAACCGTTATGCCTTTCATTTTCTGGTCATCATCCAGGATGCCTATTTGCAGATTTATTTTTGGTGACAGGAAGACTGGAAAGAGATGGACATATAAGTAAATGGTCCCTGATGCTGTGGCAATGGTGCCTAATGGATACATTGATTAGGGTCTAGGTACCTGATGACTAAATCTATTGCAAATCAGAAGGCCAAATGAATCAAAACCAAAACCCAAAACAACAACAGAATGTCAAAAACCAAACCAAAGCAAGCAACCAACCAACCAACCAACCAAGCGAACAAGCAAAAGCAAAAGCAAAACCAAACCTAAACAAATGACACTCTCCTTTGTTCATTAGCTGCCACTTTCCTCAAGAGATGAAGACTCTTGCTTTGGACTGCTATAAGCATCACTCGCTGTCATTTGGTAATTGTCTAATTATATTATATGGTGATAAGTGAAGTTTTAAGCAACAGCTCTCCCAAACAGCTGTGACTGGATTTGTTTTTGATACTTTATTTAATTTACAATTACACTTGTAAAGTCATAATTAGTCCAATTTATTTAATGACCCCCATCACAAACTATAGAAAATTTTCCAAGGCGGCGCTTTTTTTTTTAATTACACATGAAGAAACACCATAATTTTAGAAGGGTTTAGCTGAAATGGGCATTCACATAATTCCCACCATTCAATCCCAGTCAAATATTTAGAAATATACTCCGAAGTCCTAGAAAAAGGTTTTTTAATGAATATGGAATATTTCTTCCAAAAGGTTGAATTCATGTAGTAATTTAGAGATGTATCTTTCTCCTCAAAAGCCTTGGAATCTATCTCTTGACCTTTTCTTCTGTGCCCAGGATAAATAGAATTCTTCGGATAAACTGAATGACGTTAGAACTGATCCTGAGCTAAAGGTTAAGTTCTTGTTAAGACCACAATTGGATTTTTGCTTAATCTGTAAAAGTGCCTTTATCTGTTTTGTTCTTTTCCTCTAAATTTTGCTGTCTCTCTTAATTAGCTGTACCTTGCAGGGAATTTGTGTTCTTTCTCAGTCTTTTAAGGAGACTGTGTTGGTGACATTTAGGATAATCTGAGTGGGCAAGAGTGGAGCCTTGCTGTCTTTTCTGCTTGCTAACAATTCAGAGTTCTGAAAAGTCTGGCCCCT
Source organism: Dicrostonyx torquatus (assembly GCA_028555095.1). Lineage (NCBI taxonomy): Eukaryota > Metazoa > Chordata > Mammalia > Rodentia > Cricetidae > Dicrostonyx > Dicrostonyx torquatus. Next base: position 6,455,960 of record JAQHUG010000019.1, on the reverse strand, counting down.
GTGATGAAAAGTTTGTGTGCTTAGTGAGATTGGTGTCCAATTGGGCAATCTTTTAGGTCTTGGGAAATGTCCTAGAAGCTTGGCAAGAAGAAGTCCCCCTGAGAACATGAATGCTGCCAATTTTCAATTGGCCAAGACACATTACATGGACAGCCTTCCCTCTGAGCAAGCAGGCAGTTCCTCTCCAACTGGAATCTGCAGTGTGAAGATGCACAAGGGAGGGAGATTAAACAAACCTTTTCAGATTTCCAGTCCAGGTGAATCTTTCATCCTATCTAGTCGGCTCCAATTTTCTTTTGATCACCAACCATTTAAAATATTAGGGGAGGGTGGGCAGCTTGCAGGTTAGTTTTTAGGATTTATCTACAGCCAAAGGCACATGCCAGATGAGTGAATCCAGATATCTTTTTATACATATGCAAAGTATTAAACCTGCTGGAACCGCTCAAAAATTTAGATCTGCTCTGTGAGGCAACCTGCCTATCAGCTTGGCCCTGGCTCAAGTGGTGCCCACCCTTCATGCATTTTTGGGGGGAGAAATGGTGACAGCTGTGTTCTTCCTGGCTGCTTCCATTTATAAAAACACGGGGTGGTAAATGGTAGACACTCCCACAGTCTCCTTTACTGCGAATTCTTCTCTAGCCACAGCCAAGAATATAGAACTCAGCAGCGGTCATCTATAGTCTACCTCGAATAGATTAAATATAGGTTTTTATTAAAAAAGGACTCAGTAAATTAAAAAATATGTTTGCCTATTTCAAATTTGTAAACAATTTTGTTCTTTTATATTCATTTGTGTGTGTGTGTGCGCGCGCATTTGTTTGTGCATAGTCACTTGTGCACACTTTTATGTTTGCATGTAGATGTCATGAGTCCACCTCAGGAGATGAGAAGATGTTCCTTGAGTTTTGAGACATGATCTCTTATTGGCCTGGTGCTTGCTGAGTAGGCTATGCCGCTGGGCACCTGGGTCCCAGGGATGCACTTGTCTATGTCTCGTTAGTACTGGTGCTGCAAGCCAACACATCTGGCTTTTTTTTAAACATAGGTTCTCATGATCACATACATCTCCTCAAGCTTGTGTGAGAAATGATGTAGCCACTGAGCTATCCCATGCCCCTATTTTTTCCTCTTAATACAAAACTCATTTCATGACAGTTTAACAAATGATCACTAACGGTTTAGGTAAGCAAAATAAAAATATACAATCACACCAAGTGAATTTTGCCCCTTAATGTCATTTTCTAGGAGTAGCCAGGGGAATACTATAAATTTTGGAGCCCCCATAGCCCTTTGGTATGTCATTTTGAAGCCTAGTAGCTTATTAGTTGACAGAGTTCTGAGAGTAGGTTAATCTGTCTTTGTGGAATGCTCATTTTATTACTGTACTCTTGTCCTTATACTTCCTAACATGTCCCTGGGATTTTTCTCGGGCCCCATCCTACTGGGTAGTTCTTGTCCTGTCTCACACACAGCTCACAGAACGAATGCCGAGGAAGAAGAATCAGGACCAAGCCCAGCCTCTTTCCCAATGTTCTGGCCTTTGTCCATCTTCCTGTGGTCTGAAAGCTATGCTTTGGACATCTTTTTCTTTCTTGCTTTTGATTGTTCACCACTACCTCATTACTATAAGCTCCTAGGCCTATAAAGAATCTAGTCTAAAGGGACTTCATAAGGTGAAAGATTGTCTACAGAGCGAGTTCTAGGACACACACCAACACTTCAGCAGCTGCCGCCACAATAGCAGCAGTAGTATATTTAAAAATAATTTGGGGCAACTTACTGTGTTCATGGCGGTGCTCAGAAGGTGTCTGGTTACAAAAATGGTGATTTTTTGAGTATTGCTCCTAATAGATTTTATTATACTTTTCAGAAATAGAACACTTCCCATTTTGTATGGCATGCCTTGGGAAGGACTATTCTAGAACATGGCAAATGACAGGTAAACAATTAGAAATAAAATAAATAATTCCAAGGGACTCCTTCCTACTTAGTCAGTTTCACATCTTTAGCGAAAAGCAGGCAGCCTTCCCAGACAGCCACCTAGTGTTCCACCACACATACCATCTATGCCCACCACCTTGCAAATCTTGTGCACCTTCCCAGGTGACAACCATGGCTGATGAAGTCAGCCTATAGCGCAGTCTCCCGCATCCCAGGTACCAGCTTGCAGAGACATGGTGAACTCAGCAGACAATCCCAGGAGCAGGTGGAAGGGCTTAGACAGGGACAGTGCAGGACCAAGGAACAGAAGGACATTGAGACTTTGTTATCCTTAGCATAGTGAAGAAAGTAAAGAAAGAGGTTGAAGGGCAATGAGAGATTGGCATTTTCAAAGAGCAGAAACTCCAAGCTTGAGAAAGTAAAAATAAGCTAAAAAGTCCATTGAGTAAAGAGAAAGTACCTGTTTTTTTCGATTTATTTTTATTTTTTATTTAAAATGCATTTTATTTATTTATTTATTCGTTGATGCTGAACATCTCAAACATGTTTATATTTTATGTTAACTACATCACTCCTTTTCCCTCCCTCTCCACTCCCTTAAATTTCCTTTCTTCCTAAGTAGTTTTACTTCCCCTTATGTCATATAACCTTTTGTGGTTTCATGTATCTGTGCAATATCTAGTGACCATAAATTATAGGAACTATATAGTATTTGTCCTTGAGATTGTCTTAATTCATTTTTGATTATCTCCAGTTGCATGTAAACCACATGACCTTATGTTTTGTTTTGTTTTTTTTTTTCAAGTTTTTCGAGTCAGGGTTTTACTGTTTAGCTCTGGCTGTCTTGCATCTCGCTTTGTAGACCAGTTTGACCTCGAACTCACAGAGATCCACCTGCCTCTGCCTTCCAAGTGCCAGGATTAAAGGTGTGTTCCACCACTGCCTAGCAACCTTGCTGTTTTTATGATTGTTTTTCTGTAGCTTAATTCCATTGTTTGCTTTGGAGATGAAGACAGATGGGTCACCATTTCCCTCACAGACATCTGCATACTTAGGGGATCCGTTCTGGGTTCTTTACTATAAGGAGATTAGGAAAGTCTTCTTTTTAGTCACAAGAAAGAAAATCCATTTGTGAGAGAATGTAGAGTTGAGTTCCAAGATAAAAGACTGAAGAAGCTGTTTGACCTGGAGAACGACAAGTCAAAGGGCTTTGAAGTGTTGGAGGATTACAATTTGTAAGACGCGTTGGTCCAGATTATGTGACAATTCCCATCATGGGACCACGTCTCCTCTTAGATAGCCTAGGCTCTAGCTTCCCCAACCCTGCGTCAGTCTTACCACCCACTTTAGCGTAGTGTTCTCAGCACTCTTTTTATTATGTAGTGTATAGTAGAAGTCCTCATGAGTGCCCAACAGATTGAGTAAAAGATGAAGGGATTTGACTTTTAAAACTTTCAGAGTTGGTCCAGAAATGAATGGCTCGCTAATTTTAAGTTTAGAGGATTTTTCTAACAAAACAGGTTTACAGGGATGTGCGCTGCTTACCACATTAAAATTTTAATATGTCTGTTTCTTTTGATGGCTTCATTTTCCACCTCTGGCCTTGTGTTACCAAATGAAGGGGAAAAGACTGGGAGACAGTGATGTCTGTGGTACCCCAGTACTGTTGACACGATCTTCTTTGCCACTGTTGACACAATGGCAGCACCCTGGCTGAGCTCCAAGACACAAGATGCATCAGGAAAGGTTTGACTCCCAAACAGGTTTCTAGTCTTGCTTCTGTGTTCTAGGAAAGGCACAGAAGGAATGAACATCACGGGTGTGGTGGTGGCTTATTACGTGCTACCTGTGGCTTGAGAAATTGGGGTGATAGCGGTATCTGGGGCAGACTGAACTGTCGCAGATCTCACCCCTTAAGCCCTTTCAACTTCAAAGTGATCTTGGGAGACGAAAGGAGCTTCAGTAGTGATGATGCACATTCCCCGTGAGGCCAAGAGGCCTGTGCCCCACACTCAGATTCACTTCACTTAGGTTAAGCAGCAACACGAAGACAGAACTTTCTTGTGTGCACTTACGTGTAAGGCTAAGGTTTTCGGCAACATAGCTAATATCCATTGGCTAGGCAGCCATTGAGGGCTTCAAACACTGGATAGAGATAGTGAAATTATGAAGTCCCTCTCAATTCCCTTGTGTGATTAACAGTTCCCATAGCTATTATGTAGGCAGGGAAATTCTAACCTCTTTCACTCTGGCATACACCTCTTTCATCCCCCCTGCGTAAATGCCCCTAAACTTTATAATAATTTAAACTTATTTCAAACATGTGATTTCCCCACTTCTGACTCTATAGGCTAAGTATGGCCTCAGTGTCTGCAGCTGTGAAATGTGGCAATTAACCGCAGCTGTCAGGGACAGATTTGCTAGGAAGTTAATGAAACCTCACCTTTGGGCTTCTCTCACATTCTCTGAGCCTTTTCTTAAGCCCTTGCAGCAAAGTTTTCAGGTTTAGGGGGAAGAAAGTTATCTAGTTAAATTTGCATACCAGATTTTTACATCTTTATTTCATCTAAGTATGATTTTGCATAAGAAAGGTACTAGAATTATTCGTTGTTTATCTGAAATTTCAATGCTCCTGGGAGTTCTATATGGTAACTTTACTTCAGAGTGGCCCCAGCTGCTAGTGACTGTTTTCTTCTCAGGATGATAGACTGGATGGGCTAATCTCTATTCCTCCAACAAAGTCTTGATTCTTCTATGTGTGGGTCATAGTAGTTGGTTACCTTGACTAACATAAGTCACTTATGATACAGTTATTTAAACTATCACAAGGCCTGGAGGGATGGCTCTGGAGATGACCAAGAGTATTTCCTGTTCTCTTATAGAGGAATCAGGTTTGGTCACAAAAACTTAACTCCAGTTTCATGGCATCTGGCACTCTCTTCTAGCCTCCATAGGCACTGTACTCATGTGCATATCCCAACATATGCAATTAATAAAAAATATTTAAAATTCTTGTTGTTGTCACTGCTGTAGAGCAACACCAAATGGGACAAGGAAAACTGTATTCCATGGGCTCTGCTGATACATTTATCTTGTCATGAGTCAAGGCTGAAATGCTTTTTCCTTTACCTCAGGACCTCTTTATTCATGGCATCTTTATCAACTAATATTGTAGTTGCTTTATTTTTCCTTCTTCTTGGGGGCCTGCCACCCAGCTTCCAAATAAATACAGGGAGACTTATTCTTACTTATGAAGGTCCAGCCTTACCTTGACTTGTTTCTAGTCCGTTTTTCTAACTTAAATTATCCCATTTCTCTTTAACTATGGTTTGCCTCTGGGCTTTTACCTTTATTTATTCAAGATATTTTTCTTTCCTTCTTACTCCATGGCTGAGTGTGTGACTACGTGGCTGTGTGGCTGACCCCTGGCTTCCTCCTCTCCTTCTTCTTTTCTTGTGTCTCTCTCCTCTTTTCTAGATTTCTCCTATTTATTCTATCTGCCCATCAGGCCTGGCTGTTTCTCTTTCCCGCTTAGCTATTGGCCATACAGCTCCTTATTAGACCAATTAGGTGTTTTAGACAGGCAAAGTAACACAGCTTTACAGAGTTAAACAAATGCAAGATAGAATAACGTAACACATCTTTGCATCATTTAAACAAATATTCCATACCATAAATAAATATAAACACCTTAAATTATTATTCCTCAACATTATGTAATGTTTTGAGCCATGTTTCATGGCCGATGCTTCTATGGTCCAGAGATAAAATACATATAATGCAGAGTAAGAAACAGCTTCTCATTTTCTCATGATCCTATGAAAACATTACTGGGCCATTCACCAAAAGGAACCAAAAAAAAAAAAGGAATTTTATTCTGAGGCAATTACCTGCTCTTTGTTTTAGCTCACTGATCATTTCATGGGTTCTGTGTAGCCAAGAGGTCTTTCTTCCTTCTTTGTACTTTTTTTCCTACCTTCCCTTCTGCCTGAGGTCATAGCTCCCTGGATCTCGCTTCCTGACAGTTAGTCAAAGCATCTCCATGTTGTCCTAGTGAACTGAGTCACTCATGCACCTGTACTCTATATTAATCAGGGCTGCACTCACCCCCCACTCCTACTTTCAAACAACACAAATTTTCACCAAAAATTTGATGAACTCCAGCTACCCTGGACAGGATTCTTACAACCCATAATGATAGATTGACTCTGTTCTGCCCCATCTGGGTATTGGGTAGCAGTCTCCTCCAAGGTGAAACATTGCCTCCTGAATGGAGGTTCATGAGACCTGGAAATAAACAAACTTCAATGGTTTGGAAAAGCTTAAACTTAGAAGGTTCATAATGTCCTTCCCCTCTACAACCAGTAAACAACCACTTGGGGAGGGGACTTGACTAGCCCAGTTACTTGGGAGAAACTCTGATCAGCGCTTTTACCTGGACTAGACTCACTGACCTGTTGTCCAGAGAGCTACAGGATTCCAGTATTACCCGTTGTCACCTGGGTTGGAGCGAGCATTTTGGTGATGGCCTCTGCTCCCCTAAGGAACCCTTTACCCATACTCCTATGAGTAATTCCAATGAACTCACTGGCTCACTGACATGGATGTGATTGTAACTTTGGTCTGTCGTTGGCTCCCTGTTAGGGTTTATAGGCACTGTGTCCCGTTCCCCCAGGAAAAGCAGTACACCCACACATAACACTAGGACATAAAGGACTTTAAATAATAGGATGTCTGTAAGAAATGAGCACAAGCACTGACTTATCAAATCCACCCCAAAGCAAGACATGTAAGTGAGTTATGCATTCTCCCTCCCTGCAGCACAAACGGCTGTTTTCCATGGCCACGTATTTTCTTTTTTCCAGGCCAAAATCAGACTGCTTTTTCTGAAAGGTCCCAGGACAATGTCACAGACAACTATAGAGAATTACAACTTGGTCTTGTTTGTTTCAAAGGGAGGCAAGAGCACTCAGTGATTTCCGGCATTTGGGACTTTTACTGACAGTAATGCTGCTTATGGCAGTTAACACGCTTGGAGGGGTTCCTATGCACTTAGTTCTGCAATATCTTCCTAAGTTCTTTCCCCAGCTTTACTGCCATATCACGTGTTGTTGTTATTTCCCTATTGTACAAATAGGACACCGCGTGGCTTAGGCACTTCTCAAGGTTATAAAGCCAGATCACTATAAAATGATCTGGATGAAAATTTGAAAATATGAGCTAGAGAGGTGGCTCAGTTAGACCAAACTTGAGTTAGAAACTCAGCACCTATGTGAAAAAGTCAAGAGTAGTGGTCTGTGGCTGCAATCCCAACCTTAGGGAGGTGAAGGCAGAAGATCCTTGGGACTAGCTGTATCTGTGACATCAAAATGCAGAGAGAGATCCTGACTCAAAAATATGGTGGGGGTTAAAGATAAAGATCAGCACATAATTAAGAGCCCTTAACGTTCTTTCAGATAACCCAAGTTCAGTTTCCAGCACCACCATCGGACAGGTCCCAGCTAATTGTAACCCCAGTAGTGGGGCATCCAACACCCTCTTCTGACTTTTGTCACATTAAAGAAGTTAATGGGTAAGGTAGAAATCACATGATGGTGATCTCTGACCTCCACGTGAATACAGTGTGTCCTTTTGGCCATATACTCATGAGCTCAGACATACACAAGAAAGAAAGGATCAAAATAGATTTGTCATGCTTTTCATTCTGGCATTACCAACTTCATGCTCTCATAAACCAAGTACAAGGCAGAGGCTGCCTGTGCTTAAATCCTGAATCTGTAATTCACTTGCACTGTTTCAGCTGTGTCTTACTGGAAAGTTAGATATAGAAACAGCATCTGTGTGGCAAGAGGATGTAAAGATTTAGGAGGTGAGAATCATATTAGCGGCGACATTACCACCTGTGCATGCTTCCACATGCCAATCACTGCTTCTGAGTTTAGTGAATACATCCACCTGTCTAAATTCTGACCACAGTCTCTGAAAATTAGGAAGCCAAGGATGCAGAAGTTCAGTAACTTCATGAAGTTTATGAGGGGAGTAGGTGGCAGGGCTGTTATAGGAACTCAGGCATTCTGCACTCTGAGTCACCTATACCGTATTGCTTTTGGCAATGTCACCAGAGCATATCCACATGGTGAGTCACCAAATAAGTTCACCATTTAAGAAGGCCATTCTGGACCAGACCCTACGCTAGGTATTTGACATGGTTTATTTCAGAAAATTCTCCTGATTATTTCTATGAACTGGATTTCTATGATCTGTGGTCTACAGATGTAGACCTCAATTTAAATACTAAATACTTTGTCTGTGGTTACACCTCTATCCCAGTGTTATAGTCCATGTATCTGGCTACATTGAAAGATGCGCAGTTTGTCTTTGTGGGCTCCCTTTCCCTGAAAACCTGTAGGGTCCATTTGCAATCTGCAAGGGTAGATTTGACATTTTTAGGAACAACAATCCCAGACAGTGGTGTGTTCTCAACACAAGCTATTACATTTCCCGTGTCTCTCAGATGCCTTCCTTGTAGTCTTTTTGATACTTGTTTAGGTTTGGTTTCATGGAAAATCAATTTTATGATCGTGTTTTACTCTAACTCCCTTTTCCCCCTTTCTCCTCTTTGATCAAACACAATCTGTCTCCAATCTCACCGGGACCGTTGGTGTGGCAGAACCACTTTCCTGTTCGGTGTTCTGTTGTGCCTCATATTGGGGTGATCTATCAGGCAATCCGCCACAGCAAGATGCTAAATGCCAGCTGGTAGTTTGTGAGCGAGGATCATCCTTTGAACATCTGTGCCCGTCCTGAAAGAGGAAATGCCCTACTGTGTTAAGCATCTGGGCTGCAAGTTAGTCACCAGGAGGGATGCAAAGAAAGAAAACTGCTCCCAAAGAACCGGGTGGCATGAGCTCTGAGCTCAGCGATGTTCCTGGTGCATGAGGGTGGGATGTTGGGCCAAGGAAAAACTCATTTAGTTTGTGTCCTTGTACTTTTTTTTTAAAACTCCCCAATAGCGACATGGGACTTTTTTAGGATTAGCTCTGTCTTCTCTGTTGCTGACATCAAAACAGCAGCAGCAGCAGCAGCAGCAGCAGCAGCAATAATAACACTACCCAAAATCAGCTGGAGAAGGAAAGTGTCCATTTGGCTTACAGGTTACAGTCTGTCATCTAGGGAAGCTTGGGTTGGAAAGTGGAGGCAGGATCTGAAGCAGAGACTAAAGAGGAGCATTGCTTTCTGGCTAGCTTCCCATAACTTGTTCCCATATCTTGCATACAGCAGGCCCATCTGCCCAATGGTAGCACTGCTCACAATAAAATAAGCCCTCTCACAGGAAAATATCTCATAGATACGATCACAGGCCAGTTTGATAGAGGTGATTCCTTAGTCGAGAGTTCATCCTCCCTGTTGATAAGCTGAGAAAAACTGTGACAGCCTTCATATGTTATTTTGTTTTATTTTACTTTGTTTTTATGTGATTGTTTTGCTGGCATGTTCACACAGTACCTACAGAGGCCAGAAGAGGGCATCAGATTCCCTGTAAGTGGAGTTACAGGTGTTTGTCAGCCACCATTAGGTGCTGGGAACTAATCTTGGGTGCTCTGCAAGAGCAGCAAGTGCTCTTAACCATGGAGACAGCTCTTCAGTTCCAGCATCAGTGTTTAATAAAAGCCAAAGCATTTAGAGAAGACCTGATGTAGGGAAACCATTGTGATAAATGCATTGTGCAGATAATGGTTAGCAGAGAATCATCACCTTTAAAGGGTGCAGGTAAACAATTGGGTCTACATGCCTTATTCATTTTAAATGATTTGATTCATTAATTTATTCACTAACTGAAAGTTTTGTTTATCTAATACTTAGTGTATGTTGGATGTCTCAGCAATCCTAGACCAGTACTGAGGGCCTGGGAGATTCTGGAGGAGGATCCAGTAGAAGAGTCAGTTGTCTTCTTCAGTCTATGTGATAAGGCTGAAGAATCTGGGTTCTAATATCAGCAGAGAATAGAAGCTGCAGAGGCAGAAGCAGGGTTGATGAACTTGCCATCACATTGTAAAGGCAAACAGGCAAAAAGCAGAGCCTTTCCCATGGATTGTCTATTATCTGGATGCCACAGGTACCACCAAAATTTAGAGTAGGCCTTTCCACTTCAAATAGCCTGATCAGGAGCATCACTCATAAGTGCACCCAGTAGCTGATATTTTAGTTGATTCCAGATTTAATTGACAACCAAGATCAACCATCACGGTTTGAAAAGCCATGGGTCCAAATGGGGCTGGGCTATAGCTCAGTTGGTACAGTGCCTAGCTGATGTGAGCCCGAAGCCTGATTCTCAGGTCACCTGTCGGGGACCGTCGCCCCAACATAGAAACTCATGCTTTTCCCCAAATGTGTTCCCGGAGGCATGAGGAAGAAACAGGCTTTCACACCATCACCATTCAAAGGCCACTCAGGACTACCCCTGTCCTTTACCACATGACCTTGTGTTTATTATCTCCCTCAAGCTATCCATGCTCTGAAAACTCCCTGCAAAATGCTCCTCCACCCTCAGGAATTCTCTATTCACATTCATTTTTTGGGGACTTCACATTCTTTCCACACACACCTGCATTCCTTACCAGCTTTGGAGCCAGCCACTTCTTATTGAGCAATCTACAAGTGAAAAGGAAGGCTGGAGCCAAGCCTTTACCTATTGTCTTTCTAAGTTGCTAGTTTTCCAGCTAGTAAGCTGTATTCAAGTCATGGCAGCCCGGCGGATATTGGAGCCCACAGTCACCCTAAACCAGGTGTGCACACCTGCTGTCTCCATTCTAAAGGAGAGGAGGGAGAGAGAAGTCCAAGGCCATCCTTGGCTAACTAGTGAATTTGAGGCTAGCAAGGATTACATGATTCCCTGTCTAAACAAAAATGTCTAAAATAAGCTTTACTGGTCCAGAATCAAGGAACTGGCAAATCTATGCAGGCAATGGACTCTAATTGGCAATTTGCTTCTTTGTCTTTTCAAGATTCCAGAGACCTGCTACATTTCTCAGCAAGTGGCTTCCTCCATCTCCAGGATTAACAGTGACACATGGTTGAGGGGCTGACAAATTTTTCTCAGATGCAGGCTTCTGTTTCCATAGCCATATCACCTGTCCTTTATGACTCTGCTTCTCCTGCCTTGCCATCTCATAGGACCCTCGTGACTGCTCTGAGTCTACCTGATAGCTAAGGATAATCTTTCCACCTCACCATGTTTAATCATATTTACCAAATCACTTTTTACCAAGTGGAAAGCCTTTCTGTCTCAGAGACTACTGGAACAAGACACAAATGCCTACAGCTAGAAATACAGCTGTCAGCACGACCTTCCTTCTGTAGAGATTTGTCAGCATCCTTCCTGATTCTTGCTACCTTCTGGTAGTGTCTCTATTTGGTGGCACTCACAATCACATTGCTCTATTCAAGGGATGAGCTTGGGAATCTCTGCTTTGACACAGTCATTTCCTATGTAGACACCCATCATACTCTGGGCCCACAACAGTGACTTCATCTTTACGACAGTACACATGCAGAGAACCTGTTTCCAATAGCATTATAAGCACAGATATCAGTGGGTTAGGACTTTAGCATATCCATTGTAGGGGGTGCATAATTCAACTCACAAGATCATGTAAGTTTCAATCGTGTGAAATGATCTCAAGTTTCAATAATTAGAATGTAAATGGCTTTGATGGAGAGAATGAATCATTCTACTATATATTAATAGATTGCAGATGATAAAATGGAGCCTCCCAAAGGCTGAGAGATGAGCCAGTGCTCCCAGCAAGGGTCTGAACTGAGTATAGCATCTAGATCTATTGGCTTCCTGCCTTATGTCACTTCTACCTGTGTGGGTAAGTGCTAACCTTAGTGTCACATGGAAGAGTCCTTGAGCTGAAACAGATATCTGCAGAAATTTCATTAAAGTCATTGACATGACAAAGATTGAAAAATTTTCAATGACACTTATTGCTTTTTTTTTTTTCTTTTAAAGCAAGCTCCATGGTCTGGCCTTGAGGACATAACCTTTCAAATTTGACCTCAGTTCCTCAGCTTTGAAAGATGATTCCTTCACAAATCCAAAATGAAATTGGCTAATGACAAATTGAAGGCTCCTCATCAACCATATAAGTGCTGAGAGTCACAGAAGGCATAAGTAGCACTTGTGTTGAAAGCTGCCTGGCAGATCCTGGACATGGGTGTGCGGTCAAGAATGGGATGAGCTTTACTGCAGGCTGGCCCCTGAGCTCCTCTTCTGCGGTTCAAAGTACTTAAAAGTTAGTTTCTGTTTGATGAAAGCAGTTAATATCCAATGCCATGTTCTTTCTTCAGCACTGATGATTCAAAGGAAAAAAATAGAACTTTGTAGACACGTAAGCATTTCCTGCCCTTTCCCAAATTTTCATTTGTTCTTACAACTCTCAGAATTCTTTATTTAGCTAATAAACGATGCATGAAATACTTCAGCCAATTCAGGTATCCCATGGTATTGCGAACCCCTTGCTTATTGTGGAAAGGTGAAGAAAGTAAGACATGGAGATCTTTCAAAACCCCACAAAGGCTAAAGGTCCTGTATGTCAAAGAAAGGGTCAAGAAAGCCATCTTCTGGGATTGGTGTCTCTAGAAAGATGGGAGACTTGCCAACACTTGGGTGAGTCATGGCCAGAACAAAATGGCTGACTTTGCTGTTGTTTAAAACCAGGTTGTAGGCGAGTTTGGAAAGTCAAACTTGGCCTTTTCTATTGCTAGACTGCGGATACCCAGTGAAAGGCATGCTGTTATAGAGGAGTCGATATTCTCTTCAAAAAGGCATTTTCTGTACAGAAGAGGAGCTCTATTTTTCAGATTTATGTACTGAGACCTGGATACTCTGGTTTAATCCCATCAAGCTCAACACTCCCTGACTTCTCTGGAGGACTTGGGGATGGTGTTGGTCTGTTTTAACCTTTTACTCCATACCTGTGTATATAATATTAGATAGGCCTTTAAGGAATCTATCATTATATTCATATTAGAGGACTAATCTTATTCCCATTTGTGCTGCATAAGTGCAGAGACATCTGTGGAGACTTCACTTCTTCGTGAACTACGGTTTACTGTCACTTAGACCCAGCCTCATGGGCCATAATGAGAAATGCAGGCTTTGAAAGATGGGGCGAGGAAGAAAGCGAGATCTGAATGCTGCAGCATGTGATGCTTACCTTCAAAATGAGTCTCGACCAAATGGAGAATCATTTGTGTGTGTGTGAGATCAACTTAAAACAATGGTTAACAAGTTAGCCCCCCTTACAAAACCGGATCCACAGAGGGCCAAATAAATCCACCATATATTATTGTTCCTGGCTTTTGACATCTAAAAAGAGTTGAACAATACACAGGGACAGAATTTGCTCACTAGGAGATGAATTTCTGGTTGTGTGTGGGCATGCTGGTTTTTTATTTCACATATCAGAAAGATGTTCATGCTGGTTTTTTATTTCACATATCAGAAAGATGTTAACTTGCTGCTTCATGTCCAACTCACTAACCAGCAAGACCTCTTTGAAAGCTGGGTTCCAGCCGGGTTGGTGGTGGTGAACGCCTTTAATCCCAACACTCGGGAGGCAGAGGCAGGCGGATCTCTGTGAGTTCCAGACCAGCCTGGTCTACAAGAGTTAGTTCCAGGACAGGTTCCAAAGCCACAGGGAAACTCTTTCTCGAAAAATCAAAAAAAAAAGAGAGAAAGAAAGAAAGAAAGAAAACAGAAAACTGGGTCCCAGCCCTCATATATAAATCAGAATTTTCATTAAAAAAAATCCCCATATACTTATATACTTCTTGAAATTCAGAAAGTACTTGTTTAAGTACTGCCATAAACAGAAAGCAATTTTTCCTTGAATATAATAACAAGTCCAAGAAGAGTTCAGAATCTACATGCTGTCTTAGTGGTGCAGTTGTAATCCCAGGCTTTTGTCACCTTTCTCCTCTACCTGCTGAACAGGTAAAGCCAGAAAGTACCACGAAGTACCTTCTATACTGTGACTTATAGATAGGAGGAAAGGTGAAGGGCAAAGCGATGTGTTGGTTAGTGTTCTAGTACAATGGCAAAAAATCTAAGATAAACAACTTTAAAAAGAAGAAAGATTTCCGTTGGCACACCTTTCACTGGTTTCTGTTCATTGCCATTTTGCTCTGTTACTTTGGGGCATGTCGTGAGGCAGAGCATCATTCAGGAGAATGTGGAGGCAGAGCTGCTCTTCTCCAGAAGAAACCAGTTTCCTAGCATGCCCTTCAAGGAAAGAACCCAATGACCTAACTTTCTCCCTTCTGGCCTCGGCTATTAAAGATTCCAATATCTCTATTTTTTTTTTTTACTAAATGAGGTTTTGGAGAATATTTAAGATCCAAACTATCACAGGCAGCTATGAAAAGATAAAATGGGGCTTGCTTGCTTGTTTTGGAAGTGAACAGACCTCGAGGACTTCTACCCCGCATTGCTCATCACTGTAGCACAGGGCTAGGTTGAACACATGGTGGCTGCAGAGTGAAGCATTTGAAGCTCACTGTACCACTAAAGGCACAAGGCAAGGTCAGTGGGTTGGTTGTGTTTGCTAATGCATATTTATAGAAGCAAAAACCAAGTAAGGTAGGGGAATAAATGTATATAGGTTTCCTCTATATAAGACTTCTCAAAGATTGTCATGGGAAAGTACACTATAAATATCTGAGTGTAATATAATGTACACTATTTCCACTGACTAGATCACAGAACCTCCTTTTCTAGGAATTGGCGTCCCTCTTGAATTAAATGACAGCATTTGCAAAAAGTAGATTGATATAGTATCCCTGTCAATTATTCAACTCTTATTTGATTTCTAAAACCCAGAGTAATACATAATGGATTTATCTGGCTTTTTGTGGGCCAAATTTTGTCAATAGACTATAACTTGTTGGCCATTGTCTTTGAGTTAATCACAATGAAAAGATAATAAAACAATAATACCTACTGGTTGTTATATGGCATCCTTCTATAAATTTTTAATATATTTCTGTATTTCATATCTAATAAAATATACTTGCATATAATCTAAAACTTGTGATATAGATATATATGTTACCTTCTGATTCAATGATGTTGTTGTAGTATCTCTTCAAATTCTAGAGCACCATGCTACAAAATTCCCTGGGAAACAGAAACCAGGTAACCAGTGCTGTGGATACAGTATGTAGCAGTGTTAGTCAGGATTCTCTAGAAGGATGGAACTGATAGAATGAATGTATTTATATATGTAAGTATATATGAATATCATCATCATCATTTATGCCCCGGCAATGCTTAAGCATGCATGGACATCCGATTATGACAGTTCTCCAGTTGTTCCTTTCCTGGGCAGGCCTAGATGCTTGCGTTATTGTCAAACCCAAGGTTCCACAGTCTTCCTTTACACTGTCTATCCAGCGTTTTTTGGGCCCTTCCTCTTCATCTTATCCCATGCACTCCTCCAAGCAGTGCTTTCTTCGGGTATCTGCAAGTGTTCATTCTTATTAATTGACCAAAGTATCTCAAGCATCATTGCTGTATCCTGAAGTTTACTTCCTTCTGTAGATGAAGATGCTCCTTAATGTTATTGTTGTGCAGGCTATCTATTCATGTTACGGCCAGAATCCTCCTGAGACACGTCATCTCCAGCACGTTCAGCCCCTGTTCTGAGGAGCGTCTCATTGTCCAGGCTTTGGAGATGTAAAGAAGGCAACTCAAAGACAAGTGTCTCATATACTTGTAATTTTGTTCTTGTTGTTATTATTATGCCTCTTGTTGACCAAACCTTTCCTAGTGCCTGGAAAGCAGCCTTCCCTATCTGCCTCTTGACATCTGAAATAGTTTCCTCCTTTGAACTAAGGTTCCCTTATTGATATGCATATAAATATCAAAAGAGGATTTATTTGAGTGTCTTATAGGCTGTAATCTGACTAGTCCAACACGGCTGTCTTTCCAGGGGAAGAAGCAAGAATCTAATCTAATCCAGTCCACAAGGCTGTGTATCTGAATGAGATTTTGGTCTGTGTTAAAATCCCAGTGAAGGAATGCCTCAGTGGCAGAGAGATGAACTTGCCAGCTAGAGTGAGGGCACTCAAGCAAAGAACAAAAGCTGCCTTCTTTCATGCCCTTTTTTATTTGGAATGCCACCAAAAAATGTGGTCCAGCCTTAGTGTGAGTCTTCCTACCTCAGGTGGTACAACCAGGAAAATCCCCCCCCTGCCCCAGACTTGCTTGGGTTTTAGTTGATTCCAAATGTAGTCAATTTGACAACCAAAATTAGCCATCACAGTAGCTAATTTTGTAAATATCTTAATGCCTTAGGAATTCCTTAATCTTCATGTTTGTTTCACTATCTGTGTATTTCCCATGTGGGGGTTGTGCATACCTGCTGTGGGTATGTCTGTGAAGGCTCTAGGTAAGCTTTCATTCTTCATGTGCCATCCACCTCATTCATTTTTAAATAGAGCCTCTCATTGGCCTGCAGTTTGCCTGTGAGGCTAGATGTTCTGGTCAGTGAGCCCCAGGGCTCCATCTGTACCTATCCCTCCAGTGGCAGGATTAAAAGTGTGTCACCAAGTTTGGCTCTGCTACACTGCATTTGGGATGCAAACTCAGGTCCGCATACTTCCACAGTAGGTACTTTGCTGATTGAAGCACATCCCTAGCTCCTTAAATTAAAAGTTTATGCAACTTATCCTGAAAAAAAAAAACCAAAAACAAAATAAGCTTGTCCATGTGTGGAGTGCCTGTCCCTGTGGCCTCAATGCCATGCACAAGGCACAGCCGTGGATGCTGTTGAGAAAGGTTCTGTGTTAACAGAAAAGTGGGAGGCAGAGATGGAGGCAGCAGAGTACACAGCCGCTGGGCTGATTCTGGGGTACCAGGGTCAGCATTCTCTGTGCTCACAGACACACTGTCTCCAACACTTCAGTGAGCCATCCATTCTGCCTCTGCTGGTATTTTCCGTCATGCCACTGCAATGAGAACGGATCCCAAGGCGACCACAATGATGTACCTGTGGACTGAGTTCAGGCCATTAAATCGCCATCATGCGACCTATCTAATGTCATTATAGTCCAGCTTCAGCAAAGCAGAGAAATAGAGGGGAAAAATGACGCAATTACCAATGTGCGTGTCCTCAGACTTCGAAAGAGCCCGAAGGAAGAAGTGTCTGTAAGAGATGGTAAGCACACACACAATTGCACATCGGGAGTCGCCCATTGGTGAGGAACATTGCAAACTGAACAAAGAAGGAATTATGAAACTGAGGTTTCAATTGCAGGAGGGCTTGGGACACTTGCTAGAGGATCATCCACAATCAGGACTATTTTTTTTCCCCCTAGAGGCTTGTGGAAGAAATTTTGCAAACTCCTAAAAGGAAGTGTTGGAAATCTCACTTTTTCTGCCACACTGTGGAAAATAGTGTGTGACTTATAATTTTTGTATTTTTCTTAGGCATTAAAAAGAAGGAAAAGAATCCCATTGGATCAAAAGTTGGGCTACAGCCACATAGTCATTAAAGCATATCAGATCTATGTGTGGGTTTATTTTTGTAGTACTGAGCATTGAACCCAGGGCCTCTCCCATGCTAGGCAAACACTCTACCACTGAGTTACAGCTATATCTCCTTTTTCTTTTTGTTTCGAGACAGGATTTCACTAAGTTACTTAGAGCGGCTTCGAACTCATTCTGCAGTTCAGTACGACTTTCAGTTTGTAATGCTCCTGCTTCTGTCTCCCCTCAGCTGTGATCACAGGTCTGTGTCACAAGACTCATGCCTCCATTTGAATTACTGAGCTCACCGTGTCTTGGGCTTTCTCAATGCACAGAGATTGGTAGTGATGATGTTTCAATAGTCTGTTTGAAAATAATTTCCCTAAAAAGGTGCTTTAGGGATTTTTAAATAAATTTAAATAAATACCTCTGCAGATTCCCAGGTAACATGTTACCTGATTCATTGTATTGACTGCATTTTTTATAATCCATGTAATTTATTTTTCTTCATTGATAGGTTAATTAATTGTATTAGGTCTCACTTCTTAGAGGAAGACTTGTGCAAAATGCCCACTTCTGGCTTCTCATAACTTTATATTAGTCACTATTGTTATCAACTCTTAAAAATAGGCACCGGGACTTTGGAAAAACCCTATGCCTTAGTATTATTTTAAAAAAAGCCTCTCATTTCCTCTCTAATTAGCTGCAATCAGGAAGGCTAGTTGGTGGACACATGGTGTCGTAGCTCTGTGAAAAGCTGCCTGATGGCTGTAAACGTGGCCATATGTTCCCCCTGAAACGTGGCTGTGATCACCTGTGACTGGGACAGCTGACAGAAGAGGCTCTGTCTCTTTCTCCTGAGGTACGTGAGAAACCAGGAGGCACACATTGGCTCAGCGTCTTCCATTAACCGCTGCGGCTTCTGTTAAATGGCTTTTGAATGTTAGCTTCAGTTCTGCCCAGCGTATACCTGAAGCAACAGCCATTTACAGAGTGGATTTGGTGTTTTTCCCTTTAACGCCACGACACTTTAATTAGACGGCCTCATTTGGAAGGCAGGCGGCACGAAGATTGCACAGGTTTCTAAAACTAAGTCGTTATCAGGAGCGAGGATAAAACCATCAAAATTTTTACAGTGTATGTACCAGAATTTCTCAGCAAAGTTCAATAGATTTGTCCTGAACTGGTACAGCTTATAAAACCCTTGAGCCTAATTGCTTTCCTGCATTTGGGCAAGAAAAACAGCAACTCGCACCAGGGTTAGAAAGAGGAGGTTTGGAAGAAAGTATCTTCTTAAGAAAAGCTTCCAGTGAAAATTTCCGTCAATATTTTTAATCCCACAAGATGAGATAAAATATGATGTTGCGTTGTGGCAAGGGGAGATTGGGGACAGGAGAGAGCAGTTTCAGGAGCCAAGCTGATGAGGGGATGTAGAATAACCACCAGCTTCCACCGGGGTATCTCGTGGGCTTCATGACCAGACCGTGAGGCACTCATGTGTGGCTTTCCTATCCAAGCAGAGGAGAGAGAGGCATGTGTAATGTACTTCCTGTCTCTCCATTTAGCATCGCTTGACTGTTTATTAAAGTGGCCGGAGGAGAATAGAGAAGGCAGCCATCCGCTTTTACATTTACTTTGCATTACTAATTTCAGAATCAGGCTTTCTACTCCTAAATAATATATATGTATGTGCATATATATATGTATATGTTGAGCATCATATATAATATTGAAGGCATACTTTATTGCTTTTTTCAGTGTTATAGAGGCTTTGTTAAAGCAGGTCTCTCACCCTTTACCCTTAATCTTTGCTTTTTTTCTCCCTACCTTGTGTGCACCACACAGGCTATTAAACTGCGAGCTGGCTGGTGATTGATCTCTTTAATAAAAGCAACTTCTTTAGTAAGCAAAGAGTGATAAAGATAAACAAATGTACTGGTTTGTCCAGCGCATTGGAGATTATGGCAACACAGAACACCAAGAAAGCCTATTAACAGATAACTCAGATGAAACCCATCAATTCTGATTTCAGGAAGTCGGGAACCGTTCGCTTTAAGTTAATTTTATCCATGTTTTCTCTTCATTTGTAATACTTTGTAGGTTTTAACAGAAAAATATTTAATAGTGTGCTGTGTAGTCCACAGATAAACGATGGGGGCGATTTCTCCACCTAACTGCTTGTCAAGCCCTTCAGCAAGGTACACGCCGCCCGGCAGTTCATCATCTCGCTTTCTAGATTGTTGTGGAAGATCATTGAGAGGCCCGAGACTCCCCGGAGGACCATGCTCTAATCCTGTCATTTTTTTAAAATGCTGGATAGTGTAAGGTTACATGGGAAGATGATTTTACATAAGGCTTTTCTTTAGCTCATCACAATAGCGCTTGCTTTCCATGGTAACCACTGTTTCCATGGCACAGGCTACAGCTTCTCCAGAGCTGCTGAGCGCCTTTCAGAAGATGCTTACCCACCCACATGTGTGAGAACACACTTCTCCCTCCTCTCCTCTCTCCACCACTCCCTTCCCCTCGCTCTGCTCCCTCTCCCTTCTCCTCTTCTTGTCTAACCCACCCCTCAGCGTGAATTTCTAACAGGCTTTCACTGAAAGCAGTAAAGCTCATTTTTTCAAATGAAGTTTGCTTTTCTCCCCATTATTCGATCAGATAAATAATAACTGATGTGGTTTTCTGGAATGATCTGGAAATATAACAAAAGCTGGTACTGTCCTCAATGACACAGATTAACAGGATAAAATCTTGAAGAGAAAATTTGACAAGGAGAACATTCAGCTCTCAACCAGATTTTCTAAATTTTTACCCATCCCCTAAGCTGAACTAAGTCTGTGGCTCTGCATCCTGCTAGATGCCAAGACTTGTGAAAGAAATCTCTACCTGTGGGGGCCTTGGATTCTTTTTGGTTATGTAAGAGAATACAATTAGGCTACACACAACAATTAATAAGCAACATAATATTGAGTACTCAAAATTCATGATAATATAGGATAACAACAATGGTTTTAGGTTTACTCTCAAACCATGCATCTTCTATTCTGTGCCTCCCTCTTCACTTTTATTTTAGGACTGGGGACATCTACACATTTTAGAAAGATAAAGTCCATATAATGAAGAATGGCTCTCAGGGTACCATCGGCTCAGTTTTCAAGATCCAGCCACCACTGCTGTACTGTTCTTTGTGTGTTTCTGTGTTGGTTATCTCCTTTCTCATCATAGGTGGTTGCTTCTGAAATGAACTTCTAAATGCTTTAAAAATGGTGTGGGAATTTCACCTGCCTGCCCTGAGAAAGTCCAGTTAGTCCATCAGTGTGCTCCTGTATTGTCACCCTGTCCCGTGGTTCTGATGAAGCTTGTCAATGACCAGGAGAACATAACCTTTGGGGCTGGGGAGATGACTCAGTGGGTAAAAGCAGTTGCTGTGCAAGTGTGGTGTGCTCAAACCCCCAGATTTCACAGTCGAAGTTGGATTGCAGCATTGCTCTAGGGAGATCAGAAGAAGAGAGGAGAATCTCCAAAGCTCATGGGACAGCCAGCCTGGGACATGGAACAGAAAAAAAAATAAATAAGAAACCCTGACTCAAATCAAGGTGGCAAGTAAGTACCAACACCAGAGGGTGTTCTGTGTTCTAAAGGGGCACCCTGGCACACACAGATACACACACAGACTCACACACGTGCACATACACATGCATGCATTTATGCACACAGACCAATATGGGGGAGGACATGGTTACTGGTATTAAATTCATTTCAGTTTTAGGCATTTTGTTTAATATTTTAAGCTGTTATGTTTTATTTATGTATTTATTTGTGTGTGTGTTTGCTCACGAACAATCATGTGGAGGTCTGAGTTGGGTCTCTCCACCATGTGGGTCTCAAGGTCAGGTTTGGAGACAAGTGCCTTCACCTACTGGGTCATCTCCTCAGCTCAAGATATTTCATTTTCATTAGCTCTGTGACCTTTGCTAACTTAGCTAACCTAACCTTTGAGCTAGGGCAGAAAAGCATCTTTGATAGAAGGGGAGGTTGTAAATGATCCTACTGGGGCAACCACATTAATGCTTTGCGTGAAGAGTGACTTACTTACTCATTTATCCAAGCATTGGTCATGGCGTTTAACAGTGCTTCAGTAATTATCTTGAAATTACAGCTGCACCGGGACTGAGTTTTGGCTCTCAGGTATTTGGAATTCCCCTTCTGAGAGAGCGAAACTCCATGATGTGCGATCCATCAGAAAGGGAGGTCCACGGATCAGGGTGGTTGTTCTTCCACTTGACGCACTGCTTTGTCAACAGTTCTTAAAGCAAGGCCCGCTCATAGTTGCTATTCCGTGAATATCTGTCAAAATATTCATTATGAAAAGATAAACAGAAATGAAATTCACCTAGGATGTAAAGACCCGCTAGTCAGAAGAAGCCATATGTAAGAATTCCTTCAAATTTGAGCGAGGCACCTGAGACAGTGGGGCACCACTTGTCCAGACAGCAGGTCCACTTCGTACGGAGTTTTGCTCTTGGGCTGTGTCTTTCCAGTGACATCTCATGCATACATTCTTACATTGTTCTTTGTGTTTTTCAGAAATCGATGTGTAAAAGGCGCATTTTTTTTGGCTTTATGTGTATACTAAAATTAGCTGTTAAAGTTAGTATTAATTCCTCGATTCTTGGGATTTCCTGAGATTGCTCTGGCCAGGTCACCAAATGCTTGAAGGCTTCATCATACACCTGCTCATTCATTTATTCAGCAGCCTCTGCATGTGAGATATTAGTCAGATGTTGTGGCGGGAACAAATTGTAGTTAGTAGACATTGGCTATATCCTTGAAGGATTCATTTGCTGAAAGCATTGGTTTGTGGATGAACTGATGTCAGTGGGGTTTCTAAAATCAGTAGGCTATGTCCAGCTAGCCAGCAGCAAGCTACTCTGGCATAAAATCTGTAGAAATCAGCAGGCTACCCATCCAGTTCTCCTTTCCCACCCAAGGGCAACTCTTGGTAATTGTTTTTGGTAAAGAGAAGTGTAAGTAGTCATACCCAATCCATCATCTTTTTTCAAGGAACATTTATTTTCTTGCCAAATGTGTCTAACGCTTTTCATAAAGACTTTTCATCTTTTCGTGGCCAGGAAAATAAGATAGCTGTGTGAAGCAACCAAGGAAGAGCTGAAGCCCGGAGGTCCCCCTGGAGAGTCCGGGTAATGAAGATGAAAATCACAGATCAGAAGGAATCAAGGACATTTATAAAAGTGCCCTGTGTTAAGTTGCACCTCAAGGCAACAGCATTAACAACCATGATGACAGCAATGGCAATGCAAGGTCTGTAGAGGTTGAAGGGAGGGAGAAATTTGTGATGGCGGCAAAACCTGCACATGTCAAGGATAGAGGAAAAATTAGCATGAATGTGATAAGTGAAATATGTAAAACCAAGATATTTTATAATTGTTCACACACTACACACACACACACACACACACACACACACACACACACACACACACATACACACACGGAATGTCCAGATACTACAAGTGGGTGGCATCGAAAAGTGGAGGGTCAAAGGTGGAAATTAAGGCTAACCGCAGATGGTCCCAAAATATAGTCTTTTATTTTTATTATTTTCACTTTTGTACATGTATTTGTATGTAAGGATATTCACGTGAGTGAAGATGTGGAGACCAGAGGGGTCATAGTCTCTCTGGAGATGGAGTTATAGGTGACTGTATGCTGCCTGACACAGGCACTAGGAACCACTTGGGTATTCTGCAAGAGCTCGTAACTGCTATGCTATCTTTCTATCCCCTACTCAATTTTTATTTTATTTTTAAAGATGTATTTATTATGTATGCATTGTTCTGCCTGCATGCCAGAGGGCGCAAGACCTCATTATAGATGTTTTGTAAAACCACCATGTGGTTGCTGGGAATTGAATGAGGACCTCTGGAAGAGCAGCTTTTTCTCCAATTCCCTCCTCCACTCATTTTAAAAAATTTATCTGTATTTTTATTTTGTGTGTAGTGTGTATATGTGTCTGTCTGTCTCCACTTGCACACATGTCACATGGATGTGGGTACCCAAGAGAATGGAAGCAGCCATCAGTTCCCTGGAGCTGGACTTAGAGCTGGTTATAAGTCACATGACATGGTTCTGGGAACAGAACCCTGATCCTCTGGAGGGGAAACAAGCACTCTTAGACAATAAGCAATCTCTCCAGCCCCCAAGGAGATACTTCTGGGTTGATAAAATATTCTAAAACTCAATCATGGTAATGGTTATATGCATTACTTTAAAAAATCAGGGAATTCTTTGCCTTTTAAAAATTAGTGAATGATATACTGTTTAAGTATGTGAATTTTATGGTATATAAACTTTATCTTAAAAAATGTTAGACAGCAGCAAAAAGCAACAAGTAAAGGGTGGAAAAGAAATCAGAATGGTTATAGAAGCTTTGCCAATATCGTCATGAAGTAAATTGACCAAAATTTTGTAGCCAAGAGAAAGTAGAACATGAATTTTAGTAAGAGAGTATTTGGTTCCAAGATAACACTGGATAAATGCAGTGGTAACAGTTGGAGGGCAATAGTAGATTAATGAGAAGGGAATGTTTTTTATTGAAAAACTTCCCTGTGTGTTTTTGATTCTTTTCTTAGAAAAGTAGCATGCTGGAAAGTAGTAATTTTGAAAGCTTAATTTAGTGATGCAATGACAGATGGAATCTTTTGAAAAGGCCAGATTGAAGAATGAGTGTTTTTACCCAGGTAGGGTGGGTCAAGGTTGGAGGTATGGGAGAGAAAAGAAGGGGAGACATTTGAAAGGCAAAGAGTTGTGCCTGGATGAGTGACCTCACTGTGTAAGAGCTACTTTGTGCTTTTACAAAGGAACTTCTTCATAGTAATTTGTGGGGAACATACTTTTTTCCATGCAAAACCTAATGATTATTTATTTATAGATTTCGTGATACTATGGATTGAACCAGTGGCTTTATGCAGGCTAGGTATGCCCTCTGCCACTAATCTACACCCCTACTTCAAGGGTAGCCTGTATTGTATGTACTCTACAGTTGAGTTCATGGGAAGCAGTATTAGATCAGTGGAGAAGCTAATTTGTTGGGAATAAGAGTGTGAAGTACCAGGCATGTTGGTACATGTCTTTAATCCTAGCACTTAGGAGGCAGAGGCACGTGGATCTCTGAGTTTGATGTCAGTCTGGTCCAGGACAGTCAAGGTTACACAGTGAAATCCTGTCTCACAAAACCAAACCAAACCAAACCAAAATAAAACACGTGGAAAATACCTCTGATGAAATCGTAAGGAGAGAAGGGAAACGTTTTTCAGGGAAGGTGGCAAGTCTCATCTGGGCTGCAGGATGCTAGTAAACACAGCACACACATATCATATAGCACACTGTATTCTATGTTTCAGATATGTGGTAGTCAGAGATCTCAGTCTTAGGTGATAGAAAACCAGTCCAAGCAAATCTGAGACAAAATGGAATGAATTGTATCATAATAGTAGGGGCTGTCAGGTTTGTGTGGTTAAGCAGTGCTATTTAAAACTAAGCTTCACTCTCTGGTCAACAACCAGTTCTTAGTTTGGCTCTCCCTCTGTGGCCAATATTCTACTGAAAAGTCTATGTTTACATGTTCCTGATAGAGTATAACTCCTGAAATCCTGGAATTTATTTTTCAGTAACCAACTGAAGAGTATGACATGAAGTCTCACTGGCTCTTGCTTGTGTTACGTCCATGAGCCAACTCTTGCAGTCAAGGGCATTTATTTTCTTATTCATTGCAGCAGAACCTTGGGCCCATCCTATGTGGACAGTTATAGCTTGGATGGTGGAATTTTTATCAAATGCCTGTGTTGTTAAAGATGTTGTGGGAGTTTCTTGGGTTCTTAGCAAAGCAACAGAAGCAGAGACAAACAAAGCCAGCACATCAGAGAGAGACTGGAATGGGCCTTGTGGCTTCTGGGACTCAGATATTAAAGTTTTAATGAGTGTTTATGAAATGGGTAAGGTGACCACTTTTCTGTCTCAAATCATGGTGCATGGGATCTTCCTTTAATGCCTTTAATGGTATTTTCACCCACCTCGTGGTGACATACAGACTTTTATAATGGGTTAGTTTATGAGGTGAGGGCTAGCCGGGAAAAGGCTAGTGATAATATGCCAGGCAGAGTTTAAATGAATACCATCCTCACGTGCTTATTTCGGTGCAGGCAACCAGTGGCTGAGCAGGCCAGCAGCTGGGGACTTGGGAGCCAGGCGGCTGGGGAACACAACAAACACCTCTCCCCCATAATTTACAACAGTTGGCTGCCCAACGTGATTGGCTGACTCCACGTAAAACCTGAGGGGGCTTAAAAAGGAAATCTAGATACAGATATAAAGTTTAGCACAGCTGGTGGCTTGCCATAGCTCCTTTAAGAGAGATTTCCTGACTCA
>JAQHUG010000019.1:6391364-6421640 GCA_028555095.1 Dicrostonyx torquatus | reverse complement strand
TTCCAATCTGGTTCTTTTCTTTTGTTTTCCTCTGTGTTGCATGTCCCCCTTTTTGTTTTTGATTTTTGTTAATTTGGATATTCTTCTTCCATCTTTTAATTAGTTTACATACGGGTTTGTTTTTCTTGTTGATTTTCTTAAAGAACTAACTCTTTATTTCACTAATTCTTTATATTGTTCTTTTTGCTTCTATTTTATTGATATCTGCCCTCAGTTTGATTATTTCTTGCCATCTACTAAATTACCCATGAAATAGAAACATTTGAAACCTCTACGCTCATTCTCACTAACACGCGTCCTCAAACACACCTTCTTTTCAAGGCTTTTACAAGTTCTGTTAATATCTAGCTGTGGAGATCTCTGAACATATTTCTACTGTTCCTCAGAAATCTTTACTAGCTTCTCTTCCATCTTTTTTTTTCTTTTTGTCATCTCACTCCCCCACCATGTACTTCCTAAAACTCTCTCTGAAAAAAAAAAAAAAAAAAACCAAAAAAACATATAACCCAAATAAACCATTCCTTTCTCTGGGCTTGCCTTTGACTGCCGCATCTCAAACCACCTTTCCCTGTCTTATCTACTGTGCCTCTTATTTGACAAGGGGCCATGGCATACTGACGTATATGCAAAAAGTTGATAATAAATTTGTAATCTATTTCTTCAGTTCTTTGCTTTCGTTGGGGAGAGTTCTGGTGGTCGCTGGTGTGAGGTGCTTCACCTTAGGCCTCTGTGCTTCCCCTCCCCCGCCAGTTCCATAATCATCTAGTAACTGCTGATGCTGGACTTCCGTGCTCCATTGCTCTCCCTGAAATACCATAGAAACCTCAAGCCCTAGCTTCAGAGTCTCCCACGGAGTGGGAGTAACCTGAGACTTCTCTTGAAATGTCACCACAGACTTTTCTCCACTCCTTTGTGACTTCCTTCCCCAGAGTCATTTTCCAGCTGAGCCCTGGCAGATATATCTGTGTCTTATAGTGTCCAGGTGTTTCCAGGAATGTCCTAAGAGGGAAACTCTAACACAGATATTTGGAGCTGAATCATGCAGCTGGTCCAGGTGTGCCATTACAGGTAGTAATAACTTCAGTGAAGAGTTCGTGTCTGGCTTTTATGGTAATGGATTGTTAGACTCCGTGGGAGCTGTGTGAGGTCAGTACATGGGAACATCAGTGTTGGTGCAGACATTGAGGAGGCAGAAGAGAAACAGTTATTGTAGACTCTGGAATTGGGTAGCTGCCGCCGTACACTGCTCCTGGTTAATCAATGGAACAGAATAGAGACATCTGAAATAGACTAACAGTAATACACAATTGATTTTCAGGGCAAGTGTTAAAACACTTCCGAGGGGAAGATTCTTATGGCTCAGGAGCCCCTGGTGACCCAGGTGGATAGCCATCACCTTGTCTGTGTATCTCATGTTGGACACAATAATGAACTCTGTATGAATCTTAGACTTCAATAGGAACTCTAAAATTGCAATGCTTCTAGAATCCAGGAGAGTAACTAGGTAGGTGTTTTAGCCATTTCACACTTGAGTAGCAGCATGCTCAGGCCTGGGTAATTTATAAAGAGCAATAGTTGTTTTTCACAGTTCTGGCCAAGATTATGGCGCTTGCAGTTAGTGTTTGGTGAGAGGCTTTTGGTCACCTTGTCACATGGTAGAAAACACAAGGGCAAACAAACCAAGAACCCCCCCCCCAAAATAAAACAACAACAACAACAAAAAAAAAAGGATTGGGAAACAAGACAAAGAAAATAATGGACTACTATAAAAATATGTTTACATTAAACACAGGCCTAAATCTATGAAAATTACTTCCAATCAACAATAAAAAAGTTCTTTGTCAAAGATTTAGACATTTCAGACACTTTCATAAGCACGAAACAAACTTCCTTGACATATTTGTGGTTGGAGACTACTAAGATGTAGTTAGATGCTAACTTATACCACTGCATAAGCAAAAATAAAGGAGCGTGAACATCTTCAAGGCTGGAGAGCACACAGGGCAGTTAAGACTGCCCTATCATCAGAGAGGGGAGAACAGCACCAACCATCTAGAATTTGACTTGTTGGTTTCTTACACAGGGAAATGCAATTTCTATGACTCAGAAATTATACAGTTCAAATTTGTCCAAGGAAAATGAATCTCAAATGACTTGGCAGCAACTTCCTGGCAACATCATTCACAATAGCCAAATGCTGAAAACAAGCCACATTTTCCTTAGTAGAAGAACAGATAGACCTATTTTAGATGACTTGTATGTAACGACCCAATAAAGAAAGTGAATTTAGTGTTGCTCTATGTGCTAAAACATGACTGAGGCCCACAACCATCGTGACAAGGGAAAGAAGGCAAATAAATTGCACTGTGCAGAACAACCAACAACAACCAGAAGGGGCACAGGGAGAGGTCACAGCAGCAGTGTCTTCCTGGAGTGGAATTTCTATGAATTGATATGGGTCTGTCTATGAGGCTACATTCATTTGTTAACTCATCAAGCTGTGACTATAAAAACTAGAGCATTTCAATGTCTGTGAGTTTTATACATCAGTTCAATAAAGAGTTATAAAATAAAAATACTAAGGCCTTAGCAAAAGGGGGAATACAGTCTTTACTGACTTCCACATTCTTTTATTTTAATTATTTCTTCAGGAACTAATTGTATCAAAGAATATAGTCATATGAGTTAATTAATGTTAAAAATTCTTAGTCCAAGGGTTGGAATAATAGCTCATCAGTAAAGAATATATTCTGCTCTTGCTTCGGACCTGAGTTCAGTTCCTACTACTCAGCTGGGTGGCTTACAACCAACTGCCTGTAATTCCAGCTCCAGGGGATCTGATTATTTCTTCTGACCCCTGAGGCACTGCACTCATGAGTACATAAACTCATACAAAGACACACATACACATAAATAAAAATAAATCTTAAGAATATGAACACAGAAATTCCTTCAGAGATGACAAGAAGTACAAAACCAAAATGTGTATGCAAACTCCGTCATCACAGTTATACTAAAATAAACTGAAATGCTCAGAAAAACCTACAAACCATTTACATGTGAATTATATCACAGCTAAAAATTAGATAGATCATGAGGGAATGCTAATAAACAATTAGCACTATGTAGTAATGTAGACTATAGAATGGCACCAATAACCTTATTTCAGACAGGCAAATAATATGTGAATGGGAAACTTTGCACAAATATGCACATATTGTTTATGACAACAGTTTCTGCCATTCTGCACAACTGTCGATGTTCTTACAGTTTTTTTGTGCTTCTACTGTTATCAACTGAAATAAATTATGAGAGTATTAGAAAATTTTATATTAAATAAAGTCGTGTGGTGTATATCTGAATTTGCTTTGCTCTTTTGTTTTTGTTTTTTTGGTATGTTTATATTCTTTGAAATTAAAACACAGTCACAGTATTTCCCCTTTCCCTTTCCTCCCACCAACCCTTCCCACACACCCTCACTTCCCCACCCTTTGTCCTCTCTCAAGAAGAGCAAGAGATGCCCACCAAGACTTGGAAATCAGCTGCTCAGTTGTTGAAGGAAGTGGATACTGAATTAGATTATTTTTCTTCTTGATAAAACCAGTCTCCCTTTCTCCTTCTGGCTTTCTCAGCCATCTCTCTTCTCTACCCTGTTCCAATTCTGCTAATCTGTGAACCGTGAAGAGCAGCGGTGCTCCTTAGGAGATGGCGGCAAACACTGGTATCACTAACACCCAGGCCATCATGAAAATACATTTCATTTGGCTCCGTTTCCTAGTCCGCAAACTTGCTTTAATCAAAATTGGAATCAGTGCGATAGGAAGTCAGGTACATATCAGTCTCACTGTTTGATATTTTACTAAAATTAAGTGAGCTCAGGATCCTGCAAGCGATCAACCTGGACTGGAGTGTTTGTATGCGCTTACAGGCAGGCACGGGGCTCAGGGTTTACTGTAGAGAAACAATCTATAGCATCCGATCAGTTAATGAGAACCAGGGCAATGAATAATTACATATAGAAAGAGTTGCAGGAGACTGAACGAAGAGATGTCAAAACTCTTGCTATCGGGTTTTATTTTGTTTGCCCTAAAGCAAATCCAGAGGTTGCTACAGGACAGTGCACATAAAACAGGGCTGTGGAGGGAATCTCCAACAGAAATGCTGCCTCGCTGGCTTTGCTGGCAGCTGAGTTCACAGTAGAAATGCATTCAATTCCACATAGTAATAGTGCTTTAATAACAGATGAAAATATGTTTTATGGTGTGTGTTGATAACTAAATGCTTATCCTATATATAGAAATTCAAATAATTGGAATTTCTCATAGCTAGCATCCAGTTGAGACCACTGGAGAATACCTTGATACAGAAGGTTAAAATCAATAGACTGTGTTTTGGTTATTTTTCAGAAGATGTCTGCTGTATGGTTAATATACTATATTTGTATTATGGGCTCTGGTTCCTGTAAATCTGAGGTCTCTCTTTCTTGAATGAGTGAGGAGATAAGCAATTGAATTTGAAAGATACTTTATGCAACAGAAAAGCAATTTTGTTCCTGGTTATCAGAGGGCAAGAAGTGAACTAGCAATTGAGTGCAAAATATTTTTAACCTTTGAGATTCTGGTTTGCTTTGGACTCACTAAAGATTGAATTTTTCAACACATCTTAGCCTATGCATGATGTCAATGGAATATTTTGTTTAAATTTCAATGTATTTGTGGCAATTTTATTTTATCCTTAATGGGTATAGAATATAGGATTCTATATTTGTTTTTGAATAACAATAGGGACACATAAGTTATAGGATGTGGTATTGTTCTGATATGGGAGCTTTGCTATGATTTGGTGACTCATAATTGTTTATGAAGTTTATGCAGCTGGCAAGAAAAGGCTGGCAACTTCTCACATTTGAAGGTGAAGCTATGTTGTGCAACTCCTTTTCTTCCTAAATACATTTGAAAACAATCATGACTCAGGAGCTGGGCAGATGGTTCAGTGGGTAAAGAGCTTTCCATGCAAGAGTGAGGACCTTGAACACCTGAACAACATCTGGGAATGTGTGGAGGTACCATTATCTCAGAGCTTAAGCAATGGAGAGAGGAAACTCCTAGGACAAGCTATCCTGAGAGATTGGCTGATCAGCAAGCTCTGGGTTCAAGTGAGAGACTCTGTCTCAGATGAGTTAGAGACCCCATATACACACTGGTAAGTATGTAGATAAGCACCCCCACAAGGAGCATCCATACATAATGTGAACATGCCAATACACACATGTAGATACCACACACACACTTGCATGCCTAAAATATATGACTCAAAACTACGTGTTTTAAATCAACCTTTCTTGAAACTTTATGAACAACGGTCTGTATTGATTACTCAAGGGTATAACTGGCACTGTGTTTATGCAATGTTTCTGAAAAATCAAAACATGATAGACTTGATTTATTAGTCTATATACCAGTTCTGTTAGTCACCCTCTAAGACAGGTGCCATCGATTTTCATAATCTGGTGTTGATGTCCTTGTGTGGTTCCCCTTGCAAGGTATCAGCATTGACTTTTGTGATGTGATAGATAGTATTCTGGAAAAGTGATGATGTGTTAATCCTGAGGCTTGATGAAGTAAGAATTTGCCCCTGCTGACAATAAAATACCCTGCTCTTGGGGAGTTGAAGTAAGAAAATCTGATTTTGGATACCAGCAACCATGTAAAGGGCAAGTATAGTTGTGAATCCTTGTAGTCCTAGCACTTGAGGGGTGGAGTGGACACAGGACTATTGGGACTTGTATGCTTGGCTAATAACCAAAATTACTATGAGCTTCAGGTTCAGTGAGGCACCTTATAAAGTGGAATAATGTGGAGAGTAATAGAGGTAACCATATATCCTCCGACTTAAACACACACACACACACACGCACACACACACACACACACACACACACACACACACACACACACACACACACATAGACAGACTCTGTCTTGGCCATTCAGCTTTCTTTCTTTTTTTATATATAACTCTTTGCCATATTAAGTTCCTTCTGCTGTGAATTCCAATGGATAGAAACATGGATTTGATTTTCTGGCTCATACTAGTCTATGAACTAAGACAAGTCGTTCTGGAGATAGATTCCTTTACCATCAACCTCAGGCTTACTTCTGTCATTCACTCAGCTCTTGGATCATTGTATTTTTCTCCCTTTGGGAAACCATGTGCTTGGAAACTTGGTCTCAGAATGTATCCATGGTCTTCCCACTGGTCTTTATCTCTAGTGCCTCTCTCTTCTGTTCACTTGGTCCTGTCTTGTTGGAATTACCAATTATCTAGTGGCATTCCTTAATTATTGGTTGGACTCCTTCCTAATTTTTCTATTTATTATTTAATACATTAAAATAAATTCTGTTAATAATACAGAATCTCTACCTTTAGTGACAGATGTGAACCAGGAATGCAAAGTCCCTCCATTCTGACTCTAGCATCCCATAGACAGTGATCCTTACAGGCAACTTCATTTCCTGTTCTGCCAACACTGAGAACTCCTAGCTGTCCACTATGGATCCTAGGAACCAACTTTAGTTGGCTATGCTAGTTTTGTTTTGTAGGTGTGATAAACTACATAACATAGACAATTGAGAGGGGCAGCTTTATGTTTTAGCTCACAGTTTCGGAGGTCTCAGTTAATAGACTTTGGGTTCACTGATTCTCAGCTCATGATGACATAGAAGAACACCATAGCACAAAAGCTAGTCACTGTCATGACTGACAGAAAGCAGAAAGAACAAAAGGCACCAGAGATCAGATACAATTCTCAAAGGTTTACCCCTGGTGACCTTTCTTCAGCTAGGCTCCATCTCCCAAAGTTTCCATCTCTTTTCCAAATAACCATACCAGCCAAAGGTCAATCATTTACCACATGAGCCTACAAAGAGCAGTTCATATTCAAATCATTATCTTAGCCAATCATAATCTAATTCATCAAGGCCACTTTATTCAAATTTACATACTTAAGTTCTCATTTCTGCTTTCATTAGACTTAGAGTCAAGGAGGTAATATTTTACAGGAAAATTCTGGGTGTTTTTAAAATCACACTAGAACATAGAGACACAATGTTTTATCAGGTTACAACCTAGATACTGTCTGCAATCCTCCATAGTCTGCAGAGGAAGGCAGGATTCCCCATGATGGCTCACCAAGGAAGGTGTTTCAGAGACAATTGTATTTTGAGTTTGATTTTAAACACACAATAAGATTTGGATAGGTCAGTAGAGGGAAGAATTTGCACTGTGTGCGCACCAGAAGATGGTGGTAAGTAGGGTTTGGCTGGGGGACCATGATCTCAGTAAGAAAGAAGGGGGTTTGAAGACAGTTGTAGGGGCAGGTTGTGAGCATCAAAGCAAATAATGTATTCAAAAGAATTTTGTACTCTTCAAAGTGTCCTAAATATCTGGTAAAGTATTGTTACAATTTTAGAGAATGTGGTGGTGCCGTGAAAATAATATTTGATTTGGCTCTTTGTTTTTGCTTTCAGAGAAAAGATTTTTGAAGATCATTGCTTTGTATAGCTCTCCTCCATGTTCTGTTGCCAGTAGTTATCTTTCTTATTGACTTCTTTGCAGCCATCTTGAGTACAGATGGTGAAACTGAAGAAAGAGGCCTCATGCTTTGCACTGCCTTGAAAGGTTCCTCATCTCTTTAAAAGTTTAGACATTTTATAACTGTGTCAACTCAACTCCCAGCTGGCCTACCCAGCCTGGAGGCTTGTTTACCGCTCAGCAGGGATTTGTTTACCACCCAGGAAGAGAAGTGTCCAGAAGATAAAAGCCAATCATGGAAGTAGAAAGGCAGTCCTGGATAGAGAATACAAAGAAAATAAGATTAGAAGCATCAGGGTCCAACCAGAATAGACTTTAGCAATACCACGGTGACCCTGGGAAGCCTGCTGAGCACACATGGTATATCATTTTGTCATGAAAGTTGTTAGACATATGTTACATCTCCTAATATCGCTCGTACCTGATCAAAACACAACCTTGAATTTTCAGGTTTAAAAATGTCTGCTTTGACTTCTTTTGTCTCTCGTCCTAGAATGCTATCTTTGGGCTCCCTCTTTAGGTTGGCTGTGCTGACTCAAACTGGGGGAGCTGGCTGACTTGGGTGGATTAAGAGTTACTAAAGTACAATCCACCTTTCTGTGTGGATATAATGGGGTTTATCTCTGGTGGAGTTTTTCAGTAATTTTAGCAATAGACCAAGCTGAAGGTACTATGAAGTCATAACCCGACATCTGAGTGGATCAACTTATTTTTAGTTCTATTTATTGTTTGATAATTGCTGCTCTGATGGTGGTGTGGATATATTGTTTTTTCTCACTAATTAGAATAGCCAAATAGCCAGGAATCCTAGCTCCCAGAGCTTGAAAATGGAAGGTTTCAGAGTATGAACATTTATAGTTTGATGTATATTTTGTTTATAGCTTAGGAAGATGATAAAGGTGATTGAATTATTTTGCTCCTGAAGTCATCTAAGATCTTTTTAAAAGCCATTTTGGAGCCTCTATAAAGGATACTTCTGATCTTGCTAATGTACTTGAGTATAAAGTGAGATAAATGATTTTGGGGTACTAAACAAATCAAATATATATTTTCTATTGAACTGGTTGTTTATGAATAGAGGCAATTGCTTCCTAGTGGTTAGACAGTTTGTTCATGAATTATGCCAGGGATTAAATAGGTAAAGCCTTCGGAATATTTTAAACCGAAATTTGTGATCACTCTATATCATTAAAATGTATTAATGAATCTTTCATTTAACAGACATTTATTGACACTTATGAGTCCTTTAATAACCATGTTAGCCAGAGCTAGTTTTCAAATGCCAACATCTAGAAATTAGGTAGAGAACAGTGAACTAATTGCTACAGTTTAGCAGTGGGTAGGTAATTATTTTTCTAGAAAACCAATGTAGTAGTTTTTTGCACTGCTGGAGAGAAACACTTCCGTTTATTGGAAGTTCCCAATAAATGTCATTCAAGATGGAAAATCAAGAGCCATCCCGGGAAACCACGAAGTCTGAGGACAAGAAGGGCTCCTGGTAAGGGACTGTTTATGACTCTTTTATAAGCTGCTGCTGTGCTTCAAACCCTGCAAGCAGCTAGGCAGACAGCATAGGCATTGCAAAGATACCAGGAAAAACCTGCACAAAGGTGAGAGGATCCTGGGGCGTTTGTGGGAGGAGGCTGGGGGATGATTAGAGTTTCTTAACAACCTTAAAGGATTTCTTCCACATCTTTTATAAGGACCCAGTTTTGCCATTTACTCCTCACTAACCTCTTTAACCTCCCACTTTTTCTCCCTTCCAATTAATTTTTAAAATACTTCTACAAGAAACTGTATTACCAACCTCCTACTTGGATGAAAATATTGAAATAACTTCTCTATGCACTGCAGACTGACTTGAGGCATCTTACCTTTTCTCAGCTTCCGTTCATCATTTGCTAGTGATTTGTACTCTGCCAAGCGAACAGGGTATCACCTATCCTCTGCACGCCTACTTACCTCTTGAACCTAGGGGGTCATCCATTCTCCTCACAGGAGTTGTAGGTAGTAACTTGGGTACCATATCAGATGTTGCTAGTACAAAAATAAAGAGCTGATCCATAGAAGGAAATGCAATACAAAACCAGAACTCCTCTCAGGCAAGAATGCTACATAATGGTGTGAGAGTCCAGAGGAAGGAGTTAGCAGTCTGAGGTTTTCAGAAGACTTTAAATGAGAAATGATGCTGTAAGAGTTTGATAAATATGGACAGGGGACACACACATACACACACACGCGCGCGCAAGATGAAATATAGTTTCGAAACTAGAAAATACCTTGATAAAGACATGGAGCTTACAGTGAGACATTAAACACAAGTGGAAATGGTGAAAGCATATTGAAGCATAGTTCTGAATAGAGATAAACTGAGAGATTCTCCAGAGTCTCGACTCTAGAGTCTAGCGGATAATAGATAATGAAGAAAGCTGATAGGTGGTTCCCATTCCAAACTACAGGAAGAGGTTGCGTTCAAAGTACCTTTCTGAGATCAATGAAGAGTAGTCTTCTAGGCCTAGAATGAGGACAGTCTCCACAATGACGAGAGGTATTCGAGGCCTTGTGATGATGCTGGGGAGGACCAGAACTCAAGTATTCACGTTGGAGCCTAAGTGACTTACCGAGGAAATGCAAACTGAGTGTGAACTTGGGAAAAATCATACTCAAATTTTATGAGGTAAGACTACAGGAAAGAATCATGTGACTATCCTGGGGTAAGGAATATAAGAATCCCACAGATGTTGCTAACTTGTCTTGCCACCGCTTCCTAAATTATCTATGTGTTTAGGTTTGATTTCTTCTTCCCCCTAATGTCTGTTGGGAAAGAAGAGCTGGACTGCTACTGAGTAAGGGTTCTCAGGGGTGTGGTACAGCAGCATCTTATTCCTGGCATGTGGTTGTTGCTACTGAGTTGTTTGTTTTCAGTCAACAGTCTTTGGTGCCAGGCCTCATTCTAGAGAACCACATGGGCACTAAAGGTCAGTGGAGGCATGGTCAGGACAGAAGGTTCTGTCTTTGCCTGAATGAATATCTAATTATTTTTTATATCTGCCTTTTTATGGGTGATAATAACACCATACTACAGACCCAGAACAGGTAAGAGATTTTTGTTTAATTTTTTAAATATTTATTTATTGTGTGGGAATGGCTATGCACATGCAAGTCACTGTGCACCCATGGAAATCAGAAGACAGCTGGCAGGAGTTGGCGCCCTCCTTCTACCACACCTGTTCGAGTCATCTAAATTCAGGTCATCAGGCTTGACAGCGACTGCACTCACCCATGCAACCATCTCACCAGCCCTGTGTAAGTTTTCAGAAGAGTTTCTCTTCGCTCAAGGTTATGGAGGTGCAAGTTTTAGAGGATAAATCTGATGATAGGTCTCTTTGCGGCAGAGTCCTGAAGCAGCACAGAACATTACCCTTCTGTGTGTGTGCGTGCATGTGTGTGTGTGTGCATGCGTGTGTGCGTGCGTGTGTGTGCATGTGCATGTGTGTGAGTGTGTATGTGTGTGCGTGCATGTGTGTGCGTGTGCATGTGTGTGCGTGTGCATGTGCGTGTGTGTGTATGTGTGTGTGTGTGTGTGTGTGTGTGTGTGATCTTTCTCTCTCATCCTACAAAGATTTCAATAATGGGAGCTCCACCTCAGTGATTCAATTCTAATCCCCTCTGAAGACCCCATCTCATACCACCACAGACAAACTTTCCTCCTTTAAGATCCAGCATGCGGTCAGTGTGGAGCCATATATAATATAACACACACACACACACACACACACACACACACACTAGCACTGTTCTCCATGTGTCATCTTCTAAATGTCTACAGTTTTCTGGTCAGCTCTCACTTCCTTCTCTTCCTATGAGCTTTTGTTGTCAATCTATTCCCTCTTTCTTTCTTTCTTTCTTTCTTTCTTTCTTTCTTTCTTTCTTTCTTTCTTTCTTTCTTCCTTCCTTCCTTCCTCCTTCTTTCTTTCCTTCCTTCCTTCCTTCCTTCCTTTCTTTCTTTCCTTCTTTCTTTCTGTGCAAATTTTTCACCATCCTGGTTTTCGGCTCTCTTCTTTTTTCTCTAGCCCACACATCTGTTGCCTTTCTAGGACTGCTTTTACAATATATTTTTCTATTTATTCTATGCCTCTGTTGAGTTTTTTGTAAGGATAGAGGGATGGGCATATGTGTTTCTTCAGCTATGAACTATTTGTTTTATTATCTCCTTCCTACCCATCATGCCTTTATAGCACAGGAAACTATTATTTATTAAGGTTGCTTCCCGGGCACGTATCACTAGATTTAAGTTGAATAAGGGTAGAAACTGTTGTTTTCTGACATACCTGGCATTTAAGCTGGTATTAGTCCCCCAGGAATACAGTCAGAAATATCATTTTGCATCTTTGTCTAAAAAGATTCCATCTTCCACAATGTTCCACACTCCCACCCGGTCGTCTAGATGAGATACTGCTAGGGTACCTTTACTGACCATGACTTGCAAGCAATGTTGGAGGAAGGATTTTCTCCATAACCTAGCAGATAACTTTGATTTTTATGATTGTGTCACATAGTGTTTAAATCCCCCCTTTCACTATTTAAGTCTCTAGCAAAACATAGAAAAGATTCAAAGACACTGCTTAAGGACCTTTATTAATGGCTCCTGGGATCTGGAATCCTGGTATATGTGATTTCAAACCAAAACAAAAGAAATTGCTATAGATTGGATATGAAAGTAGCCCATGGCGGCAGAGGAAGAGGGTGTTCAGGTTTATCAGTGACCAGATAGGGAGAAAATAGTAGGAATATGAAGTCATTAATTTTAAAAGTATCCATGCCTAGCTTCTTGCAAACCCTGAAGGGATTTAAGTCAGAGGCTACTGTCTTCTCTGCAAGTGCAGAAGCTGAGGCTTAGTTGTAAGCAGGAATCCACAGGGGAGCCCTGAGCAGGAATCCACAGGGGAGACAGTGCCTATTCTCAGTGTTCCCGTTAAGAAGGAAGAAGGGAAAGCTTCCAGTATCTCCCAGTTCAAGAACAATTGCCCATGACGCCAGGGTCAGCAAGTTTTCTCATATAGTATTCGCCCACAGAGTGGTAAGTTCTGCCCAGGCACACAGAGACATCGCCCAGACCGTCCTCCTTGTCTGCATACTTCTGCCTAATCTGGGAAGCTGAGAAGACAGATACAGGAGCCTACGTGCAAGATGGAACTGAGAACAGTATCTGATTCTCAGGTATTTTTGAAGAAAGATAAAAACCCTGGAGACTCAGTACCCAGAGAGCATCTTAGGAGACAGTGTTAAAGAGTTTAGAGGGGAGTGCTTGGGACTTGGCTGTTACTTTCTCAACTCAGAGAAAAATATGTATGGTAATCAGTTCACCAGTTTCTTATTCTCAAGGTTTTAATCTTTCAAAGAAACACTAATAGAAGGGCAAACCCCATTCACCTTCGGACTAATTTGCTGACAATACCAATATATACATCCTCTCTCTGCCATGTGGTTCTTAGAGTCGACAGCATTAATAACCAACAGAACAAGAGTTCCAACCCGACTACAGCCTATTACCCAAACTGACTGTTTCTATTCCATTATCAGATGCTTTATCAGTCTCATTAGTTCAGGAACTTTTGCTGTTTGGTCATCTTTGTAACATGAGAAGGTAGGGTGTGAAGGGAGAGAATGGAGGCCTCTGTCTCAATCGCTTTTTAATGTCTTCTGTGGTCCAATAGGTTCAACCTGATCTAGGACTTATCTTCTCTGATTTAGCAAATAGAAATCTAGACCCGGGAGCCAGCCACCAGCTTGCACTTCAGGAAGCCCTCGGAATGGTTCCCAAGCGTGTTAGACATGAAGAACCCAAGATGAACGAGAAAAGATGATTTTGCTGTGCTGTGTATTAGTTAGATTTTCTCTTACTGTGATAAAACACCACCACCAAAACAGTTTATAAACACAAGCTTTTAACTGAGTGTCTGGTTTCAGGGGTTTGGAACCCATGATGGAGGAGCAGAGGGATAATGGCAAGAACCACTGACCCAGCTATCTGAACATACGAGCCTATGGGGGGCATTCTTGTTCAAACCACCACAAGCTGTATCAAAACTTTGCATTCAAATATATCTTTGTTGTTGTTATTGTTCCCATAAGTTCTGGGAGATTTTGCTGGGTACAGGAGCAATCATTTGGAAAGACTCTATTTTGCATGAGCCTGTACTCACCTTGTTTGATGTTATTAAAATGCCACCCAGTATCCTTGAGAACAGACTGTTAGAAACCCGTTGCTTCAGCAGAGGTGAATGCTTGGCAATTTGAATCCAGCTGAAATATTTTCTAGTGAATAACCTTCAGCCCTGGCAACAGGAAGTCCTTGTTCTGAGTTTTATTTTATGCCCTACTGGTTATATGACCTTGAAAAAAGTTGTTTAAAATATCTAAACCTCATTTTCATCCATTTTGACATTGAGAGGATTCTAAGAAGCCTAACCTTGTGGTAGTGTTGAGAGGGTTTCTAAGAGCATTGGTGCATACTAATGTACGCAAAGTACTCAATTCAGCGTTCAGCAAACATGATTTCAATAGATGGGCATTGTAATTGTGACTGGGATGTCCTCCACACAGCTCCCCCCGCAGCGCCTGTGTCCTCATCTGCTTCCAGAGGAAGAAGTTCTCCAGAGACCTGCTACAAGCCAAGAACTCCTAGAGTACCGCTCTTCTTCGAGGCCATAGCTGTTTCAGGTTTTCCAAGAACTGACAAGGGCCCCCCTCAGAAGCTGATCCAGCTTTTTGTGTCATTTTTGTGTTTTGTGATAGGATAAATCAGCCATGTTCCGGCCTTTGACAGCAGCCAAGAGCCTTGGAGCCATGGAGGGGTAGTATAGTCTATGCGGAAAGACGTCTCGTAAATATCTTGTCTTCTGTACCAGACTGATAACTTTCTGGGCGATAATAATTAGATTATTTCCATCTAACAAAACGTTTAGTTTTTGCCACTGTACATTTGAATCTGAGTTAATCTTTAAAATACTACCACTAATAGTGCCTTATCCTGAGGTTACTAACTAGAACATTTAGGTGATTTTTTTTCCAAAGTAAAAGGGAGTATTTGGATGTTTTTGTCTAAGAACAAATTTTCCCTCAGTTGATGGTTTTTCAAGCAGTCCCATCAAGGCTGAAAACAGAACAAAGTCCGGATTACAGAGGAATTTAGAAAAGCAGTTGGGGAAGAACAATGGTGAACCCCAGCTCTACTTGACCCCACTCCTGCGAGGGAGGGACTGCTATTTTTCCTTGTTAAACCTTCATTTGCCTCATCTGTAAAATCAAGAGCATACAGAAAACACCTTCTTCATTGTTGCGGGTGGGGGCATGAGAAAACAAAGTGTAACATTTAGTTTGCTGTCCACTAACACAAAAATCTGACATTTTGTTTGTTGTGTTCAATCTTTCAAGAAGGAACTCTTAGGGCAGAATTCGATGTGCACAGGATTAAGTAGGGGAGAGGTTTGTGAAGGACAAAAGAAAAAAAAACAAGTGAAAACTGCAAAAGCAATCCTCCCTCCAGAATGTTCTGGTACCCAGGGGTGGGGTAGGAGGAAGGCTTGGGCAAGATGACTCTTCCCATCTGCTTACTGCTTCAGCTGTTTCTGTCTAGACTATAGACATAATTGTACTTTAAAACCTGGTTCCATGCCACTGCAATGGGCTTATACTAGGACCCTGATATACTTACTAGCCCCTAGGGGTAGTGTGATTATTTTCATAAATTGTTAATGGATTCTTTGAAAATTTCATATCATGCATGCCAATCCCACTGCCAATTCTCCAGTCCTCCTATGCCCACCCTCCAACCTTGTAACCTCCCTGAAAGAGAAAAAAAATGCTCCTCTGTCTTTCCTGCCTTTCAATCACATGTTCATTTGTCATGGAGTCCTTGAGAGCTGTGATGTGCCACACAGAATACCTTTTGCCTAAACAGCTTTACTTACAAATGTTCATTGCAATGAGTTGTTTGTTGGTGTGTCTAGTTCAAGGCCTCGGGCTTCTGGTATTCCATCAATACTGGACCCTCACTGAAACTTCTCTCAGAAATCCAGCTGTAGCCACAAGTCATAGAATGGCTATCTTCACACACTCTAGCAGGCCATAGATGGTATAGATGCTGGGGTGGATCAACTCAGAGCCCCGGACATGGACCTGGGTTGTACCTGAGCTGGTTAGCTCCAGCTCCATTGGGACCACCTACCTCAGCCAAAAGTCAGGGCCAGCTCTCCTGCATGCTGGGCCAGCAGGAGATGTGATTGTAATGTAGACTCAAAGAGACAGTTGCTGAGGCTCTCAGTCAATTATACTTCCCACAGAAGAAGATCTGAACATTCATTTGTATGTCCATGAGGATGGGTTAGAGATGTCTTGATTTACTGTGGATTAAACTCCATCCAAGAGAAGTAACCAAGAGACAGACATGCATGGACTCTAGTTCTGGCCTGGGTGCTAAACTATGCACCAATGGTACATGCATCCTTGGAGAGGGCACCTGCTTAGTCCACATGAAGTTCTATGTGGATATGGGTCTGCAGCCAAGGCATCTTATGCCACAAGAAACACACTATCATTAATCTTAAATCCTATGTATGTGTATGTATGTACATACGTAAGCCTCAAAGAATCAATAGTAGGGACTGTCCAGTAAGAATCCATTCAGATTGATGAGTAAAAAATGGTAGCAATTAGCATGCATTAACTCACTCTCTGGAGGAAGAGGCAGCAACTGGGGGCTCCCATATGACTAAAAATGTGAGCTTTCATAATTAGTCATTTGAATATAAGAGTGTCTCTTTTATTAAAATCAGCCAAACTCATCACCTAGCAGGAAGGGTGAAGTTCTAAAGACTTAATTTATCTCGGCTGCTTTGTACTCTGTAATGTCTTTACAAATTGCCTATGAAGTGAAATGCAGTGAGGAAAGGCACATGGAAAGTTCCAGAGGAATCCTTTGTGTTTATTCTGGGTGTGATTTTCCATTTATTAACAGAAGGAACTGTATCAAAAGTTCCTGTACTGGAAACAATGATTAAAAGCACCTTTTCATTTGCTTCTAAAAAATGGGAAAGGATATTAGCTGTTACATGCACACACACACACGTGTATGCACACACACATGCACACACACATGTGCACACATGCACGCACACACACATACACACATGCCACACATGCACACATACACACACACACACACACACACACACACACACACGACCAATTGTATCAGATTGTTTAACCCTCAAACAGATGTCACAATGTGACCTGGTACTGGCTGGTTTTGCAGAGCACAGACATTTGGTGCAGGTTTGTGTGGGATCCATTCATACCATGGTAATGAATTAGTTAACAGTCTACATAATCTTCATGTGCTGCTCTAAGATTTCAGGTATTTTAAATCTAAATGAAGGCACTTTGCTTATCCTGTGTAAATGGAACTTACAAACAGAACTGCAATTTCATTTAATAGCTATGAACCATTACTCTAATGGTTTGACAAATACCTATGAGGATAGACTGCAATATTTCATCCAAGAAAGGGCTGAATATTAAATAAATGTAACCTCCCAATGGGTTCTACTTTAACCCCCTACTAATTTTGGAGGGAGGACTTAAAAGCTGAAAGCAT
The DNA here is from genome assembly GCA_028555095.1 of Dicrostonyx torquatus. Classification (NCBI taxonomy): domain Eukaryota; kingdom Metazoa; phylum Chordata; class Mammalia; order Rodentia; family Cricetidae; genus Dicrostonyx; species Dicrostonyx torquatus. The sequence goes on along the minus strand of JAQHUG010000019.1, from coordinate 6,404,389 downwards.
TTCAGAATAAATGTTAGGGGTGGATGCAGCAGGTTCTGGGGTACAGATTAGCACTTTATCCCAGTAATCACAAATCCTTTCCTCATCTCCCATTATCATTTCAAGCTCATCATCACTGTGAAGTGTGGAACTTAACTCAGGAGCTGAGGACACCATCCCTTCATGTCTGACATTCTGCCAGGGGTCTCAACCATTAGCTAATTTCTCTCTTTCTTGTTCACACTTATTACATTCCTTGGAAAAACAAAACTACTATTTAACGTTTATAGATCTCTTCTAGGCTGGCAGCGATGCATCAAAGTGCCTACCTTCATAACATACACGAGATGACTCATCTTTCTATGGTGAGAGATTCTATCCAGCACACGAGATTCAGCAACGAAAGTACCATCGTGGGATTTTTAAAATGACAAAGCTCATAGGTTAGAAAATATGAAGGTTGTATGGAACCAGAAAAATGATTTCTGTAATTATATTCTGTAATTAAGGCAAATTTTGATGTTGGCTGATTATAGAGTGGTTAAAAAAATAGGACAATGCCCCAAGGACAGATACGTTCATGGAGATTTTTGATGAGAACGGGGACAGTGTTCATGCTCGGTACAATGTCGACTTAGTTTCATTCAATGCATGAACTTTTCCTTCCCCTGAGGACATGTCACTTGTAAGTACCACATGTGATTATTTATTCTGATGATGAGGGTGGGGACATCTGTGCAGACCTACAGAATTGATCATGTTGGTAATAACCTGAACGAAATAACAGCAACTGCGAACCCTTTAATTATAACTGGCTTTGAAAAAAAAAATCTGAAACTGCTTGTAATGGTTGCTTTCATTCTGTAGTTTTGTTTTGTGTTTGACAAGAGGGAGAAAAAAAAAGTGCTGAAAGCTGCTGATTATCCAGAAGCAATTACCAGGAAACCAATCAAAAGGCAATTTGGATTTTTAGAAAAGTGTGACTTATCAATTTATCCAATGGCGTTTTTTCTTTTCCCCCCATTTCTAGCTAATTGGATGTGGTTTTAAAAAATCATTTCACAAGAACACTGTGTTTTTTTTAAACTACTAAAACAGACCAATAAACCAGACCTGAGATATGTCTTTCGCTGTCAGAATAATTGTCCCTGCCACTCCACCTATTCATTCCCTGAGACTCTTCTGGGTTTCCAGAATTTCTTGTACTCAGTGGCTGCATATCTGCAGCATATCCAGGAAAGGCTGGAGCCCTTCCTCCAGCAACAAAGTGGGAGTCAGTGCAGAGATGTGTTGCACTAAAAAAAAAATAGTATCCCTATGAAATTTCTAAATTACATAATATTTCTTCAAGTGACAGGAAAAGGATATGAATGCATATAATGAACAGATCCGAGACAGAAATTAATCCCCTTTGTAGCATAATGAGGATTTAAAGAAAAATAAACAGCACATGAAGCATTGTCTTCCACCCTTTCACATCCCTGAGACTCACCAGAGTACCCTGGATCTGTAACATGTGACATGTATACGAAGTTGGAATAGCAGTAGCTACTAGAACCCACTCATCTCTCTGTCTGCATATCTGTCTCTATATCTATGACATAGGCATATATCTTTGTATATATATTATATGTACTAAAAATTACATAGTATGTAGTAAGTCTTCAAACACTTCCTCCCCCAGACAGCTTGAGACTCTAGTGCATGTGTGTACTCATGCAGACACACACAGACACACAGAGACATACACACATGCACACACACACAGTATTTCAGAGAGAGTGTTTCACTCTATTATTGAGACAGATGTGCTATAGGCAATTCCTTTTTCATCATGGCCTCCATAGGTGAGATTTTGGAGGTTTCTTGTGATACCTGAAAGATATTCTATATTAAGGGGCAGAAAGAAAAGGGAGGAGGCAGAGAGGGGAGAGAAGGAAGGGCACCACTGAGATAAGAAGTGAGGGACAAAAGGGAGGAAAGGAAGAGAGGAAGAAAGGAAAGTTGGATAGAATGAAGGAGAAGAGAATGCAGGAAGGAGGTGCACAGCCCTTGTAGTCCTGAAACATACAGCACTAAAAGGTGCTGAGGGCATGAGGGTAGAACTGCCTGCCTTTCAATATTCTATTTGTGAGAACATCTTTTCATTGATCTCTGTCTGTATGTCCTGGCAGTGGGCTGTGTTAATTTGTTTTTGAGATCCCATAGTGTTGTCGACACTTGGGCTTCCCACTAAGCTTCTTCGTAATGCCTCATTTCGGCTTCTTTTACAGCAGACTCATGCCCGCTACTGTAGATAGAAAGCTAGATAAACCAAACAAACAAAATGAGACATAAAAAGTCTTTCCAATGAAGTTTACTACACAAGGAAAAATGTATTTTGTTCTGACATGCGTGGGTGTTTCAGATTTATTGACAAGTTGATTGTGACAAACCCTTATGCCATTTATTGTGCTTAAAAGAAACTGGGACTTTCACATTCATTTGCATTGGTAAAATTAAAAATTAAAGGAATTTTTGAAATTAAGATTTGGCTTTCTTATTTATTTAAATGGAAATAAAGTATGAACAGATTTGTTTTTAAGGTTACTATTTTTCAGTACTTCTTATATGCTATCAATGTTAGTATGTGTTGTTTCAATATTGTTTTATGTATGTGTGAATGGATGTTGTATATGTGTGTTGCGTGTGCATGTATGTGGATATGTTCCTTTAAGGATTCAGAATCAAGAGGAGTAGGGGAGATGACACTTTCTCTCATTCTCCTTTTTATTACTTGGAGAGAGGGTCCCTTGCTGAACCTGTAGCTAGGCTGGTGGCCAGCAAGCCCCAGACATCCTCCTGTGTCTACTCCCTGTATCTCTGAGGTTACAAGCACATGGTCATATTCACATTTTGTGTGGGCGCAGGGGATTTAAACTTAGGTCCAGTGCTTGCACAGGTACTTTTACCCACAGAGCCACCTCATTAGTATAAAGAAGTTCATATAAAAATTTCAAATCATATTTGGCTTATTTATTTTGTGTGTTTGTGTGTGTGAATGGGTGTGTACATGCCATGTTGCATGTGTGAAGGTCAGAGGATGATTTACAGGTGTCTTTTCTCTTCTTCCACCATCTGAGTGAAGCATGATTAATAAAAACCCAGAGACAGATATTGGGGTTCAATCTGAAGACCAGAAAAGCAAAGCAGCCAGCCACTGGCTCTTACCTTGACTTCAGTCTGAAAATGGTGATCCTGCCTCCAGGAAACCTCAGAATGAGACTGAGAGTGAGAGTTATCTTCTCCCGTTTTATAATCCTCTCTAGTTCTGGGATTAAGGACGTGCACCACTCTCACCTGGTTTCTATGGCAAGCTAGTGTGGCTACTGGGATTAAAGGTGTGTGTCACTGTGGCTAATGGAATTAAAGGAGTGTGTCACCATTGCCTGGTCTGTAAGGCTGACCAGTGTGACTGTTTTACTTTTCTGATCTTTAGGCAAGCTTTATTTATTAAAATACAAATGAAATGCCACTACGTCTGAGTTCTGGAGGATCAAACTCAGGTCCTTAAACTTGGTGGAAGGCCCTATAGCCATTGAACCATCTTTCTGGACCCTGAGGAGATTTAGTAACATCATTACATGTTAACCGTTTAAGAGGCCACCTAGGTATCTTTTCCTCATGTCACAGATAAAGTAAGTAAGGCTCAGAGAAGCCTCTGGATCCCTCCACGGATCACAGTGCCTGTCAGCTGGTTCAGTAATCAGAATAATTCTGAATGTCCATGTAGCAGATGGTTATGAGTTTAAGTTTCTCCGGGTCATAGTGTACTAAGTGCTCATATTACAGTCTCCTAGATTGAGCATAATATGCATAAAGTGTGATTTTTCCTAATATCAACATAGCTTGCTTTGTTTTAGGGTGAATTGATTTGATAGATATTTATAAAGAAGAACAAAGAAATTAAGTCTTCAAAGACCCTTTATCAAAGATTAAGGAAGGTATTGTGAATCCATGTGTGGACAAGGGAAATGCTAATTAAACCACATTTGAAATCTGAGTCAGGTCCTCCTGTTCTTCTGCCTGAGATGTTTTTCCATTACTGTGTTTTTGCTGGGAGTGAGGCATTGATTTGGCCGGTTTTTCAGTCGGTCTGAAGTACTGTTCCCATTAGGCCAGGTATAAAACAGGTAATTTATTTAGAGATGCCCAGAGAAGGGTTGATGTTAGAGCGCTTCAGAGGTGCCTGATGGGTATGTGCATGTTTCAAAGATTTTTTTTTTCTTTTTTTGTCTAGCCAAGTCCATCGGAGATTTTCAAAGCAAGATGCACAGAGAAAATGGCACTATTTATAGGCAGTTTCTGCTTTCTACTCTGCCTTCATTTAGCTCTTTTGTGCCCTGTCTGCCTGCCATGATGGCTTGTGGGCACTTGGGATACATAGAGACCCACAGCTGTGGTCCATCACCAAGTGGTTGAAATGCAAATACTGGTTTATTTTACTAGAGTATTGTTTTCTGAAGTGACAACTGTAGTTTTTGTTTTTCCTTTTTTGTCTCTTTGGAGGGGCCTGCCACCCAGCTCTCAAATAAATACACAGAGACTTATTTTTACTATTGAATGCCCAGCCTTAGTTTGGCTTGTTTCTAGCTAGCTTGTCTAACTTAAATCATTCCATTTCTTTTAAACTACATTTTGCCTCTGCACTTTTTACGTTTCTTTATTCTATATATCCCTCTTTCCTTCTTACTTCTTGGCTGGCTGTGTGGCGGAGTGACTGACTGGTCCCTTCATCCTCCTCTCCTCTTTTTCCTCACTCCTTCCTCATCTAGATTTCTCCTCCTATTTATTCTCTCTGCTTGGCAGCTCCACTTATCCTTTCTCCTGCTTAGCTATTGGCCATTCAGCTCTTTGTTAGACCAAAAAGGTGTTTTAGGCAGGAAAAGTAATACAGCTTTACAGAGTTAAACAAATGCACATAAAAGAATTCAACACATCTTTGCATTATTAAATAAATATTTCATGGCATAAATGAACGTAACACATCTTAAACTAATATTCCACATTTCTCAATTTTTGTCTAAATAAAAATGAAAGGTTTTAATGTTAACATAGTAAAACTATATACAACAGTTTCAAGTCCATTGTAAATTACTTCACAATATTCAGTCCTTTTGCATTTAGCAAATTCAGAGAAAATACTCCATTATCTAGCTTATCTTATCTTAGTGATTCCAAAGTTTTATACCTAATTTACTTTCTCTCATAAATAAGAAAACTATAATTTATTTAGTCTTTAACTCCATCATAGGCCACATAAGGATGTAATATACTCTAACAACAGAGACATCTGGCTGCCTGGACAGTCACTAAGTTTCCTCTGCAATGTTGGAACATCCATCTTTGGCATATAGGCCTAAAATATCTGGCAGTCTTTTCAGTGAAGCAGGAAATTTAAAGGACTGTCCTGTCTTGTATTGGCAAAGTTCATCAGTTGCTTCCCTGTGAGTCCTACAGAATATCTGGCGGACTCTTCTGTGAAGCAGGATTCTCAAAGGATTGTCCTACCTTGTCTTGGCAAGGTTCAAGAGTCTTTTTCCTGTGTCACTCTTGTCCAATCTGTACAGCATACTGTCAGCAGTAAAGGCAAGAATTGTTTCTTGCCCCAATGACTAGCCTTGCCACATTGAAAGCAAACTCTACATGGAGTTTCTTGATGCCTATCATTCTTTTATGAAGGCAATTGGTGTTGCCATAAACAGATGTATCTTATTCTCATGAAAAACCTTAGGTTATTAAACATTATGATGACATATTCTGTCGATCTTTGAAGTCTTTTGAAATCATCTATCTGTCTAAAATATATCTGTTTAATCTTGAAAACATACCTAATTTGACTACAAGTTTGAGTTTACAGGTTGACTACTAGCCTCATTTTGTAACTATTGTGTTTTAAAATGAGATGTATAGGCACAAGACCCCAAACAAGAGTAGAAACATATATACAGTATAACAAAAATAACTTTAAATTATTATCAATATATCACAACCCATGCCAATGCAAAATATCTGAGATTAATAGTTGTCTTTTATCCTATATTTCTATATTCCCCTAAATGATAACAAACAACCATAACCCACTAAACAACCAACAACCACCCACCTCATCTATTGAGAATGTGGGCATCATCCTCTCTCGACTGCTTACCACTGCCTGTGGGTGAAGGCATCTTCAGGGGTTCCTGAAAATTAAATAATGTCCAAGTCCTGTGAAGACCAGCTGTAACCTTTGTTGACATATATCACCTGTCAAGATTCAGGAGGTCCCCCACAACATTACCTGATCCATGTTAATTCTCAAAAAATTCACAACCTCTTGTTTTCTGTGGAAACAAAAGCATAACATCTTCCCCAACGTAATATTTTTTTTTATTTCTTTTAAAAGTTAAGATAGATCTAGAGTATCTAAGTTGGTTCAATTTAGCAATCCAGTTTAAAATCCCATGTCTGAGGGAGAAGATGATCAAGGAAGTCAGGATTGTGAGGGATTGGACTACCCACTGAGACTGTGTGCCTGGTCTAATGGGAGCTCATCAAAGCCACCTGGACTGGGACTGAACGAGCATGGGTTCAAACCGGACTCTCTGAATGTGGCTGACAATGGGGGCTGACTGAGAAGCCAATGATAATCGCTCTGGGATTTGTCTCTACTACATGTACTGGCTTTTTGGAATCCTAGTCTATTTGGACACACACCTTCCTAGGCCTGGATGGAAGGGGGAGGGCCTTGGACTTCCCACAGGGCAGGGTACCCTGCCCTCTCTTAGGACTGGAGGGGGAGGGGAAGGGTGAGTGGGGAAGTAGGAGGAGGGGTGGAAGTGGAAATTTTGAAAGGTATTATTTATAAAGCAATAAAAAAAAGAAAACGAAAAAGAATCCCATGTCTGTTAGCTATTTTTGCTTCCTCATCCACATTTTAAAAATTCAGAATCAACACAACACGGTATAGGATCCAGACTCCCTGAGTATTTTCCATTACTATGTTGCTTTCTTTTTTTCTTTTTCTTTTTCTTTTTTTTTTTTTAAGATCAGGTCTGGTTTATTCCTGATCTTATACTTACACTGAATTTTTTTTTATTGTTAAAAGAGAAATTTACATTTACTCCCCTTATCCCAGGGCCTCCTGCTCCCCCAAAATCCCTCCTCCCTCCCCTGCTTCCTTTAGAGGGAGCAGGGTACCCTACCCTGTGGGAAGCCCAAGGCCCTCCCCCCTCCATCCCGGCCTAAGAAGGTGTGCATCCATATAGACTAGGTTCCCAAAAAGCCAATATATGCAGAAGAGATAGGTCCCCATGCCATTATCATTGTTTTCTCAGTCAGTCTCCATTGGCAGCCACATTCAGAGATTCCAGTTTGGTCATATGCTTATTCATATGGTCCTGCTGGATTTGATGAGCACCCATTAGATCAGGCACACTGTCTCAGTTGATGTGCCAGTCCCTCACAGACCTTACTTCCTTGCTCATCTTTCCCACCTTCTGCTCTTCGACTGCACCTTGGGAGCTCAGTCCTTTGTTCTGATGTGAATGTGGGTCTCTGACTCTATCTCCATCCATCAAGTGAAATTTTTATGGTGATGATCAAGATATTCATCAATGTGACTATGGGACAAGGCTAGTTCAGGGACCCTCTACTCTGCTGCCTAAATACCTAGCTGGGTACATCCCTGTGGACACCTGGGATGCCCTCTAGAGACAAGTCTCTTGCCAATCTTAAAATGACTCCCTTAATGTAGATACCTTAATCCCTTCTCTAATATCCACCCTTCCTCCATCTCCACCCTCACACTCCCCCAACCTCTCCCCAGTTCTTTCCTTTTCCCTTCTCCCTCCCCCTCTTCCTTTTGCCCACCCCCACGCCTACCTCTACCCCATCCCCACTCCCGTGCTTCCAACTTTTGCCTTATCTCTTTAAAGATTTTATTATTTTTAAGCTTGTTTTTTTTTCATGACAGTATATATCCTTTTTCTTTTCTTTCTTAAGTCTACACATTGATAAACACCCTGTAACCTGTTTAGAGTTTTTTTTCCTCCATCTGGATCTGTCTTTACTAGGTATCTTTATCCTTTTCTGTACATGTGAGCCTTTAAACTGCTAATTGGCATGGTTATGACTAGGACCTCTGCCATGGCTTTGGTGTCTGGCTCTACTTGCTTCCTGTGTGTCTACTTCATGGGCCATAAGAGCCCAGCTTAAAGCTTGCTGCTCAGTCAGTGGTGTGAAAATGACGCTAAAAAGAAAGCCCACACTAGCTCATAACTGAGTATAATAGTTATTTATTTAGGCGTAGACTCACAGATCACAGTCTTCTGCATGAACAGGAAAACAGGAACCAAATCCAGAAACCAGAAGAGAGAGCAAGCATACGTTTTACATCAGCAGTTATAGTATTAAAGACCATGGTCAAGTGAGATGGTAACTTAGACTACTGGCTGAAGAGTTCCTACAGCACCTCCCCATTTTGTTTAAATAAGAGAGCTGTAAGCCAAATACAAAATTATATATAATAAGAACAAATATTAAGTATAAAATTAGAATTACAATCAGCATAAACAATATCAAGCAAGAAACATGGTAAGTGTTTTAATAATTATTTTATTTTAAGGAGTCTTAGTCTTGTATTATAAATAACTTGGCCAAGTCATGAGAGGAAAGTAACTATGATTATCTAGTCTTTAACTCCATCAAAGACCTGAGAAGGGGAATAATATTACTTGAGTAAGCAGGAAGTGCAATCAAGCAACTTCCCAAATGTGCAACAAATGACAAAGACAACTGGCTACCTGGGCAATCACCCAAAGTCTTATTTGTAATGCTGGAACAACCAAATTTGGCTAAGGTTTAGAAGAACTGACAGACCATTTTTAGAGGCAGGACACTTTTGATGTCTTACTTTGTCTTGGCAAGATTTGATAGTCCTTTTTTTTTGTATCCTGCTTGTTCTGTCTAGACATCATGCATCTTGTCAGTGGTTGATGGATGGGCAGTTCCTTGCCTAAAGGCCAGTTTTTGCCAAGAAGAAAGTGAAGTGTCTTTGTTGCTCAACATTCTCTGAGGAATAGCTCTGTGCTGCCAGGAGCAATAGTGTGTCATGTCAACACAACCCCAATTTATTTAAATGCTATATTGTACAGCGCTTTGAAGTGGTTGAAGATTATTTATCTATACAGAATACAATGTCTATTTATCTAAAGAACCTGATTAATCAAACTATAAGTATGACAAACATGGATGACCACTGACCTATAATTCTTAAGGACTAAGACTTTATATTAGAATATTAAACAATCTTTAAACAACTGTGCAACAAATGAAAACAATGACCCAAAATGTAAACAATGTATAAGTATCTTGATCAGAGATCAAAATGTATAGTGCAAAATAATAAATATATCCTAAAATTGAATCAATATACAAAATGTCTTAAGCAGAGGTAGAAGCATGCATACAATATGACAAATAACTTTGCCTAGGTATACAAATACTGTAGATAGAAATAGGAACATATTTAATATAATTTGAATTTGTATTAATACACAAGAATCTATACCAATGTACATTGCCTATAAATAGTAGCTCACAAGCATTTACTCTTTTACTCACTATTATTATTAGTGTGAGTAAGCTCACACTGATCTATCTATTGTCCCATCCAATTTGGGTTTGTGCCACGTGTTGGGTGCCAATTCATTGTATGAGGCTGCTTATTTGTTTTCTAGCTGCCCAGACTTCCAAAATAATCACACAAAATCAACATTATTTATGTCATTGCTTGGCCAATCACTTAAGTGTATTTTTTGCTTATTTTTATATCTTAAATTAACCTATTTCTATTAGCTTATATTTTTTACCATGAGGCTCATGGCCTACTGGCAAGGTTCTAGCTGACAGCTTGTGCCTTTCCCCTCTGGTGGCTATATAGCGTCTCCTTGACTCCACCTACTCTCTCTCTATATCTACTCCAGGCTGGCTAGGTTCTGTTAAGTCACTGGCCAAAAGCAGCTTCTTTATTCATTAATCAATAAAACAATACATATAAAAAAAGATTTCCCACACCAGAGGTGTGTTTGACCAGGAACTACATTCAACCCCCCAGTTCTGAAATACCAGTTTCTTGTACTGTGGCAGGCATATTTTACTAGGGTTTTTTTTTGTTTCTATTTAATATGAAAAAGTCCGTTTAAGTGCTCTGCTGTATGCCAGAGTTTCTTAAAAGACATGTATCTTGTTTCTTTCCCTTTCTTCCAGCTTTCTCAGGCTCCACATAAAAACATGGGCCTCATGTAGGAACACCAAAATGCAGGGTTTTCCTCTTTAGGAGTGTGCCATCCAGCTTCCAAATAAATGCATGGAGACTTATTCTTACTTTTAAATGGCTGGCCTTAGCTTGGTTTGTTTCTAGCCAGCTTTTCTAACTTAAATTATCCCATTTCTCTTTAACTACATTTTGCCTCTGGACATTTTACCTTTCTTTATTCTATATATCCCTCTTTTCTGCTTATTCCATGGCTAGTTGTGTGGCTGGGTGGCTAGCCCCTGGTGTCCTCCTCTTCTTTTTTTTTTTCTCATTTACCACTCTTCTATATTTCTCCTTCTATTTATTCTCTCTGCCAGGAAGCCCTGCATATCCTTTCTCCAGCCTAGATATTGGCTCTTGAGTTCTTTATTAGACCAATCAAGAGTTTTAGGCAGGCAAAATAATACAGCTTCACAGAGTTAAATAAATGCAATGAAAAAGAAGGCAATACATCTTTGCATTGTTAGACAAATATTCCATGGCATAAATGAATGTAGCACATTTCAAACTAATATTCCACAAGAGATAGCTTGATTCTTTTCCAAGTCCACATTTTCAAAGTCTTCCCTTGAATTCATTTTTCTTTTCATTCCTTTCACACTAGTGACCCAAGATATGAAGTCTCTCTTTATGTAGAGAAACAGTAGCAGAAACAGTAAACTCTCCTTAGGTAGAGTAGCTTATGGATGTTCATGTTACATAATGGGACATGAAATTGTGAGGAAAAAACACTACTAGCTCTCGCTGGATTATTTGCATCTTACTAAACAATGAAACTCAGTGTCTATCATAGTTCTTAGTCACATTCTGAGGTAGTCTACATGGCTCAGTGTATGGAAGGGACCACCAACAGTAAGAGAGACTTTGTTCCTAATCTTTGTTTTTTACTCAGTGTTTTGACATAACAGCCTAGGACTGGGAACAGTAGAATTGTGACAATAAAGTAAAGTAATGTTTTTGTTTTATCTTTATCTTTGCCATCATGTAATCAGCTTTTTTTCCAGAGTCAGAAATATCATGCCCCTTCCATGTATAAGGGTCAACAATGATTATGAGAGATTTAGAGTAAATTATAAAAAGTAGTATCTCCTATTCTTCATTGCAATGGAATGAGATGGTATTATGTTGGTTATAAAATATTAAAATAATTTATAGAATAATGAACACTTCAAAGGTATATTTTTGGGGTGGGGTAAACATGTAATAACAGAGTGCTTGTCAAGAACTTGGGTTGAATCTCAGATCTCTCTCTCTGTCTCTGTCGTGTGTGTGTGTGTGTGTGTGTCTTTGTGTACTCATGGGGCCAATCAAGATTTCTTGAACTACTAAAGAGAGTTTTTCAGACTCCCCATTGGTGGGGTCCTGGGTTCCCCAAGCGAACTCGGCCTGCTTTGGGGCTGAGGCCTTGGACGAGAGGGGGTCGAGTATGAAGTCACAGGGCTCAAGAAGAGAAGCCTGCCCTTTTGATGGCGGCTGGTCCTTGGTGAGTCCCCCTGTTTCAGATCCATCCGACTGGAGCAGTAAGTTCTCCCCAACCCAGCCTTCCCACTGAACCACTACGGGAATACCCCAATCCCCAAAACGTTCTGCCCAATTAGGAGGATCCCTCCACCCCCTCCACTTTTCTGCTTTCCACACCCCAGCTTGTCCCTAAGCATCACTCCCCATTAGTGGTATCCTGGGTTCCCCAAGCGAACTTGGCCTGCTTCGGGGCTGTGGCCTTGGATGAGAGGGGTTCGAGTATAAAGCTGCAGGGCTTGGTTTGGTCCACGGAGTGGAGAAGCCTGCCCTTTTCACAGTGGCAGATCCTGAGTGAGTGCCCCTGATCAGATCCACTCAGACCAAGAAAGTGACCACTATCGACTACTAGTTGATCCACCTGGAGAGGAAGAGATGGGTAGGCACCAATCCAAGAGTTCCTCCAACAACCTGAAAAGCAACATGACAACACCAGAAACCAGCAATTATGCAACAAGAAGATCTGAGCAACCTAATCCAGAAGAAGTAGAAGAAATCAACTTTAAAAGTAACTTTATGAAAGTGATAGAGACCATTAAAGAAGAGGTGAAAAACTCCTTTAAAGAAAGGGATGAGAAGACTAACAAAAAGTTAGAAGAAATGAATAAATACATCAAAGATACCATAGAAAGCCAAAAAAGAAAAAAGAAAAAGAAAAAAGCAATCAAACAGGTAAAGGAAACAGTTCAAGATCTGAAAACTGAAATGGAGTCATTGAAGAAAACACAAACCAAGAGATGGCTGGATATGAAAAAGCTGGATAAATGAACAGGAACTCTAGAAACAAGTATAAACAATATTTACAAGAGATGGAATAAAGAATCTCAGACACTGAAGATATGATACAGAAAATAAATCATTGATCGAAGAAAACAACAAATCCTACAAATTTGTAACACAAAACATCCAGGAGAAAAGACCAAACCTAAGAATGATAAGGGTAGAAGAAGGAGAAGAATTCCAGCTCAAAGGCCCAGAAAATATATTCAACAAAATTATAGAAGAAAACTTCCCAACCTAAAGAAGGATATTCCTATGAAGGGTCAAGAAGCATACAGAACACCGAACAGACTGGATTAAAAAAAAACCCCATCCCCTTGCCATATAATAATCAAAACACAAAGCATACAGAATAAAGAAAGAATATTAAGAGCTGCAAAGGAAAAAGGTCAAGTAACATATAAAGGTA
>JAQHUG010000019.1:6354753-6387596 GCA_028555095.1 Dicrostonyx torquatus | reverse complement strand
CCTGATCTATTGGGAGCTCATCAAATCCAGCTGGACCAGGACTGAAGGAGCATATGACCAAACTGGAGTCTCTGAATGTGGCTGCCAATGGGGACTGACTGAGAAACGAATGATAATGGAACAGGGACCTATCTCTTCTGCATCCAGTGGATTCTTGGGAACCTAGTCTATATGGTTGCACACCTTCTTAGGCCAGGATGGATGGGGAAGGGCCTTGGGCTCCCACAGTGCAGGGTACCCTGCTCCCTCTTAAGGAAGCAGGGGGATGGATGCGGGATCCTGGGGGAGCAGGAGGGCTGGGGACAAGGGGAGTACATGTAAATTTTTCTTTTAACAATAAAAAAATATAACATTAAAATAAAAGAAAAAAAGAGAGTTACCCAAACATAAGGGAGATTTTTTTTTTTACACATTCATTTCTCTGCATGCCAACCAGGTAAATCTAAATGTTCAACCATTTATTCTAGACATGGGTAAAAGATCAACAATTTATATACACAAATGCCATCCAAAATTGCATAAGTATTAAGCATATAAAATAAGAGGGGTCACCAAGGACTGTCTTTTGATAAGGGCAAGGATGGAGTCAAACTGACTTGACCTTAATAGATCTCTATTTATAACAACAGCAAAAAGGCCAAGATGCTAGTACGAAATGTTACAAAACCTATTTTAGGATGACATGTCTGAGATCTGACTTCAATATTGTGAAAGATAAGAAATAAAAAAGAAACAAAACAAAACTACAAAACAAAATAAAAACTCATTAACAAAAATACTGAACAGAACTTACCATAGATACATTAGCTAGTTACTGTGTATTTTATTCATTCATTTATTCAAGCTTATTTACTATATATAATATATATAATATTTATGATACCATACTTATCATGTGGTTGGCTTTAGGCACATGTTAAAATTCTGGGGATCAATGTAATGGCTACTTCTCAACATAGATGCTTAAACTAAGATTAATTAAAACCAAATAAAATAAAAAATTCTGCTAGTCATATTATCTACTTTTCCAGTGTTCAGTTGTCACTGTGGCTAGTGCTCCCCTAATAGATAGACCATCCATTAATATAGACTATATCCATAACTCTGGAATATTCTATCATATCACTGGTAAAGGAAACAACTATGTTCTTTATATTTGTAATCAAATGTTTTATATATATATATAACATTTTAAAAATAAAAAAGACATGAGCACTATATACTATATATCAATAGGAAAGAAATGTCTATGTATTTAAGAAATAATTTAACATGGTAGAGGGTTTAAACCTTCTTCAAAGAGTACTTAGCTTAGGCATGAAAGAAGATATGAGGCTAGGTGAGCAAAAAGAGTTACTTAGTTTAAGATATAAGAGTTAGTTAATAAGAAGCCTAAGCTAATACATCCAGCAGTGTTTTTATTAATACAGTTTCTGTGTGATTATTTCAGGTCTGGGTAGCCGGGTAAGGAACAAGTAACCTTTTCTTACAAAATGACACCCACTATCTGGGGCATAGATCTACATAAGACCTAAAAAATCTTAAGAAAAAAGAGGGTTTTTAAGACCCACAAAAATAGGAGTCTATTGGAGCTTGTTGGTAGCCACATATTTTTAGATAGGCTTTGTTTTTTGGTGATAAGCAGAGCCATAGCTCTTTTAAGAGGTTTACTGATTGAGCTTTAACAGCCAAAATTTGCACAGTTTCTTTAAGATCTGGCTTCCTGGTTCATGCTGGCAGAATGAACTCTGGCTCTTTTGGGAGGTCCTTCACTTAAATGGTGTCTGTGAGCAGCATGTTACAAATTGCTTAATGGCAACATAGACCTGTTGGGTCCCTGGAGCTGGGGCGGTGTGCATGGCTCACAGAGGCAATGAACACATCTCTGTAATGTTAGACTGGGCAGAACAAACAGGTAGGGCTATGGAGTTGGTCCTGGCCATGTCTGTTTAACACTTAATAAAAAAAGTGGTTTTGGTCAGAAAATGATTACAAATATACAATAGGACAGATTCAGATATAGAAGAACTCTAAACAAGACACTGTATTCAAAAAATGTATGGGAGAGAGGGATAAAAGAGTATAAATAGTTATAGAAAGAAATAAATGTTTCTTGAAAATAAAACAAAGTCTTTAAGGAGACTGTAAAAGTAATATAAAAGAGTTCAGACAGTCATAGATTAAAGGAGTAAAGAAAAATAAGCCATGTAAACATGGAATACACACAGAGAGTCTGTATTATGTATGTTATTGTGTTTTCTTTGGATTTCTTGACTACAGAGAGATATTTGATTCTGGGGGCTGCTAAGCTAAACCAACATATATATTTAAAAGGTATCTTGACCTCAAAATTTGGGTCTAAGGTTATGTTGCTTACAGAAAGAGGTTCTGTTTTTGCTTCCACAGAGGATGAGAACCTGTAGATACCTTCCAGACTAATGTGGTTTGATAGATCAAGACTCCCTTAAGGTCTCTGTGAACTACCAAAAATACTTTTCTCAACAAAAAGCAGGAAGCTGTTTGGAGAGATCTGTGCCC
Organism: Dicrostonyx torquatus; assembly: GCA_028555095.1. Lineage (NCBI taxonomy): Eukaryota > Metazoa > Chordata > Mammalia > Rodentia > Cricetidae > Dicrostonyx > Dicrostonyx torquatus. Next base: position 6,385,058 of record JAQHUG010000019.1, on the reverse strand, counting down.
AAATTCCCAAATATTGTTTATAAATGTTTGTTTTTGCTTAATGGGGGATATGAAATAGAGATAAATACTTTGCATTGATATGGATCTTGGTCTATTAATACAAATTTAAGGTAAATTTTGTTATATGTATTTCTCCTCTTGTTAAAATTTGTATTTGTGCAGTTCATTTAAAAATGTATAGTTAAGAAATACAGATTAATAGGCAGTCTTTTATAATAGTCAAGCTTGTAGTCATGTTAGTTTGGTTTTCTAGATGTAGATAGATATATTTCAGATGTATACGTATTCTTCAAATCTTTTAAAGACTACAAAATATGGCATTTAAAATGTTTTAAGAACTTAGACTCTTCTTGACAATGAGACATGTCTGCTTCTGGCAACACCAATTACTTCAGAGAGGTTAATGAGCATTGAAGAAACTTGTTATGGAATTTGCCTGCAATGTGACAAGGCTAGCTATTTGGGTAAGAAACTACTCTTGCTAGGACTGCTTGATGGTATGCTATATAAACTAGACATGCATAACCCTTAGAAAAATGACTGAAGGGGTCTGTCAGACATTCTGAAGGACACAGAAGAAAGTTACTTACAAACTGCCAATATAGGCAGAACTGTCTTTGAAATTTTCTGCTTTATGGAAAAGTCTTCCAGATACTATGGTCTGTAGGCTAAAGATGGATGCCACAATGTTACAGAAGAACTTTGGGTGACTGTCCAGGCAGCAAGATGTCTCTGTCAATTCTAGAGTTTTGGAAGTTGCTTACAATGCACTTCCTGTTTACTTAGGCAATGTTATATCCTTCTGGAGTCTTTGATGGAGTTGAAGAAAGATAGATTAGATGTAAAACTTTAGACTCACAAAGATAGGATATATGATGAAATATTTTCCTTAATTTGCCAAATGTAAATGGACTAAATATTGTAACTATAATTCCTGCTTGTTAACTTTTTTGTTATATGTAATCTTGCTATGTTAAAGTTAAAATCTTCCTTTTTATTATTTTTTTAAATTTTTTTCTCCCCTTTTTTATTATTTAAAAAAATATGGCTTCACGAATTTGCATGTCATCCTTGCTCAAGGGCCATGCTAATCTTCTCTGTTTCGTTCCACTTTAAGTATATGTGCTGCCAAAATGAGCACAAATCTTCCTTTTTAATTAGACAGAAAAGGGGAGGTGTTGTGGGATACTCCTCTGTATGCTGTGAATATGTTTTATTGCCATTGGTTAATAAAGAAGCTGCTTTCAGCCAGTGACGTAACAGAGTAAAGCCAGGCAGATAACTTGAACAGAGATGTAAAAAAAGAGTAGGCAGATTTGAGGAGACACTATGTTGCTGCCAAAAAAGACCTTGCCAGAACATTACCAGTAAACCACAAACCTCATGGTAAAATACAAAATAACAGGAGTGGGTTAATTTAAGATGTAAGAGTTAGTTAATAAGAAGCCTAAGCTAATAGGCCAAACAGTGTTTTAATTAATATAGTTTCTGTTTGATTTTTTTGGGTCTGGATAGCCAGGGAAAGAAACAAGCAGCCTCTGCCTATACTTCATGATATCATTTGTCCAAAGCCATAGAAGTCCATGATTTGTATTGAGTCAATATCCTCTGTCAATCCTCTTCATGTTTGTGTAGGCAAATTGGGTCTGGCCGAAGGTAACGATTTAACTATCTCAACCTATCTGAAATATGGATTTTGAATTCCAGACTCTAGGTCCAGGGTGTGTCATCACTCAGGAAGACATTCACAGAAGTCAAAGTAGGTTGCAGAGCTGGTACATGCACTAACTCTATTAGATGGCATGATCAGTCTCCTCCATAACAAATTCATAGCCAGTTGAGAATTGTTCTTTCTCTTTGTATTTCCCTGAGACTTGAAAGCAGGTGGCTTTAAAAATGCTTATGCTATGAAAGATTTTGATCCCATCTATCTTCATGTTACTTTGGCCCCAACATCCAATGCACATTCTCAGTGGAAATAAAGGGGCAACTGGTTTCTAAGTCTCCAGAGGGTACTATGTCTAATGGATGACATTAGTCAGAGATGGGTGCTAGTTTTATAATGTTCAATAAAGGAACGGGTAAATTTATTTAAAAATGTGCTCTATTCACTTCCAATTTCTATAAATTGGTATTAAATTTAAAGAAACTTCTTGGCCGAGGCCTGCTGCATGGAGTATTTGATTGTCAAGAGGTGACATTCAAATAATACGAGGCTCTAAAAAGTCTTTTTGGTTGATTATGCTGTGATTTTTTTTACAAAGATCATTTCTTCAATGAAACAAATATAGAGAAATGCCTCCTGAAGACCATATACATGTGTGTGTGTGTGTGTGTGTGTGTGTGTGAGTGTGTGCATGTGTACACGCATGTGCACATCACCCCTTCCTTTCTCCTTCTTCTTGGTATTGTTTTGGGACATTAAAAAATTAATATAAAATAAGATATCCACTACCATTATATAAGATAAAGTTCCAAGTGAGACCACGTCAAATGACATAAGCCATGATGTAACTGCGCACTAACAGGAGTAAAAGGTGCAAGTAGAATGAGAAATTACTTTCAGTTACAGAAAGCTTTGATGACATAATGGGTGAGATGAGATTTAAACAAGCATGTTAAATATAGCTAACTAATGAATGCCAATAGTACATGAAAAGGCATGTCTGGTAGAAAGGTCTGTTGGATCAGCAGCTTCAGCATCATGTTCATGAATAAACAAATGTTCCCACAGATATATACACAATGATCGTAAGAGGCAACTCAGAGGAAGATGCTGAAATCCAGAGACAGGAACCTCCTTACCTCTGTGGAGGAATCTCTCTTAAGTTAAAGGGACCAAAACCCAAATGACGATTGGTGAAGACTGTGGCCCTTGACATTGAAGATGGAAGTGCTGAAATGCCCTACTTTGCAAGGATGCAGCGCTGAGGTCTCTGAGGGTGATGAGGGGGTCCATGGGACATTCCTTGCTCAATCATTTATTTCTATTACTGTTAAAATATGACAAAAATTCAAGGTAATTTGGTAGTTCTTTGCAATTTGAACTTTTATTATTTTCTCAGTTCCCCTTAGCATTGCTATAACAGAAAGATGGACTTTATTGTATTAGTTCATAGATTCATACCATTTTATACTTCTCAAATGATATACAACCCCTAATACTTTTAATGAATAAGTAATCATTTGCAAACACCATCTTTTTAGTTTCAGATGGCAAAATTAGCATGTAGAGAGACATTTTTGCGTGGACACAAAAGATTCCTGTACATAGAAACTTCTTTAGGAAAGTAACATGGTGATAGAATGAAAATATAATTTGCTTTTAGTTGAAAAATCATGAAATTGACAAAATGCTTGCATGACTCTTCCTTTAACCAGGGTTTGATCAGGTTTATGCACGTTTTCTAATATGTTGTATTGATAAATTAGTCTCTCCCCATTACCCTGCCTTGACACTCCTACCAGCTCTGGCTGATACCCTTTTACCCTACAAATGGTCCCTTTTTAAAATCTGGATTCCATGGATGAATGAAAGCCTATGTTATATTTGTCTCTTCTTTTTATTACTCTCTTGTTCATCCCACCCCATCCAGTTCTCCCTCTACTTTCCAGATAAGAGAGAAAACATGAGCATGCAGTTCCCGGCTGTGAATGAGGCAAGATGGAATTTTAGCATTTTTAACTTCTCTTTTCCTAATTCTGAAAGTGTCCAGAATTTTCTCAAGTATTCCTTGGGCATTAGTATTTTTTTATTTGAGGTCTGTCTACTCAAACTTCTGGCCCATTTCTTGATTGTATGATTCAGTTTCTAATTTTTGCCGTACTTTAGGAATCTTGGGCACTAATATCCTGTCAGATATGTAGTTGACAAAGATGTTTTTCATTTAGTGTTCATTCTTTACTGCAGTGGGGAAGGCAAGAGTTCACAAGTTCATCTTGCCCATCCACACCCCTGCTTACCCTCTCCAGTATGTATGTAATTGTCAGTGTCTAATTTTCAAAGACCAAGAAAGAAGTCGTTTTGAAGTCAGATCAACAAATTACAGTGATGATGTTGGGAAAGAAGAACCCTTACACATAAATGACAGAGAGCATAATTTGTGTAGGATCTCCACTTGTGTAAATACTGTAGAAACTGGTATGGAGGTTCTTCAAAAAGTGAAAAGTAGAATAACTATATGACTCAGCTACACTAGTGGTGAATATGCCCCAAATACTGTAAGTCAACACACCACAGAAATGCTTACAGGGCCACCTTTTATGGCTAGAATATTCACAGTAATTCTGCCAGGAAACAGAAGTAGTCTAGATGCCCATTGAAAGATGACTTGATAAATAAAATACGGTAGACACACTAACGGAGTTTAGTCATAAAGAAGACTGAAATCATGATATATACAGGAAAATGGATAGAACAGAAAATCATTACTATAAGTAAATATAGTAATTATTTGTCATAGCTGTCTTGAGCTTATTCTTCATGTTCACACTTGATATTCTTTGATTAATGTATCTCCAATCCACCTACCTCAGACCTTGATAGGTACCATATCACTCTCTGCTTCTACAAGGTCTTTATTTTTAGGTTTTCAGATAATTTACATATGACTAAACTCATGTGGTATGTCTTCCTTTGCCTGGCTAATGTCTTCTAGCTTCAAGTTGTAAATGACAGTATTTCTTTCGTGTGTGTGTGTGTGTGTGTGTGTGTGTGTGTGTGTGTGTGTGTGTGTATGTGTGGTGTATCTGTATTATTTGTGTATGGACTTATGTCTATACACATGTATGTATATATACATAGAGGTGAGAGAACAATATTGGGTACTTTACTTTCTCTTTCTCCACCTTATATTTTGAGACATGGCTTTTTTTTTTTGAAGCTGGGACTCACTGACTGGCTGGCCTGGCTGGCCAGTGCACTCTAGGACTCATCCATCTCTACTCACAAAGCACTGGGGCTGCAGACATATGTATCACCCACACCCAACTGTTATATAGATGCGGGGCTTCACACTCAGATCCTCAGGCTTGTACAGTTGACGGTATATCAAAGGAATCTTCCCAGGCCCAGGAATTCCTTCTTATTGTTCATATTACTTGAACATATATGCTATATTTTCTTTTGTCTTTCATTGGTTGAAGGAAATTAAGGTTTATTTATTTTATTTCTTGGTTGTTGTAAATAATGATGCAATGAATGGGAGTTGGAAACGGTGCAGATGTCACATTGATATACTGAGTTCATATTCTTTTCATAGATACCAAATGTAGGTTGCTGGGTCATGTGAGGTTTTATTAAAGTTTCAGAATAGTTCCTCTGGAATTTTTTTCAAAGGATGTGTATTTTTCTTGAATGGAAATAGTCTCAAGAGCCTGAGGATGAAGCATTCAAATTGAATTAATATAAGTACTTATACTTTTCAATCCAGTATTGAAAACTTAAAAGAACTAGGTGTTCTGGGTGACAAGGAATCGATTCCCTCTTGAAACACACTATTTTGTTATGGGATCTGTGAAAAATGGTCTCTTTCATGCTATATTTAATTCTGTTGACTGACATTTCTATCTTTTTATCATTAGATTTACTACACATATCAGTGTTTTTAAAGCTGGTATTTGGAGAAGGGGAAGGAAAAAGTAAGTGAACACTCAGACTTCATAACCCATTCTCTCACATGTGGCATGCCTATCATAGATGGAGGAAGGATACTGGTTAATTGTAGATTCATTCCATTGCTTACACATAATTCCATACATGTAGATCAGATTTACACAGAAGATGGAAATTCATCTTTGATGGAAAAATATTGAAATATCCTGAATAAGAACAGTTATGCTTTTAGAGCCACTGAAAGACACAAATATTTCCAATTATATTTATTTTTTTGGGTTATGGATTCTGTAGGACCAAAACTAAAGTTTCCTGGTCCAAATTTGGAAGCAGCTAATTGAATGTGGATTGTAAAAACTGACTTCCTATTGACGGTTCATGTTCCTTTTGAATATCTTTATCTATAAATCTCTGTGACGGGTTAGGAGCCTTTCCTAAATCATTCCCTATGTAGACGTGTGCATTAAAAATAGCTTGTCAAATTGACTAAGAGGGAAGCTCAGCATTGCCCGGTCCATCTCCCTACACAGACACATTTTGACACAGTGTATTTGAGTGCTAATAATGACATTAGAAGATGTTGGAGAGAGATCCAATTCAGCATGCAGAAGTGACTTTGCTGTCATCTCCTATTTTCTGCACAATTGACAGCAGATACTTGGGGCTGAATTTTTATTTCAGGTCAAATTTCCAAGGCATGAGGCTGTCTGTTAGGAACAGATAAGACCAAAGCCAATATGAGAGCACTTGTTGAAAGTGTCAGTAGTGCTGAGAATTTGAAAGGGATGCTTCAGTTTTCTGTTTAGGACATGACATAACAACATATGTTTTAGCAGCAAGAAAAACCAACCAGAAGCTCCCTGTCATTTTCCTATGGTTCCTACTGGGAAGACTTCAGAAAGAAAGTCAAATTTCTTAGGAAGAAGAAGTGATTTTTTAAAAAAAACCACACACATATATAGCCTTTCCTTTTCATTTTATTTCCCCCTAGCCAACATTTCTTAGACTATTCCAAATAAATATGACTTGCTGGTAATTCTTAGATTTTTAACAGAAAGTTTAATAAGCCTCAGCATTTCACTTTCATCGGCGAGAAGCAGGTAGCTAGAACTATGTCGATGTAGCAGATGAAATACTGTAGGAAATGAAAAGATGATGGCTTGGAAAATTATTCAGATGGGCTGATGCACCAAAGTAAATGGGAAACCAAGGTAAATCTCAAAGGATGATTTGTTGGTGTTCTGAGTTAGCCTCTAGATGTCTAAAATTTACTTGACTAGCAAGTACTTACCTGCTTCCTTCAGCTCAGACATGCCAAGTTGATAGTCACAACTAAGAAGTTAACTTGTGGTTAGTACTAACATTTGATTTCTCAAAGCCGTGGATTTTCAAACTCATCCTTGCTACTTTAGGTGTATTTTATTTATTTATTAACAGAACAAAAACCGTACCACTGAAGAAAAAATTATGAATATTTTCACAATCCTAACCTGGATACCGTTCTTTCTATAGCAAAATTCCTAGTGTCGATAGCCTTAGTGTACATCTATGAGACTCTGAAATCAGTGTGGTTCTGTTTGCCTTTCCTTCACCTGTTTTATTTTTATTACTATCGCCATTTAAATAGTTACTGTGGTGTTTGAATTAAAGTCTGTCTTAGGTTTCTCTTCAAAAAAGAGTTATTTAAAACCCAATCAAGGACCTAAAGATATTATTTGATGTATGACTTTCAACCATGTTCCATTATAGATGACTCCTTCTTTGAAATATAACCCATGCGGAATCCTAAATTCCATCCTGAAACTACCCTACAGCAGACCCGATTTGCAGTTTGTAATGCAAGTGAACCCCTCACGAACTCATTTATCTCAGGAGATTCGTGTCTCACACTGTTCATGTTTTCTTGCAGCCTGGCCTCTGGGATGAGCATATTCCTATTTTTCTCCTCTTTATGGCTGTATTTCTTTGTGACGTTCTACACAGACAGTAGGTTTTACAACACGATTGCCACAAGATCGTTCTATGAACACATTTTCTTTAGCATTCCATGAAAACATTGCTGCTTTTATTTGTGTTCATTCTACTTACATAAAGCAAAAACTCAAAAGGTATGGCCTTCTTCCTTCTAAATAGGCAGCTATTTTCACCGTACATGAGTTTTGCCTTCAAGAAATATATAGTATCAACAAAAAGAGAGAAATATATAGTACTATTGGAAATCTATGTATCAACTCCAAGAATTAACCATTGTCCCAACTTTTCTAGAAATTTCTCTATTCAAATTTTCTTTGGATCCAGAATATAACTGCAAAGAAAGCACTTTATTGTTTATCTACCAGCTCACTAATTTATAATCAATCGCCATTATTTGCCGACAGTGTTATTAAGTGTCATCACTATTATCTTTTCCTATCAATGGCCCAGTTATAAGAATTGATTGCAGTGATCTTCCAATTTTAAACAGTAAATAAAATCTGCTACAAAAGGACAAAGAGCTGTACTCTGGTGGTGGACAGCTAAATGGGAAAGTTCCTGTCTCTATGTGCCGTTTGGTTGTGTGATGGAAAGCCAGTTTTTACAAAAAATTTACTCCTGTGTGTGTGTGTATGTGTGTGTGTGTGTGTGTGTGCATGTGTGTGTGTCTCTGTATAAGTATGTATCGTGTGTGTGCAGTTGTCTCCAGAGGCCAAACGAGGGCATTTGATTGCCTGAAGCTTGAGTTACAGGTGGTTATGTGCCCCTTGGTGTGTGTGCGTTGAGAACTTGGGTCTACTGCAAGCGCAGCAGGTGCTCTTTACTTTTGGACCCTTTCCCTAGCCGCTGGAATCCATTTTTAATCTACAGTATTATTACTGGGCTAGGAGCAATGCCTCTAATGATTTTGAAGGGGGAATAAAATTATATAGACTAGATAAATTTTGTATCTTCATTCAGTAACATGAGCTGCAATTTATATAGAAGATTTTTTTCCTTGACTGATCATTTTGATTTGTTTAAACTGCGAGTAAGCAGTGAGCATCCAGAGCTGTCAGGACATTGCAGGTTGTTTAATTTTCTCATTCCACTGCAAGTGTTTTCTATGACCCATTTGCTCCCTAAACAGTCCCAGATGAACATACACACTCAGGCATGTGCACCCAAACACACATACACCTTTTGACAATGTTTCTGTTCATTAACCAACTCATGCATTATTAGCAAATGTCTGCATATTCATGTGGCTAACCCCTTGTTTCTTCTATGTAGGCTGGCCTTTCCCTGTGCTGGGAGGGAATTTCGAAGAGTGGGGAAAAGAGCCAGCAGCCACACAGGGGATGCTTACCATTAGAGAGTTGCTTGTGCATTTGGAATAGTGCTGCAAGCATCCACACGGGGAAACTTTAAGGCACTCTGTTCTATGGATACCTGAAGAGGTGGTTAACTGGAACACAGAAAAACTATGTTTTTGAGGGTGGATAGCAAGATGTAAGGACATCTAGTGAGACAACAGTTTGCAAAGTCTTTTCCAAATAGTTAATAGGCTGTTCTAGGAAACAGAGTATAATGCAACGGCCCTCCCTCTATCATTCCCTTCAGAGGTTGGTGAGTGAGAAAGGGCAGAGGAATTATTCATTCTAGTCTGTTCCCCCAGTTACAAGGGGGAGAAAACAGCAGATATGCAATTTGCCAATTTGTGGCTTCTCCAAATCATAGTCTTACCAAAACCCTGGAAATTTCTTGCTTGTTCTCACATTGATGAACCAGGAATCAAGTCTGGAGGGATTTCTGTGTGCTTCCAATTTAATTCTCAGAGACAGGGAAGGGCTAAGGCTAGGGAGAAGAGAAACACAGTCATGTAGAGAGGTTGGGGATCTAGAAGAAGCCCCTTGCCACATACCATCTCTAGCTATAAAGACACTCCTTTGTACTGAGCATAGTACCTAACACCCTCCCCCACCCCAAAATAGATCTCTGGGAAAAAATAGATTTAGTTCACAAAACTCTGTCGTCCAGGGACACTACAAAAGTGTGACCTCACACAACTGGTGCCATCGCGATTTTTAACCAGCTCTAGTGGTTCCTTTAAAAGTTAATATTTATCTTGCCATAATATTTACCTTCACAGGGTAAGTGCTGCTATTTTCCCACGGCTGCAATGAAGAATTGTGGTAAAATAAACTCACCTCTGTCAGATAAATGTCAGATGTTTAATGAAAACCACCGGATGAATGTCCCAGGTTTACATTAAATTTGCTGAGGGTCTAGCCTTCAAGCAAAATTTAGTGTGCGCACGCACACAAACACACATGCATACACACACACACACACACACACACACGCACATACACAAATACACATTTCCAAATAGTAGTCTCTGTTCAAAACTGAGGATTACAGGAAATGAATTCTGGGACTGCACATGATTTAGGGAAAAGATGGCTGGGATGGGGATACAGATACTAGCTCTGTGTGGTGTTTGGATGCTGGCAAGATAGCTGAGGCAAGAGCTGATCCAAACTCTTCTTTTTCTTCTCTTTTTTTTCTTTTCTTTTCTTTTTTTTTTGAGACAGGGTTCCTCTGTGTAACAGCCCTAGCTTTCCTGGAACTAGCTCTTGTAGACCAGGCTGTCCTCAAACTCAGAGATCTGCCTGCCTCTGCCTCCCATGTGCTGGGATTAAAGGCGTGCGCCACCACTGCCTGGCTTGATTCAAACTCTTAACAGCTAAAAGTTGGAATCTGAGGCTTATGGTCAGTAACAGACATTAGTGTGTTCATACATTATTGTAGACTCTCAGCTAGACTAGGATCTTAAGATTGTTATATATCTATCTATCAATCATCTATCTATCTATCATTTATCAATCATCTATCTACCACTTATCTCTCATCTCTTATCTATCATTTATCAATCATCTATTTATCTATCACTTATCTCTCATCTCTTATCTATCGATCTATCCATCCATTTACCCATCTACCATATAACTATCTACCTATCTATCATCTATTTCTCTATCATATACCTATATCTGTATAGCTATATATCTATTAAAATATATATGTATGGCATTTATATGGATACTCAGTATCCAAAATTAGGTCTTCATGTTTGAGACCTACATGCTCTGTCTACTGAGCCATGTTCCCAGCTCTAATGCAATATATTTGTAATGTACAGTATAATCTTTGATATGTATTTGCATATAGCCTCTCATAGTGATCGTTCCTTTATGGTAAAAATTATTTAAAATCTACTTTTTCTGAAATGTACCTTTGTTTTTTACAGTTCCTGTTTTCTGTAATAGACCAGGAAAGCCTATTCCTTCTTGCCTAACTAAAATTTTGTACCCTATCATTAATATTTCTCATGTTTTCATTTTCTCTCCTTCCTCAGTCTCTGATGAGTGCCTATTTAAGTCTCTAGTTTTATGTTTTACATTTTTAGTTTCCATATATAAGTGAAGATTGTTGTGGGAATTAGGTCTGATAGTCAATTAATTGTATGGGGTGTCTTGACCCAATGGGCATGGTCTTCTTTGGAGAAACATGACCTGATGAAATTGGCAGCGGGGCCGGGGGTGGTGATGGTGGGGTGGGATGGGGATGGAGGGTGCTACAGGCTCTCTTGAACTGAGAAGGGCCCTCTGAAGCAGAGGCTTGCTGACCTTGCCCAGACCTCCCGTATTGCCCTTGGGAATGGGAGGATCAAGGCTGAAACAGTAGCAGCAGTGTTGCAACCTCCTTATGTATTGTGAGTATACTTTATATTTCTTAGCCGTTTAACAGACCTGGCTTAATCACAGAGATCCCTCCCACTTTACCTGGCATCATGTTTCTCCAGAGAAGACCACACCCATTGGATCGAGCTTCTCCATGCAATTGGCTATCCGATGGAATTCCCTCAACCATGTTGTCATGAGCGGCAGACTTTGTTTACTAAAGTCTGGGTACTATTATATTGTGCATGTCTATCATGTTTTCTTTATCTGTTTCTCTAACTGCATGCAGCCAGGTTGTTCACTACTCATGACTATTAGGAATTATGTTACAGTAGACATTGAGATGTAGGGATGGTTTTGGCACACTGAATTACTTCCTTCAAACACACAAAGTGGATTGTATTATATGGTAAGCCTAATTTTTGATTTCTACTTTTATTTTCTTATAAAATGACTTTGGAATTTTAAATTTTTAAATTTTAAAATCTGTTGATTTATTTGAGCAGAACAGAAGAACACATATTTTTCCAATTTAAGGCAAATTAAGGCTTCTGTACCTTTTCATCTATTTGTGTGATCCATTATTTGTTTCATCATGGATTCATACTTTTTAAAAAGATTGGTGTCAATAAGAAGAGTCATTAGTGAGGTGATCTCCTTCTCTTCTCTCTCTGTGAGAGTGGGGGTAGGAGTGGGGTGTGAAGCACACACTTCACACTGTGTGTGAAGGCACAGTGAGAAGTCAGTCATCTACAAGCCAGAAAATGAAGCATCACCAGAAAAAGAATTGGCCAGAACCTTGATCTTGGTTTTGTTCTCTCCAAGAATGTGAACTAATTTATTTCTCTTGTCTGTATTATTTTGTTATGGCATTCCAAGCTGACTAGAATGAAGGCATTAAACTGAACCACAGGAAGGAAAAAGCTTTCTCTTTCAACCACTTTCTAGACATACGCTTTCTTTAGAATAATAAAGTAAATATAAAGAACTGGACTAAAAGCAGAATGCAGCATGCAGCCATCAACGATCACCTGTGTCTCTGTCCATGGCAATTTATGCTGCTGTGCTCAGCACTAGGTCATCAGGAGTTGGCTCTAGGAGCACAAACTGCAGATAAGAATAGCTTTACATGAAGCTATGACCCCCTGCACTCCCGCCCCCATTAGTTCCCCCGTGAAGCTAACCTCTGAGAATGGTAATATGTATTTGGCAGCACGTACATGGCACGGGTGCAGAATAGAAAGGAAAAGGTGCAGAACCACAAGGTGCCGAGAGACAGGTGGCAAATATCATTATCATTTTAGAGAAGAGAAAAAGTGAGCCAGGGAAAGGTCAGATGTCTTGTTCAAAGTGACACAGAATGGAGTGGAGCCTGAAATTATTAACTTCTGTTTTCTAATCTAGTGGACTTAAGGTCATAGAATCCAACTAGGAAGGTCAAGATATCAGTTTTATGTCACGAGGCATCATTGCCTCTGCTCTTTTGTCACCTCACCTGGGAGCCACTTGATGACTTCAGCCTCAGCAGCTGTCCCCATCCTGGGAAACTGAAATCTGAAACTAGACACTCTATTAAAAACTAGTGCTGTGATTGACTATAAAATTCAGACCCCCATCACTCTAGGATGCTCAGGACTTTGTCGCTGAACCTTTACTTTCTTAGATGGCCTGGCAATTTCTTCAGAGTAGTGAAGGACTTCTGGGGGCTCACACCTGGAACTTGTTCCAAGACTAAATATTAAAAAGACTCTCCAGGGTCAACAAAGTACACAAAGTACATATTGGCTGCTATACTCAACACTGAGCCTATAGTTTCTAGAATATTGAGTTAATGTACTGCCCTGCACTTGAACAAGAGAATTGACAAAAGAAAAATGCTATCTCATGAAAGGAGATGTGTAGTGACTAAGTACCCATCATTTCTGTTTGCCTCCACAGCGTTGCTGCTATTGATCCTGACTTCCTTCAGATTCTTCACTTGGCTCACAGACCACACCCTGCCTCTGTAATACCTACACCCTTTCTTCTTTTACATCTGTCCACCATTCATCAGATGTGGAGCAGATTCTGAAGCACAGGGCTTTGTGAAAATGGCCAAAGGACGTGAGAACAATAAAACCCATATCCTGATCCAGGAGCTTCCTGTAATTTTGTTACTGAGGTAAATTAGGCAGAATTTATACATAATAGGATAAGTATAAATAACATGGTTCAGTGGGTACATGCACTTGCACTTCATGACTGATGCCCAGACTTCAATCCCGGGGACTGATAGAGGAGAAAGAAAGAACCAATTTCTGAAAATTGATTTGTACACATGCTTCGTGGCCCATCCACACCAACTCCCCTATATATACCAAATAAAATGTAAGAAGATGTATGACAAGTGGAAATAAATTGTGGTGGAGTTCTTTTTTAACCTTAGTTATTTTTATGGAAATGGTAAGAAACTTTATATTCTTGACAAAACAAGTAAGCCAGAAATGGGGCTGGAGAGATGGCTCAGTGGTTAAGAGCATTGCCTGCTCTTCCAAAGGTCCTGAGTTCAATTCCCGGCAACCACATGGTGGCTCACAACCATCTGTAATGAGATCTAGTGCCCTCTTCTGGACTGCAGACATACACACAGATAGAATATTATATACATAATAAATAAATAAATATTTTTTAAAAATAATAATCTTAAATTTTTAAAAAACAAACAAACAAGTAAGCCGTATTTGCTCTTATATATATGGTTATCCTTTTGCTCCTATTGGTAAACATTTACATATATTGACAAAATAGGTTGCTCCTCTATTTCCGTGTTTTTATTTTCAAATGCTAATGAGAATAATCATCAAAACTAATTGAACATTTTCCACTATTATTTATTACTACTCTGAAGCCAGTTGTGTGTCCTGCTTTACATCTGACACTGTGAAGTCAGAGCATGCTCTACAGGTGAAGGGATTGACATACTGGGTTTTCCCCACGTCAGGTGCCAGCTCTTCAGGTATCTGCAAACCATTTATACTTCTTCCCAGATGACTAAAGATTTACTGGACCCATGATCCCTTTTCATGTATGATCATCCAGTCATATGACTTATGCAGCTAACAAAAGTGTTATACAATTAAACCTAAATTCAGGAGCTCCATTTGGAAGAGATGTGTTTGGCAAGATATGAGGTAAAGAAAGAGCACATAGCTTCTGTGTTCATGGTTCAAGAGTTCCCATGGAGCCCCTTTGTTTGTTTAATTAGTTAGGTTGTTAGAAACAGAATCTCAAACATTCCTGGCTGGCGTCTGTAGCCACGAATGACCTTGAACTTCTGATCTTCTTATCTTGGTGATTGGTGGATAATCTCAAACTTAGTCCTTTTCTCCCCAAGGGTCAGGTGGTTAAACCTATGCAGGATGTCTGTTCATTAGCATAAAAGCATTTCTATCACTCAGGATGTCCTATGTATTTTTTGAACTCTTGTACCAAGAACCTGGACTACCAACCTATTTAAACGTACTGTTAAATCACATTGCTAGTTGCTTTTCTTTGTTGTACATATCTAGGTCATTGAGAGGTCATTTTTCCAGTCTATTGACCTGAGATGCTTGATGATATACAAGTTAAGGAGGTTGGTAGCTACAAGCCTAGATACTAGAGAACTTTGGGCTACATATGTAATTTTAAAACCAAGGCAAATTGTTTTTCTTAAAGCTAAGATGCCAGATGTCATTACCCCAGGTGTAGTTTTGTTAAAAAAAAAAAGACTATAGAAATCTATCAACTAAGCTCCAGAACAATTCAGAGTTAATAGGTCAAGGATCAAAGGATGAGACCCGTAGGAGACTGAGGAGAGGGACAAGTATGTGTGGCAACACTGAGGAAACCCTGATAGTCCACAGTTCAGGAGAAAAGACTGTTTGGAGAAGGAAGAGATCATATTTTAAAGGCTGCTTTAAAGGAAGGGAGAACAAGTGAATAACAGACTTTACCATTTGGTGGGAGAATGTGAATGTCGCTGGTAACAAAGATAGACGTATGTTTCATAGAGTGGCAGGAAGAAGCACCGGTTGTAGAGACCTCAAGAAAGACTGAGGGAAAATAGAGACATGTACACACAGTTGTTTCGGTGAATCTTTCTCATGGAGAAGTCGCTGTTAAAAAAATTGAAGCAAAGAAAGGTTTTTAGAAAAAGAATTGTTTCTAATGCTGGAGAAATAGTAGCAAATATATATATTTTAAGTATCCAATAGAAAGAAGATAAGTGGATGCTGAAGACCATAGGCAGGGTCGTTCCAGCACTGCCAGAGCAGGAAGGAGCATGTGGGAACTCATACACAAGTGGAAATCGCCTAGGAGCATGGGTGTGCTGAACACGTGGATTTGCTTTTACCCTTTAGTGATGACAGATTGTAACCCCATCACAATACATGTAATAAGCATATGTAGTCTTATAGTTTGTGATGTGGTATGTAGTAAATATGTAATGCAATATAACATATAGGATAAGATTGCCTGGCATCATTAAACCACCACTGGTATTTCATGAGTGAATCAGTAGTGAGACCCTTTAGAGTTGCACATTTTCGCCTAGCCACAGGTGTACTTGGGTATAGTAGAGGGGAGAGTCGATGTGCACCAGGATTGGTGGGAGATCATAGCAAAGAAAGGTGTCTGTGTGACTTTGGAAAGACCAGGAATCTTTTTAAAGTGGGTAAAGAGGACATTAGCTAATCAAATGTAGTTGAACAATCAGTCATAGAGGTCCTGTTGGGGTTGAAATACTAATAGGAATGAACTAGAGGGACCAGGAGTGGCCTGAGAAGGGAAGTTTGGAACTAAGGTCAGAGAGAAATATAATTGGAGTGGGGCCATCAAGCAAGTTTTGGGTTTCTATGGAGAACAATTATTGAAAATCAAAACCTCTAAAAGATCAATGAATTGAAAGATAATTTGCATATGAACCCAAAAGACTGGCAGGATAAGTAGCAGGGTGGGTGTGAGCTATGAATGAAGCTTGAAAGCAAGGAGAAATGAGTTGTCTAGACATGGGAGAAAGTCACCGAAATGGCAGCTATAATGAAAAAGGTGTGGCATCACTGTCTCCTGAGATATAAGTTGAGAATTGTTAAAAGCAGATTTTTGGGTTTATTCATGTTTAAAATTATATGTGAATGGGTGCTTGGTTTGCATGTTTGTATGTGCATCACATGCATGCAATGCCCATGAAGGGCAGAAGAGGGCAGCAGAATCCCCCTGGAACTGGAGTTACAGAAACAAGTTAGCTGTCATGTGGGGCCTGAAGATCCAAACTTGGTGTCTGGGAGAGCAGTAAATGCTCTTAAAGTTCTGAGCCATCTCTCCAACCGCAAGGCAGATTTTGTTTTCCTTGAGAAGATAATAGGATGGTTTGAAAGCAGTGAAAGAATGCATGATGATCTCACAGAGGGGTGTGTGTGTGTGTGTGTGTGTGTGTGTGTGTGTGTGTGTGTGTGTCCAGTTAAGCAAGAGCTATGGGCAGGGAAACAATGGCTGCACTTAGGAGGGTTGTAGGAGAAGCAGATCCCGGAAAGAGTCGGATTGTAGCTAGAGGGAAGGTGGGAAGAGAAAGTTCAGAAAACAGGTTTGAATCAGCAAATGGCTTTTCTAGTGACTGTCCTATAAGACTCCTGGAGAACAGCCAGCAGTAGCTACGCAGTTACAAGGCTATCATCCAAAAAATTGGATCTTTTACTTACGATTTTGTTTATATTCATAATACAAATGTAAGACAATGTCCTTGGGACATTTTCTTTTTGAGCTTTCTGGCAGAAATGGGCCGTGGAAATGCTGTTTATTTAGCCAAGAGTTTGTGCAAATGATCTTTAAGTACTTAATTGGCTTCGACAGATCAAAAGTAGGGAAAGCAATATGCAGGCTGGGCTGGGATTTTATAGGTGTGTATATTTGGGAGGTGTTAGCAGGGTGGAAAACTAAAGCTTTTGGATTATTTATTATTGTCAAGATAAGACATGGGGATTGTGAAGGAGCAATGGTCTTGTACACCCAGGGGAGTTTTCTGAGTTGTTGAAAGCAGTTTATGAATGCGTGGAACAAAAAGAAAGGCCAGTTTTGTAAATTGTGGGTATTTGTTTATTTTTGTCAATTTCGAATGTGTAATAAAACTGCTTTCATTTTGTTAGCCAGTGTTTAAAGATTTAACTTTCTTCCAATTGATATGCCAAGGCAATAAATTATGCATAGTACTACTAAAAACAAACCACAGTTTTTTTAAAGGCAATAATTACCAAAGACCACAATTACAGTCAACATAAAAACAGATAATGCTGGTCTACAACTCTGTGCCTGCCTCCCCTACTACCAAAATGCCAACTGGTGTTTATAAGCACAAAACATTGTTGGCTCCAATATGCTAACCAATTGGTCCTTGAAGGGCCAATGCTAGGATCCACTGGAATAATCCATCCTGTTTCCTCTTCTGTTCCCATCCACGACAGCCCAAGCTTCTGACATCTTTAATCTCCAGAGCTAACATCAACATGCCAGTCTTCCATCTTCCTCTCTCTAGAATATACCTAACTCAGTTTTCCTAAGTCCCTGTCTTTCCTCTTATTTACATTCTTTATTTCGTTAGAAGTTCCAAGGGTGTGGTGAAAGGGAAACTGGTGTAAATTTGCAGAATGCTACCTTAGATATTGCATGGCACTGATAACTCTGAATTCCACCCTGCAGGTGGCACTCTGTGGCAGATTCCAACTCTAATATAGTCACTTGTTTGTCTAAAAGGGAGACAGCTCTTTTGTCCAGGGTCTTTTCTTTTTCAGGGCAATTAGGGTACTGTTCTTTGTCTTCCATGTATTTGCTGGATAAAGTTATTCATCTCATTGGCTCATCTTATTCTTCTAGGTATAAATAACATACCCATAAAATAGTATTCTTAGCATCCCAGAGTTGAAATGGCTTGCATTCATTTGGCAATATTTACAGTGAAATACTATTGTGATTCCCTGCAGAACATACAAGACTCTTTTAAAGAGATTTACAAAATTGTCCACAACAATGCCTTTCATGTTCTCTTTATTGGACTGGGGAAGGGAAATGAGGAAGTGCCATATTAGAAGGGGCTTATAGGATCAGTTTCCTTGGGTAAACTGAGCTCCAGTGCTGTCTCTCATGCTTTCAGTGGGAACCGCAAGGTGACAATCTTCTGAAGAATTTTTGTCTTTGCAAAGTAAGGGATCTTGGATATTACAGAGAGGGCAGAACAGTGTAGGAGTCACAGTCATTACTGCAAGCTAATGGAGGTTTAAGATCAACTAAGAATCATATATCAAAACTACTTGTGAAGACTTATTTAATTTTATTTTGTGTATATGAGAGCTTTGTCTATATGTATATGTGTATACCACATGTTTATCTAGTGTCTCAGAGGCCAGAAGAGGATGTTAGATACCCTAGGATTAGCTAGACTGTTGTGGGCTGCGAAGTGAGCACTGGGAACTGAACCTATTCCCACTGCAAAAGTAACAAGTGCTCAACTGGTGAGTCTTTCTCTTCAGTCCCAATAAAAAGTGTTTCTGAGGCCAGTTCTAATGGTTCATTTTAGAAGAAAATTGGCAAGGAAACTAATCACAAAACTAACCTGTGTTAATTTTGGAAAACAACTTGGGAGACATTGTAATGAAAATTTTCAAATAAATAAGATTCTCCAGGTCATGTGTATTTCAATTGATGGTGTCACCTGTCATCAACCTTTTAAACAAATGCCCAGGGTCTGTGGTGGCTCACCTTGGCTGTTCCGTGAACACACAGATTGGCTTGTGGGCATGTTGATGGAGCATTTTCTTGCTTGCTAATTGATGTGGAATGGCGCAGCCCACTGTGGGCAGTATCTTTTCTAGCCTGGTGGGCCTGAGCTACATAAGAAAGCTCGCTAATGTGAACCTGAAAACAAGTCCTTAAGCAGCTCTTTCCCATGATTTCTGTCCTGGTTTCCCTCAGTGATGGACTGTAACCTATAGGATAAAAAAAAAAAAAGTCCTTTCTTTTCCTAGTTGGTTTTGGTCCATGTTTTATCACAGCAACAGAAGCCAGCCAGGACAGGGACCTATCATCCTTGAGGGCCACAGCAGAATCTTTATCTGGTAGCTAATTGTAGCTCCACCTCTTTAGGTTGTTATTATGGCATCTCTTCTCACTGGGGACACTATAGAACTGTAATGCTTTCCTCTTCAAATGTTCACATCTTCATGGCCCTCGATTGTCAACGAATTTGGAGTATTTCTTTATAGATATGAACCTTGTGGCAAAATCCATCAGCTATGTCCAACTCTTTTCTCTACTTTCTCCTCTTCCATAATTTATTTTTCATTTATAACAAGCACACAACTAACAAAAATCATATCTATAATTACTTCAGATATTAAGGTCTATTTCTAGATAGATTTTCTATTTATGAACAGAGAAGAGTATTAAAACATGACTCATCAGGTAAAGGTACTTACTATCAAGCGGATGATATCAATTCCATCCTTGGGATCCACACGACAGGAGGAGAGAACCAACTCCTGTAACTTGTCCTTTGACCTCCATACAGGCACAGTGGTGTGTACAGACTTCCTATCCTCACCAAAAAGTTAAAATCAATTTTAATAAAAGAAAAGAATGGTTATAGTGTCAGATGAAAATTTCAAGGGGGAAGTAATGTTCTATATTTTTGTTAATGTAACTTTATGTGGCTTATCACATAGAAGAGTCAATGATGATGACAATGAACAATTTTAGTAAGTTCTTCCTTCAGTCCTCCAAACTTAATTTTGAGACACAGAGCTATAAAGTACATAAATGAGTTTTAGTATGATAATTAAACTGGACTATTTTCCATTTATTTTGTTTCAATATTCTTGAACACAGATAAAATTTATCATGTGTAAGGAAAGTGGAATTATCTGTCTACATAATAAGTAATTGTTAAATTGCCAAATATGCCATCTTATTCTCTACTGGGCATAAATATATATAAACAGTCTTCTCGGCATCAAAAAAAGACTTGAATCCTTTTGGAAATGGTTATCATGAAACACTATGTCAGTAATGCCCCATTAAGCATCTGTTAAGTAAACATTTCTATCCTGAATCTGATGAGAACCATACAGCAAACATAAATTATAGTTTGTTCTAAGAAGTAGGCGAAGGTATAACATGTGCCCATGACACAGACGACCTACAACTGCAGATGCTAACAGTACAAACATTAAAGGAATAGATCAAAATTATAAAAGTTAATGAAACACTAATTTGAATCTGTCAGTCAGGGACAGGGCTTCCATTTTCTATTTCTGACCTATGTTCAGGTAAAACAGTGCATTTTTGTGGACTGCACTGTGAGTTGGAAGCACACAGACAAGCATTGTCTGGTGGAAATACATAAAAGTTGAGCCAGAAAAGTCAGTCATATATGGACGTTTCAATATTCTCATGATCCTATTGCAGAGGTTAAAGATCTATTTTTATTTACTCTAAACATTAAAAAATCATTTAACCTACAATTAATATAAATTTTAATACATTTTATATCCTTTTTCTAACAATGCCTTCAAAATCCAATGTATATATGCTGTAAGCCTTTAATATGCAAACGGCAATGCCACCCTGCTCTGAACTGAACAAGCCCTTCACTACTTCAAGTATGTCACTGAAGTCTCTTTGGGATTGCTCTAAACTATACAGGTTCCTACCAGATCTGTGGAATTCTCTTCCAAGTTTTAAAGTACATATTTTGAGAAAGAAAATTTTCAGGAAAAGGATCCGTTAGAGCCCTGGCTCTATCAGTGAAGATGAAGCCCTTTAAATGAGGTCCCATTCTGAAAATGAGATCATACAAAGGGTCCAGCACGCAAGACCAATAGGTGGCTGTTGTTATGACTAGGGTAACCTTTACCACCATCAGTACTGTCCACATCATCGTGTCACTGTCCTTCAGCCTCCACCTCCACTAACTGGCACAGTGAAAGATGTATACTCAAAGGTTGGTTCAAGGACCACAGACTCACCCATGGCAGTCAAGTCTTCTTTCACCTTCTGCTCTTATCGAGTGTTACTGAAAACTGAGTAAATGTTCTCATTACTCCAAACACATGAAAGTCTTCCTCCTCTTCTAGAAAGAGTTTAGGGATTCCAGAGGTCCCAGTCCATTTGCAAACTCTGCAGAGGGTTTACAATAACTAAGGTCATTTGCCTACAGGAAAAAAAAGTGTACTAGTGGTAGTTTTGAACATATGGTGTTAGAGTTCTCACAAACTGTTTTGCTTCTAGGACCATGATCCTAAAGGTTTGCATGGAATATAAGTGGGTATTGTGCTTGTTTGTTTTGTATTATAAAATTCTATTTTATGCATTTGAGAGTTGTGCCTGCACATGCATAGGTATACCACATGCACATTTGTTGCCCACAGAGATCAGATCCCTTGAACTTGAATTAGACATTGCTGTGAGACACTGTGTGGGTGCTGGAAACCAATCTGAGTTTTCTGCAAGACCATCAAGTGTTCTTAACTACTGGGTCATCTCTCCAACCCCATGCATGGACATTTTATGGATACTCTTTCTACTTTAGGAACATTAACTCCATTGCAGCCACACTGAGGCCAGTATGAGGGATTTAGTCATTACTCCCCGCCCCATTTTAACATACGCATAGAATGACTTTTTCTTTTTTTATTATTTTTTCATTTTACATATGAACAACAGTATTCCCTCATTCCTCTCCTCCCATTTCCTTCCCCTCCACCTCCCTTCTATCTCTCATCCACTCCTCCATCACAATTCAGAAAGGGGCAGGCCTGCCACAGGAGTCAACACAGCATGGCACATCAAGTTGAGGCTGGACCAAGCTACACCCCCTCTGCATCAAGGTTGGACAAGGCAACCCAGCTTGGGGATTGGGTTCCCAAAACCCAGATCAAGTACCAGGACATGTCGGTCCTGACCACATGGCTAGGAGCCCCACGAACAGGCCAAGCTACACAGATGTCACACACACACACACACACACACACACACACACACACACACACACAGAGGGGCCTAGGTGGATCCCATGCAGGCTTCCTGGCTGTCTGTCCAGAGTCATGAGTTCCCACTAGCTAGGGTCAACTGTCTCCATGGGTTCCTGTGTCATGACCTTGACCTTTTGGGTCACACAATTGTTCCTCCCTTTCTTCAGCAGGACTCCTGGAGCTGGGCCCAGTGCTTGGCTGTGGATCTCTGCCTCTGCTTCCATCAGTTACTGGATAAGGCTCTCTGGTAAGAATAAGGGTAGTCACCAATCTGATTACAGTAGATGCGTAGTTCAGGTAACCTCTTCACTCCTGCTAGGAGTCTTAGCTGGGGTCATTCTTATGAATTCCTGGGAGTTTTCTTGGCACCAACTTTCTAACCTTGAAATGGGCCCCCCAGAAGGTGTCTTCTTACTCTCCTGCTCCAGTCTTTCCTACAATCTGCCTTCTGCACCCACCCTGCCCAACCTGTTCCTTCATGTTCCCATTCTTCCATCCCCCACCCTCACCC
The DNA here is from genome assembly GCA_028555095.1 of Dicrostonyx torquatus. Taxonomy (NCBI): domain Eukaryota; kingdom Metazoa; phylum Chordata; class Mammalia; order Rodentia; family Cricetidae; genus Dicrostonyx; species Dicrostonyx torquatus. The sequence continues at coordinate 6,362,195 of JAQHUG010000019.1, read as the reverse complement.
CTGGTTTACCCAGGGGATCTCTTCTATTTCCCCTTCCCAGAGAAATCCATAGCATGACTTTCTTCTCTGGCTATTCTTCTTTTCTCACCATCTGTGGCAGGTCTGTCTTTCCTTCAAACCCCTAACCTACAGCTTCTACTTTTCCATCCCACATTCAGAATAACTCAGTGTTTGCACTATTATGAGTCACGGAAGAGAAATTTAAGTTACCTATTAAATCAGAGAATGACTTGGGAGAAAATAGGAATTTGGTACCTCATTGAGGAATTGAGTTACACTAACATCCCTTTCAGTTTACTCTACTGAGCTACTTCAGGAAAAGTCATGAGGGCATCAGAATTGGGCAGTGCACATGTTCGCATAGGATGAAATGCTTTGTTTGACGTTGTTTTTAAACTCTTTCAGGAAAGTGATCAAATGTCAACAGCTGCCACCATGTCCCTGGGATCTGGATTGTTTTAATTAACCCTTCACTGGTAAATGGCCAGCCTTTCACCCACCTTTGTGTAAAGCGTTTCTCTAATCGGCGATGGAGTCATTTTGCTCATTGAGCAGTCAGGTCAGGGAGCTTGCTTTATAGGGTGCAGGCTTGATGCCTTCCAAATGTAGCCTCAAATGTCCCCAACCCATACTCCTTACTTTTTTAAGTTTTTAAATTGAAATGATGTTTTCTCTTTATTTCTTTCTTTCTTTCTTTCTCTCTCTCTCTTTCTTTCTTTCTTCTTTCTTTTTCCTTCCTTCCTTCCTTCCTCTCCTCCTCCTCCTCCTCCTCCTCCTTCTCTTTTTCTTCTTCTTCTTTTGGTATTTTCGAGACAAGGTTTCTCTGTGCCTGTCCTGGAACTAGCTCTTGTAGACCAGGCTAGCCTCAAACTCACAAAGATTGGCCTGCCTCTGCCTCCCGACTCCTGAGTGTTGGGATTAAAGGCGTGCACCACCACCGGCTGGCTGAAATAATGTTTTCATACAATATATTCTAATCATGGTTTCCCCGCTCTCGTCTTATCCTATACCCTTTCCACGTGCCTACCCCTCCAACTCCAGGCATTAGATCTCTCTCTCTCTCTCTTAAAAACTAGACAGGCAAATTAAGGACAAACAAATAAGTCTAAAACAAATAAACTAACAAACAAATAAAAGGGAAACCATGAGTATGAGAAACACATACATTTGCTCTTGTCTGAGCATGTGTGTGTGTACGTGCATATATGCAATCATATAAACTCAAAATCAGAAACCACAATATACAAGCAACAGATCAGTAAGATTTTTTAAATACCCAAACAAGGCAATATGAGATAAAAATATCTCCAAAAATATCTTTAAGTTTGATTTGTGTCATTCATCAACTGCTGGGCATAAGACTTATGCCCTTGAGTGTGATTGGTATGCCCAGTGGGACTCCCTTGCAGAAACTAATTTTTCATTTGTGAGAAGTTGCTAATCAAAGATACTTTCTTGGTTAGTTATGGGAGATTGTGCTTGCTTTCAGCCCAATACTGGAACTCTGCTAGGTTTTGATCTATGCAGACCTTATGAATGATGATACAGTCTCTGTGAGTTCATTTGTGTGTTAGTCTTGATGTGTCCAAAAGATCTGTTTCCTTGATCCATCTCCTCTAGATTTTATAACCTTTCTTCTTCCTCTTCTGCAGAGCTCCTTGAGCCCCAAGGAGAGGATTTGATAGAGGCATCCATTTGGAACTGAGTGTTCCAGGGTTTCTCACCCTTGGCAACATTGCCCAGTTGTGGGTCTCTGTGTTAGTTCCCATCTACTGCATGATGACTCTTCTTTAACATTGGCTGAGTGAGACACTGATCTAAGAGTATAGCAGAATGTCCTCATGGGTCATTTTACTGCTATGTCCCTTTAGCAGAACAATAGTATTTGTCCAACCACACTCTTTACTCTTGTTAAGGATTCTGCCTGTCATTGATTTCCAGCTAACTCACCTCCTCTCATTTTGCCTTCCTGATTTTACATGTTCTATATTCTGTGACTATCCTGAATCATCATGGCAATGACCATTTGGGCTATGTGTGCTTGCTTCTGTTTACCCAGATTTTCTTGTTCTAATGTATTTTTAGATCTGTATGAAGTAATGTGGGTTAATGTCAGTTATAAATGAAGAAGACACAAAGACAAGAATAATTTGTGTAAAAAAATCCAGTGATTCACTTATTACTCAATTATATAGAACTCTCCTCAACAACACGGAAGATGTAGAAGGATTAAAGATTTAGCCTTGGTTTTAATGAGTGATGGGTCAGGTCAAAAATGGTTGAGCAACTACTAATTAGGATAACTTGAGAGGTCAAACCCTGTAAATAAGTTAAGGTTGATTATAATTAAAATAATAATTTGTTTCATGGTTTCCTATTAAAAGATTAGCATAAGTGGTCAGAAGTGTGTTTAGTAGAGAGAAGAAAAAATATTATAGGTTGGAATAGGACCCCAGAAGGTATACCCAGAGCATCCTCTCCCTTTCCCTTTGTTTCTCTTCTTATTCTTACTTCTCTATTAGTATCCTTTTCTCCATCTCCCCCTTACTAGGGATTGAATTTAGATTATAACCTGGTAGACAAATGTGCTACTACTGACTGAGTTGTATCCCAGTCCTACAGAAGTCTTTCTAAAATGGCATTATGATGAACCAATGATGCCATCCTGCCCCATCTTTAAAAACACTTTCAATGACTACTTTTCTTGGCCCTTCTCCGGCCTTGCCCCTTAATTCCTCTTGGTGATTATTATAGGCATACTGTCTGTCCTAAAGTCTTACTTTGTGTTCTTCAGAGGTTTGTCTATGCCTGTCCTTTCTGGAGCATTTGAATGTTCTTTGTTTTTTGTTTTGCTTTGTTTATTTTCACCAACACTTAGAGATTATCCTAAGACATTCCTTGAACCTAATACTCAGCTTCAGTGCTTCCCAGGGGCTTTCTGTGCTGACTTTATTGTAACTGCTATTATTTTCTAGTGATTTCTTCCCAGAAGGCTTAAGGCTCCATCATGGGTGAAGACCCCATTAGATATTTCACAGACTGCTCGGAACAGTGCCCAATGTCTGATGAAGCATGGTGAGGCTCTGCAAGCAGAAGCAATTGGAGCAGGACTAGAAGGCTCTTGTATTTCTCTACCTCCTTTTCCAGGTGCTATGGTTAGAATATGATTTGACTGTTTCCCAGGTGTCCATGTGACTGGAGTTTTGATTCCTTGCAGTAACAGAGTTGGCAGAAACTCTCTGTGAGTCTGAATGGGAGATCTTTAGGTCACTGAAAGTGTGATGTCATTCTTGCTTGACCTGTTGGTGGTTCTCAAGAAAGAGCAAGCCTACCCTTCCTCTCATTCTCACTTGTTGGCTGAAGATGCAGTTGCTGGCTCTTATAAGTGTATCCCTCATGATGACTACCTTGTAATCCTCACCAAAGGATAAATGAGGCTTCTTGATCTTGAGCTTTAAACCTCTAAATCTATGAAGTAAATAAATATCATTTCTTCATTTATACTTTGCCTTGAATGTTTCATTACCATTTCAAAAGCCTGACAAAGACACTGTCTTTGAATGAGTATCTGGAAGCAGTGCCTCTTTGTATCACCCTGCGACCTCTGTCAAATTAGTATTTCAACTTGTTGAGGATTGGAATGTTTATTTAACTTGAAATAAAATAAGCTATCTGGGCATCGTGACTCGTGCCCATAATACCATCTGTTAAGCGATTGAGGCAGAGGGTTTGTCATAGCTTTAGGTCAGTTTGAACTATTAAATGAGACTTTTTCTTAAAAACAAAGATGAATAAAAAATTCTGGTCAATTGAGGAAGACAAACCTAAATTCAGATCTGTTTGATTTTAGAGGTATATTTTGGAAAATCTCTATATGTTTAAAATTTTAGTAATATTTATTTCTATAACAATTTCTAACATTTAAGATGGTTTGTTGCTAAGCACTTTGTGTGGATTGACTCATCAATGTGTATACCAGCACAATAAAGGACTGCCAGTAGGCACATCGCACAGATGATGAAACAGGCTCAGAGAATCCTATTGAAAATTACCTAGTAAGGAAACTTTAGGGGATGACAAATGAGTCTGATGTTAAGGAATTGGGCTTGATCATTATTTGTTCAACTCATAGGTCAGCTGGTAGATTTCAGTCATGATATTTCTACTTTCTGATAGGTTACTTCACCTCTCAGGGCACCTATGCCTTTATTAGTGGCTTTGAGGATCAATTATACACTCTTTAACACAAAACCTGGCATAGATTAAATACCCAGTAAACACTGTCTGATAATTTTCTGTTATGAATCATTGCTACTGTTAAACACTCTACTTTCTTCCACCCTAAAATCTTTGCTGCCTCTTTGACACATCATAATACTTTTCTTTTCTTGGTGGCTTTGTTATTTGATAAAATTTTAAGTGAAATTTGATGAAAAATGCTCCAAGGACTGAGAACCTGCAAGTATCATTACTTAATTTTGTGGTCAATCATATTTCAAGTGAGATTTCAGAGGCCTTGAATTCTGGTCACAGAGATGAAGAGAGAAAAACGTGTCTTTTCCAATTAGGGAATGTATCAACAAGTCTACAGGAGCCTTAGAAAGAATCTGGACAGTAGCTGGAGGTGGAAGGACTTGAGCAAGGGCTTATGTCTTGCTTCCCCACAATTGAATTTTTCACAGGTGGTAATAGAATATTCAGGTAGCTTCATCATCTTGTCTGTGGCAATTTGAGCGGCAGCCTTCCTTAATTCCTAATTTAACTTAATGAGATGTGTTCTGAATCTTTCTGCTTAGTATCAGAGCTCTGCATATCACATCAATACAAACCACATAAAGCAGGAAAGTTCCAATTCAAAAACTAGCTTGCGTTGTCTAAAAGGGCCTATAACATAATATTAGGGCTTTTTAGTGGATTTTATACTTGTTTTATTGTAAGACATTAAAGTTTATTGCCATATTAATTGCTGAAACCTCTTGAATTTAATATAATGAAAACATCCAGGACATAGTGCTGTGGACAATGGTCTAGTACCCTGTAAAAGTTTGTCAGTTGTACTGGTTTAACAAAATGCTGATTGGCCAGTAGCTAGGCAAGAAGTATAGGTGGGGCAACCAGAACAGGAGAATTCTGGGAAAAGAAAAGAATCAGTCTGCAGTTGTCACCCAGACACAGAGGAAGCAAGATGAGAATGCCTTGCTGATGAAAGGTACCAAGCCACGTGGCTAACACAGACAATAATTATGGGTTAATTTAAGATGTAAGACTTAATAGGAAGCCTCAGGTAACAGGCCAACCAGTTTATAACTAATGTAGACCTCTGTGTGTTTCTTCGGGACTGCATGGTTGTGGGACCAGGTAGAACAGAAACCTCTGTCAACAACATAGACCTGTGAAAGTTTTGCTTCTCCCTGATACTGTACATCTGTCTAAGTTCCTGGCTACTCTGGGCATCAGTGTTCTCATGTGTAAATGAGTGATGTGGACTCCATGAGAGTCCAACAAACTAGAGTCTTTGTATTAAACCCAATCCACTACCGTTGGTTTAATATTCCATTACTGCCATGCTGTGCTGTTCTCACTTGCTTATATATTGTCTATGGCTCCTCTTACTTACAAGAGCAGAATTAAAATGTTCCAACACAAGGCATGATTAATTGATCAATCTCTTTTTGAAATGAATTATGGCTGGCTCCAAAACCAGAACATATGGGTTTAGGTGATCACTTCTTAACTAACCTAGTAACTTGATTACAGACCATATCACTGTACCCAACACAATATCAGAAGTTGTTACAAATTTCCAATTTATAGAAAACATTTTTGATTCTTCAGCTTGATGATCTTTAAAATAACTTCTTCCAAGTTAGACCTACCATTTGTGCTGGGTGACTTTGGGCCAGTCCTTTAACCATTTTGAGATCTGTGTTTTCATCTTTTCCAGGAAGGATGACAAAAGAGACTTTTATGCACTCATTGGAGAGGCTGAAATAATCCATGTATCAATATAGGAAATAGAGTTATCAGAGGTACATGGCAGAAGCCCAAAGCCATCATTGTGGCCATAATTTTGCTATAATTATCTATTTCATTAATAAATAAAACATATCTAAAGTCATATACAATCCATACATTTTATTCTTACATGACTCGGGGTTCCTATTTCATAGTCAATGTAAGACAGTCATCAGAAATCTCTAGGACCAGGTAAGAAAACACCATTCTCAGGGTCAATATTTCCTCCTCTTGAAAATTCTGCAAGTTCTTCCCATCAGTATGTAAGAATTGAAATGAAGTTTAGTGCTCCATGGACTTGTCATACAAATAAGGCAGAAGAGTATTGTCTTAAAGCAAGGGGGCTAAGATATAAAGAAATAGGAAAATATAACAGTATGGATTTGAGTAAGGAAACAATATGTCAACAAGACTCATGCACTGATAGTAAACCCATAACCCGTGCAGACAGAGCAGAGCACTACCAGAAGAGTTCTGCCATGTCTTCGCTTATTCCATGCACAACAGGTTTCAGCACATCTATTTGCTACTTATTTTCTGCCAGGATAGTGATGAGCAGAGAGACTCTCTTGATTGTTTTAGCTTCTTGCCCAAACATAGCCAAGGATCTCCAGAGGTAAAGTCCATTCGCTAAGACAGGCACTTGGAAAAGTGTGTCTGAGGTTTGTAGAAAGACTAAACCTGCCCTGGGAGCAGTTGTGGGTGGGAGAGCTCATTTCTACTCCCAAAGGGAAAGTAGGATCCTTCCACCTCTTCCACTACAGATGAACTGTTAAATGCTAGTCAATGCTCACCTTCAAAGCCAATTTTCACCAGTCCTAGAACTGCTTATCTCATCACCGTAGCTACCTAAAGGTGATATTTATAAACAACAAGGTCCAATCCATGATTTCATCTCAGTGTTAATCAGTACAAAGTAGCAATATGATGGGTTCTGTTAAGGTGAATGTTAGCTTTAACACTGAGGTTTCAAAGTCCTAGAACTTTGGAAGTGCTTTGAACCCCTGGGAATACCATTAGTGGAAATGCATGCCACCAGTTGCTTATCTTATTGAAGGGAAAGTGAGAATTGAAAGAAGACAGGCAATTTAGACTCTGGAGGCAATCAAACTGATGTTCCTGATTTTTATTGATGTATTCAATTTTCATCAGACAGATCAAGTTCTTCAAATGTGAGCCAATATCATTACTTTCTTAATAATTTTTAAATTATTTTTTTCTTTTGTTCTCATAGCTTATCTTATTCAATGTCATGTTGAGTCATGGTTTTGTTTTTAAGAAATTTATTCTTTTGATCCAGTCTATTTGGTGTTCTGTATGCTTCTTGAACCTTCATAGGAATATCCTTCTTTAGGTTGGGAAAGTTTCCTTCTAAACTTGTACAACCACTTTGGAAATAAGTGTGGTGGTTTCTCAGGAAACTGGGA
>JAQHUG010000019.1:6296077-6340012 GCA_028555095.1 Dicrostonyx torquatus | reverse complement strand
CCTCAATGGAAGAATGGATCCAGAAAGTGTGGAAAATCCCAGTTTTAATAACCAGACTAGAAGGGGAAAAAGACTCTACCAATAAGATTTAAGAAAATGCTTCAACACAATGCACCAAATAAGCACACTGATAGTAATATCATGTTTGCTGAAGCATGACTGTCAAACCCCTTTAGTTTCAAAGAAACACCAGCATAGAAACAAACTAGGAAGGTTAAATTATTGGATTTATGAAGAGAAAAGATTTTGCATATTACTTGTTTATATGTAATTTTCTTTTTTATCCTTAGAGATCCAGGCTTATATTTATAAATCAAAAGCAATCTATAGCTCTGGTGAAAAATGTAATTAAAATGTAGTCAGCTGCATGTATCTGTTGGAATAGATAATTTCAGGCAAGAGATTCTGATTAAAAATTTTGATGATTATAGCTATATACATTGAGGTAAAGGAAGAAACAAACTTTATAAAAAGCTACTAAGAGTTTGAGATTTCTTTGAGTTGGACTTACTCAGGCACAAAGAAGGTACTTTTGTAGCTAGCCTGTTTATGTCAGAAATGTTGACCAAATATGTCCTGGAAGAGAAGAGAAAAGTATCAGTTTTACATTGTCTGTGTCATCCCAGGAAGCACTAGGGCTGTTGTTTCGTCTCGTAGGTGGATGTAAAGCATGAAGACAGGACAACCTCCTTCCAATTAATTAATCCCAATGAGCAAAATGAATACAGGGGAAGATAGTGACGGGCATAGCAATGTAAAAGAGATATGGACTGTTAACATATACTTTGGTTTGTAAAGGTTTTATTTTTACAGACTGGAAAGATCCCCTATATATAAAAATTTGAAATTTAAGAAACAGAAGTCTGGAGATGGAAACACCTCCCTTGACTGTCATCTGTCTGTCTACTATCTGCCTTAGTGGACACATACCAGCTGTGTTCTCATGGAAAAACAGATCTTATGAGCCACATTTTACTTTACGCTTTGTATGTTGGGTTTAAAATAAAGGGGACAAAAACATAGGTGACTGAACAGACAAGAAACAACTGTTGTGTTTTATTTTATCAAAAGCCACACATGACCCCCTTGGTTTGGAGACCAATGGCCCTTCCTAGGAAGCAACCTTAATTCCTCACATTGAACTCAGCAATGGGGCTTTATACCTTCTTTGTTCAAAATGTAATAACCACATAATGGACATTCTCCAAACTTAAAAATCTCATGTTCTTTCAAATCGCTTTTGTAATGGTATGAGAAAACAGACCTTATAGACAAATTCATGATTTATTATTAAAACACAATATCATTCTTTTTGGCAGCCACTTTTATTCATTCATTCATGCATGCATTCATTCATTACAAAATGCTTTTTGATGTTCATTAAGGTGCTGAGGAAACAGTACTGAGTTTCACAGTACAAGCAAAGAAAACCCTTCTGTACTGGAGCTCGCATTCTACAACTGTAAGGCAAGTAATACCAAATGCCAATCAGCAGCCAGCACAGAAAAATGTGAGAGGTACCTTAGAAGGTACTAAAATGAATGTGGATGCTAGGGAATTGAGGGTGCCTGGATCTGGCATGACTGAGAGTACTGATGGAAGGACAGGAGGAAGGAAGTCATACAGGCATCTAAGAAGAGCAAACTCTGAAGGGAATGTTTCAGTGTGTTTGAGAGACAGTGAGTCGGCTAGTGTGACTGGAACAGAGTTTAGGGCAAGTGGAAAAAGAGAAGACTGGGTGAGAAAAATAGGCAGAGTGCGGACCTTTTTATACCGCTCGTGTAAATGACAGCCTGAGACAACAATGGTATAGATAGTGATGCTAATTTGGAGGCTGTGGCAACAGTCCTAATTGTTGCTTCCTAAAATGACAGAGGATGTGATTAGCAATGGAGGTGGTGAGTCATTTGATAAAGCGTGTATTGATGAACAGGCCCTGAGAAATGGAGGATGAAATGAGGTTTCAGTACAACCAACTAGAATGATAGAGTTGACATTAACTGAAACAAGGGAAATTGGATGAAGCTGTTCAGAAAGCAAGGCTGTATCAGGGACTATTCGGAGTTATGAGTTTGAAATCTCCTTTCAATAAACAAATGAGGATATAAATCACTCTTTTAATCTGTACATTTTAATTCAAGGGGTAGGTCAAGGGCAGTTATATGAGCTGAGATCCACTGAAGACTTGGATGATGCTTCCAATAACTATACAGAAGACAATCTCAGATGTGAATTTAGTTAAAGAAAAATAACCCGCAAACACAGGTGTCTGATCACTGAGGGTTAAATTGGTGTTACAAACAAAAAAACAGGGAAGTTGATGTGGGATTCCCCTCTATATGCTATGAATATATTTTACTACCATTGGTTAATAAAGAAGTTGCTTTGGCCAACGGCAGGGCAGAATATAGATAGGCGGCAAAAATAAACTGAATGCAGAGAGAAAGAAGGCAAAGTCAGGCAGTCTCCCTGTAGCCACCCAAGAAGCAAGATGTGAGGTAACAAACCATGAGCTTTGTAATAAAATATAAAATAATAGAAAAGGGTTAATTTAAGATGTAAGAGTAGTTAATAAGAAGCCTGAGCTAATAAGCCAAAGAGTATGTAATGAATATTAGGCCTCAGAGTGGTTATTTTATGAGCAGCTTTGGGAACAGGTGAGCAGAGAAAACCTGGTTCCGGGGACCAGAAGGACAAAGAATACTTCTAGACACAGGAAGTGAAGGAAAATTTCAAGATGATGGTAAATTTTCAAGAAAGAAGAAATGATACACTTGTTAAATTGCAAAACAATAAAAGTGACAACAGATATGGCATGGGGAATTTGGTCATATGTAGTAAGATTTTTCTACTTGACAGCAATTGTCTTGAAAACCAGATGGCATGCTCAGGTAGACTTGTTTACTCATCCCTGTGATGCAATTGTGCTAGAATACTGTAGAGGAATGTCTTAGGAATGGGTAGACATTTGTTTCTGGTTGCATGAGTTAATATTTCCTAAAAATTAAATATTCATTGCAAATTATCTTCTTTTTTACTTTTGTTAGTTTTATATTTTTTAGATTTTTAAAATCTGTACTGTGAGTTCCTAGAGAGAAAAATGTGTCTTCAGATACTAATGGACTGATTGGAACTTCAGTACTAGGGAGAGATTGGAATATTATTGGTCTAAAGGCTAATTCTATCACTCTGGAATAGTCATTTCTTGTTTACCTTTGTTTGTCTGAATTAACGTCATGTGACTAATAGAAATCTTTGGGATCTGCTAACTTAGCAGAACCCCTGAATCCATCAATCCCAAGGTGAAGCATGTCAGCAGATAGCAACTTGGGCCTCTATTGACCCCCACCCCATAACACTGCCTGTCTGATGTATCCACCAATGTGTTCCAAACTTGTTTTGACTTATGTCTTTCTTTGTTCTGTAAAACTATAGAAAATTCATGAAACTGATTCCATGTTGAAACATGGATTTTGGGATAATCTAATTCTGTGTTTTCAGGCTATGGTCCCTCAAAGTGGCTTCTAAATAAGCTTCCTTTTACTCCCTTTAAGAGGAGAATAGATATCAACATGGAAAAGAATGAAAATAGACCCGTATCTATCACCATGCACAAAACTCAGGTTCCAATGAATCAAAGACCTCAACATAAAGCCAGCCTCACTGAAGAGAAAGTGGAAAGTACACTTGAATGCATTGGCACATGAGACCACTTCTTAAATATAACCCCAGCAGCACAGACACTGAGAGAAACAATAAATGGGACCTCCTGAACTGAAAACCTTGTGTAAAGCAAAGGACACGATCAACAAGACACAACGACAGGCTACAGAATGGGAAAAAAATCTTCACTAACCCCATATCAGACAGAGGTTTGATCTCCAAAATATACAAAGAACTCAAGAAATTGGTCATCAAAAGAATAAATAATCCAATAAAAAAATGGAGTACAGACCTAAACAGAGAACTCTCAACAGAGGAATCTAAAATGGCTGAAGGACACTTAAGGAAATGTTCAACATCCTTAGTCATCAGAAAAATGCAAATCAAAACAATTCTGAGATTTTATCTAACACCTGTAAGAGTGGCCAATATCATAAACACTGATGACAACTTATGCTGGAGAGGTTGTGGGGTAAAGGGAACATTCCTGCATTGCTGATGGGAATGTAAACTGGTACAATCCCTTTGGATGTCAGTGTGGCAATTTCTCAGAAAATTAGAAAACAACCTTCCTCAAGACCCAGTAATACCACTTTTGGGTATATATCCAAAGGATGCTCAATTGTGCCCAAAAGACATGTGCTTAGCTATGTTCATAGAGGCATTGTTTGTCATAGCCAGAAACTGGAAACAACCTAAATGTTTTTTGACTAAGAATGGATAAGGAAAAAGTGGTACATTTACACAATGGAGTATTACACAGCAGAAAAGAATTACATCTTGAATTTTGCAGGAAAATGAATGGAGCTAGAAAATATCATTTTGAGTGAGGTAACCCATATACAGAAAGACAATTATCACATTACTCACTCATAAGTAGTTTTTAAAACATAAAGCAAAGAAAATCAGCCCACAAATCACAATCCCAGAGAACTTAGACAACAATGAAGACCCTAAGAGAGACATACATAGATCTAATCTACATAGGAAGTAGAAAAAGACAATATCTCCTGAGTAAATTGGGAGCATGTGGACCTTGGTAGAGGGTTGAAGGAGAGAGGAGGGGAAGGGAGAGGCAGAGAAAAATGTAGAGCTTAATAAAAATTAAAAAAAACAAAAAAAACCTAAACCAAAAGACAATAAAGTACTTTTTGATAAAACAAAACAACAAAAACAACAAAAGAATTAGTAGATGATAAATACCCAGAAGAATGAATGGGGAATGAAGAGTAACAGGAACTGAACAGTGTTTCTGTCTGTTAACATTTAAAAATTTACTAAGATTTTTATTTTACCAAAATAGATAAGCCTTCTGGCAGTAAACAATATACTAAGATGCATAACACAGGTGGAAATGAACTATACTATGCTGCAGTAGTTATGTTTGTAAATTGGTAATTATGGTATTGTTTTAGCATCTGACCATCATATGTTCACATGTGGTCCATCTCTCTGTTTTTATTTTGGAAATGGGTATTGTATATAAAGTAACATTTACAAAAAAAAACAAAAAAGAGGAGAACTGTTATTTTTATGTCAACGACATCCAATGAAGTAAACGGCTTATATAAAAAAACATGTAGCCAGGAAGTGGTGGCACATGCCTTTAATTCCAGCACTCGGGGGGCAGAGGCAGGCAGATTTCTGTGAGTTTGAGGCCAGCCTGGTCTACAAGAGCTAGTTACAGGACTGGCTCCAAAGCAACACAGAGAAACCCTGTCTCGAAAAACCAAAAAAAAAATAAAAAATAAAAAAGACATGTGATAGATGAATTTGACATTTACCTACACAGTTATTGAACCATCACTGTGATCAAGATGACGAACACAAGTTTGCCACTCCAAATGTATTCTCATTGGTATTTGTAGTATATGCTACTCCTGTGCTGGCAACCAAAGGATCTCTTATTTACTGTTAGAGCTTAGGCATGTATAATATGTTTCTATATATACTTACCTTCTCCAGGGATCAGATTCTCTTTATGTATATATGAATTTCCACCCGATATCACTTTTCTTTCAGTCCAGTAAATTTGCCTGAATATTCTTTACCCTGTTTTCCTGGTGGTGACATGTTTATCTGAGCTTTTGTTTCTCTGATAATTTTTCCCTTCCGTATCTAATTGCTCAAGGAGATTTTTCACTAGGTGTTGAAGTCTAGGTTACTTTTCCTAGTACTTTCTAGATTCCATCACATTTTGTTTGGATTTGTATATTAATTCCTTTTCTCATTGCTTTGATAAATTACATAATATAAACAATTTCCAAAGAGAAAGGCTGATTTGGACTCCCAGTTGGACAGCACCAATCATCATGGCAAGGACGTCATGATGTTTGATGCTTAAGAAGCTGGTCACACTGTATCCAAGTCAGGAAACAGAAAGGGGCAATCCTTGTGCTCAGCTTGTTTCTCCTTTTTATTTAATCCCTCATTCTCAGCCCATGCATTGGTACCACTAGCATTTAGGTTGATTATTCCCACCTGAGCTAACCTAATTTATGTAATACCTCACAGACATACTAAGTGGCTAACCTAACTTAGATAATCACTCACAGACAAGCCAAAGCTTGTCTTGTAGTTGATCCCAGATCCTTCAGGACTGACAGGCAATTTTAACCATCATGGTTTGCACCATTTTTGCAAGTCTGTGGTTATTCTGCTTTTTTTTCCTCTCCTACAGTGTCTTCTTTCTTTATCTGCTATAACTATTTGCTTTATCACTGCATTTCAGCTATTTAGTTGAGAAGTACTTTGTTGAGAGTCTTTTGATATTTTTCCTTCCTGCGTAGTGTTTCTGGAGCTTCTCAGGTCTGTAGTTTTATATTTATTATCAAATTTGAAAACATTTTCGTCTCTGTTTCTCTATATCTTTTTTTTCTGACTCTTCCCTTTTGAGATGAAATCTACCTATAACAAAAGCTTCTTCTTCTTCTTCTTCTTCTTCTTCTTCTTCTTCTTATTATTATTATTATTATTATTAGTCCTTCTCCTCCTCTTCTTTTCTTTTTTGATGGTAAGAAATATTTGGTTTTTGTTTATTAAAAATAGGTTGTTTTCCATACAATATATTTTGATAGTAAGAAATATTTGGTCTTTGTATATTAAAAACAGATTGTTTTCCATACAATATATTCTAATCATGGTTTCCTCTGTCCAGCCCCTCTTGTATCCTTCCTACATACCCACCCACCATACTTCAGTACTCCACTTTTTCTTTTTCTCTCTCAGATAACAATCAGGCCAACACAAATCAAATTCCATGCTAGTTTTGGAGGTACATTTTTCTTTTTTTTTTGTCTCATAATGTTTTATCTGGACATTTTACTAACTTGCAGATTTTTGCTTATATGTTATAGTTTCCAGTGTTGTGTTTTATGGGATTTCTGCATAAGCAAACGTGTTTGTCTCTGCATCTGTATGTGTTTCTTGTGTTATATTTTTAGCTCTTTGACAGATAGGGGATTGAGACAGTGTTTCTTTGTGTAACATGCCTGGAACTTGATTTGTAGAGCAGACTGTCTTTGAACTGAAAGAGATACCTTCCTCTGCCTCCTGTGTGCTGGCCTTTCTTGTGCTCCTTATGCTGGGACCATAGCCTGGCTCTGTCTATTGTCCAATACAGAAAATAATTTTCATATATTTTGTTAATTTTCTTTTTTGTTTTTTTAAATTTAATTTATTTTTTCACCCTGACCACATTTCCCCTCTCTCCCTTCCTTTCATTCCCTTCCTCCATCCATTTCCCTCTGCTCTCCCACCCCAATTCTCTTCTGTTTCTGTTCAGAAAGGGGCAAACCTCCTGTGGGTATCAACAAATCATGGCATATCAAGTTGTGATAAGTCTAAATACCTACTCTTGTATTAACACTGGGCAAGGCAATCCAGTATGAAAAATAGTTCCCAAGAGCCAATCAGACTGTCAGGGACAGCCCCTGCTCCTATTGTTAGGAGTCTCACAGGTAGACTAAGCCACACAACTGTCACATATGTAGACCTATGTCGGTCCCATGCAGGCTTCCTGGTTGTTGCTTCAGACTCTGTGATTTCCTATGACCCAGGTCAGTTATTTCAGATTTTTTTTTGTAGCAAGAAAGCTTAGGCAGTAAGCCTGTAAGAATGGAAATGAATATCCCAATAATAATATAAAATAAATGGCTAAGTTTTAAACAAAAAAAATTTACCACTGAAACAGAGATAAATCTCACTACTAAAGTATCACATTCTTCCTAATACTTTAGTGCAGATATCATTTTTTAAATTAATGGGATTAATTTTGGGGGAGAAAGTGTAGCTTTATAGAAAAATTGTTTTGTGTTTCTGGAAGGTTGATGTATGTGTTCATGTTTTACATGAGAGTGCTCATAGTTTTAGCAGCATTTATTGTAGAGATTCTTCCTCTTCAACTGGGTTGGCATGGCTACATTTTCAAAGATCTACTGACTAAAGGACTCTGACTTTGTTCTACTCCTTCAGTATTGTGTTGCCTATTTTGAACCTTTTGTCTTCCCATGTGCATTTTAAAATCATTTTATCAAGAGAGGTGGTAAATAAAGAGGGTAATGAAGAGCATATAATAGTGCACTAGAAGGGGGAGCAGACTGACATAGAAAATGGAAACAGCTGTACAAGGCAAGAGAGTGCAGAAGAGGGAACTGGAGAAGATAAATGGAGAATGAGAACAAAGTATAATGACATATGTGAATGATTATCCCACGTTGAAACCCATTACTTCATATGCTAACATAAAAACATCTAATAAAAATGTTAATATCCATAAACTAATTTGTCAGGCTTTCAATGTATTGAGCAGATAGACCAAGTTGGGAAGAACTGACAACCACAGTTTTCCTGTTAATGAACACAGACTATCTCTTAATTTACATAGGTGATATTTATTTTGTTTTGTCATCATCCTTATCTAGATTTTGAACCACATATTTTGGTAACCGCAGACCAGATTATTTCATTTACTTATTTATATAAGGTGGAAATATGAAAAAAATTGAATTATCATTACAGAGACATGAGAAAATATTTCTGTTTCATGCTTTACCCTTTTATCATGTAACCATTCTTTGATTGATCATTATTTTAAGAAAGTGTCCTTTTTTAACGAATTCTTTGGGACTTTCTATATAGAAAATTATTTTGTCTGTAAACAAAGACTGCTTTAGTTCCTTCTCAAATTTACAGATCTTCCCTTCCTTTCCCTTCCCTTTTCTTCCTTTTCCTTCTCTCCCCTCTCCCTCCCTTCTCCTCTCCCCTCCCCTCCCTTTCCTTCCCCTCTTCTCTTCTCTTCTCTTCTCTTCCTTTGTTTTACTGGATGAGCTGAGATATTTAAAAGAGTGTCAAGACAAACACCCTGTGTAATTCTAAGTATGGCAATGGAAGACTCCGCTGCCCTGTCACAAGGTTAATTGTGAATATCTGATAGACACTCCTTATTAAGTTAAGGAAGCAGCTGTATTTTCAGCTGAATTTTTTCTTATGCCTGAATAGCTGTTGTATTTTTCACACATGGTTTTCCTCTCTGATATGATCATATGGTTTTCCTTTTCTAGCCCATTAATGTGATGGATTTCACTAATTGGTTTCACAAACAAAGTCTTGACTTTTCTCAAGTTGCAATGAAATTAATCCTTGAGTTGTTGTCAACTATCTTTCATACTTAAATTTTAAATAGCTTTCCATGTGGAAAATATTAATTTTTGTCTTTCTTATGATGATAATACATACTATGGTTTACTTGCAGACAGTCTCTCTTAGTTGGGATTTTAGCATTTTTATTTGTTTTGGTTTTGAGTTTTGAAATACTATTTAGCCTAATCTCTCTATTTAGCCTAGCTTGGCCTTGAACCCTTGACCTTCCTGAGTAAGTCTCATGAGTGCTGTATTACAGACATTTTTCACTATGCCCAATTTCTGAATTTTAATTATGTTTTGTTATTTGCTAAAAATATTGATCTTGAACTGAATATCTTAAATATTCGTATTTTGTCATATTCATGAATTTTTATAGAATTAACTTAAAATTTTATATCAAAAGAAGAAAATTATTTTAAGAACTAAAGTGTTAGAAACTTTATTCTGGAGATGATGAGTGAACTTGAATCACATTAGTCCAAATCTTTTACAGGTATGCTACTCATTCTAATTTTTATATTCAATTGTGTATATCTTAGATCTTTAAGTGTCTACAATACTGTGAACATGATGGGAAAATTAAACCTGAATAAGAAACAATGCTTGTGTCTCAATGGCTTACATTCTCTCGGAACATGTGAGGTAATGTGTTTGTGAATTAGCTAGCCTTATCAATTCTATGCTATATATTCAACATCATGCTATTTACGATAAAGACTCACAATTTTATTTGTCAATTTATAAAAATGTTGAAAAAAGAGAAAGTGTGTTGACTACTGAAGAAAATGACAGTCGTTCCCCAAAAAGTTAAGTGCCTCCTGTGTGGCTATGCAACACTCTTCAGGTCTTTTGGGACCACTGACTCTAGGTTCTTACAAGGAGATGAAGAAGGATGTTCATAATGGCTGTCTGTGCCTGGTCCAGGGCACTTAGGTTCACGCCCAGTGAATATGCAATTGGTCTGTTACATGGCAACAGCAGATGAGACATCACCACTTCCATGTTTCAAAACAAAACCTGTTGTCACTTGAGTCCCTGGAGTTAGAAAAGGGTAAAAGTCACAGTCGTGGTGGTAATATGAGAAGCATAAATTACAAACTGTATTATGGAATTATGAGTTAATAGAAAGAGTTCCAAAACGTAGAAGCAGTTCCTGGTAAATGACCCTGCCAGCACGGTTTATCAGCTTGTAGTGATAACCAGCTTTACCTGGAAACTGCAATTGCAGTGCGGGAAATCTCCAACCCATTGAGTTAAATGTATTTCATTTATAACTGCTCAGTGAGCCGTGACAGACCCAGGGGCATTTAGGAGTCAGAAAACTGCCTTTCTTCTAGATGTTATAATTGTAACTACAGTACAAAGAATAAATGATAAATGAGCCCATGATAGATGAGCATGGCATGAATTATATTTAGAAACTCAGATATAAACACATCAGATTATTTAGTGCTGGGAGTTTTTTTTCCCACCCCCAGCCTGAGAAGGGGGTTTGTTCTCATAAAGCAAATTGGAGAAGAAAAATGGAAGACACTCACAAATGAATAAAAATGCATGTGGAATTCCAATATGCAAATGATAACTATATCTTTTGTACACAGTGCAGATGAAGAGGGGAGAGTACATGATCACAGCTGGAATCCACACTGGGATGTTAGACAATGTAACACTAGCAGCTACCCTCAGATCAGGCACACCCCAGCTGCTCACTTCACAGAGCCTGCCTCCTCCTTCTGTCTCCTAATCCTTCACACCAGCTTCCTTCATTATTTTTTTTCAAAAAGGCAGAAATGAAGCCAAAAACCTTTTGTGTAAAGGGAAAAAAGTCTCACTATAAAGAAGAAGGCGAATCCTATGCAGTTATTTTCTGGAAAAGATTTTGCTTCACAATTAGAAACTGCCTCCTAACCAGGAGCACTTCAAAACACTTACTCGACATCTCAAAGGCCTGTACTGTGTCTGCTGTACACTGGAGCACTGATGCAACCCTAATGTTTTACAGGATGAATAACAGGATAATTTTTTGCATTGTTTCATCTTTTTCTCTTGTGCTTGATTTTTGCATTTTGTTTGAATAAATGTCTACCTAATTATGCTGCCACTAAGAGCATCAGGCTTCGTAAAATATCGAGAAGTAACTAGTACAGGAAAGTCTCCCCATTCCTCTCAGGTGATTGATTTGGTATTATGAGACATATTTAGTTTTTTTTTCCTGGCCCAAGGACATGTACAGTGCTCTCTAAACGGTACGTCCCCATCCTGTGCCTGGGATCCCTAATGCTGTCTTTTAGGGTACATGATGGGATTCAGTTGACTTTCTGGGGAGGAGGATATTCTACTGGATTGTTTGGGTGAATCTTAAATGCCTTCATATGTGTCATAGTAGGAAAGATGAAGAGGGATTTTGGTAGATGAGGCAATGTGGCCAGGGATGTAGAGATTAGAGAGAAGAAGCTATGAGACTTCCAAGGCCAGAAGCAAGGGAAAGCACCTTTTCCACATCTCTATCAGGCGATGAGGCCATATTGATTCAGTTCTGTACTCCAGAGTCAGGAAAGAACAAATTTCTGCTGTGTATTATCTTGACCTGCTATACATTTCTTACAGCACACACAAGAGGCTAATACTTATGGTTTCCCACAAAAATTGAAATGGCTACTTTTTTCCTATCTTTCACTTATTTTATTAACATTTGTTTATTTAAAGATTTATTTATTTTACTTTATGTGTATGAGTGCTTTTTCTACATGTATGCATGTGTAACATGTGCATGCCTAGTGCTTGAAGAATTCAGAAGAGGGGGGTCAGATATCCTGAATCTGGAGTAAGGGATGGTTATGAACCATAATGTGGCTGCTGGAAACTGAACCTGGTTCTTTAAGGGCAACTGCTGCTCTTAACCACTGAGTCATCTCTCCAGTCCCCTTAACAATTCTTTTATTTGTGTGTGAGAGTGTGATTGTGTGTGTGTGTGTACATGCACATGCATGTGCTCCCTTGTGACTACAAAAGTCTGAAAAGGGTGTCACATTCTTTGAGCTGGAGTTATAGGCAGCTGTGAGCTACCTGATGTTGGTGTCAGGAACTGAACTCTGGTCCTCTGTGAGAGTAGCCAATACTCTTACCTGTTCTGCCATCTCTTGAGCCCCAGTAGATAAATTTCAGACACTTTGAAGATAGTGAACTCCTTTGTAAGAAGTACAAACCAGGTAAAACAAAATGTCAAGTGAACTGTAGAGGAGCTTGGAACACTATAGCAAGGGTTCTCATCATTTGGGCCAGTTGTTAGCAGGTAAGGTTGATATAAACTGCCCTCACCTTTCAGCCTTGGCACCAAATGTATCTCAGATGTGTGCCTATTGCTCACTGGGATGGTCATGACTTCCAGCAGTTTGAGTAGAGGTTTGAAAAAAGAATGTTTTATTTCAAAACATGAACTGTGGAATGCCACAAAAGGTAGTATCTTATGGGGTAAAGATGCGAAGCTTGGTGAGTAGGAAGATGGGAGTGGATCTGGGAAGAACTATAGAAGGTGATTATAATCAAAATACATTGTATCAAATTCTCAGAATTAATAAAATATTAAAAATAAATAAACTGATGTAAACTGTTGGTATGAAAATAATAAAAGCCATGAAAATTGATTTCCTTGTCTACAATCTCTCTTTTGCTTCCCATGGCCAAGCCTACTAACCGCAGCACAGTCTGGATTTGAGCAGTTCTTTCCTGGGAAGCCATGTCTTTATGCTCTCAAGTGGGATATATCACAATGTGGGGAGTGAAGGACAAAATACATGTAGAGACTCGAGAGGCAGAAAGTGCACTCATTCAGGCTCAAGGCTTTAATTTGAAAGGGAACTTGCTCAACTATGTTTATTGCAGCTTTATTCATAATACCCAGAAACTGGAAACAACCTAGATGTCCCTCAACTGAAGGATGGATAAAGAAAATGTGGTACACTTACACAATGAAGGTGGAGTATTACTCAGCTATTAAAAATGATATCATGGAATATGCAGGCAAATGAATACAACTAGAAAAAATCATCATGAGTAAGGTAACCCAGACCCAGAAAGAAAAAATATGGTATATATTCACTTATAAATGGTTATTAGCTGTTAAGTAAGTGATAATCAAGCCATAATCCACAGACCCAGGGAGGTTAGGTGAAGAGGAGGACTCTAGGGAGAAGCATGGGTATCCTTGGGAAAGGGGAATATAATAGATTTTGTGGGTAGACGTAGGGAAGATGGAGACAAGAGGGATTAGGTTAGGGAGAGGGATGGAGGGGAAAGTTTCGGAAAAGAAAGCTGGGATTGGGGGACATAAGAGTGGACAGTATGAAAATCTAATGTAGTGGTAACTTCTTGGACTTTGTGAGGATGACCCTACTGAGAACTTCTAGTAATGGAGGATGCAGAGTCTTGATGTGGGAGTGTTCTCCTGTATTTTGGATTACTCTTATTGGTTGATTAAAGAGCTGCCTGGCTTATAAGATAGGTCAGCCCTTAGGTGGGCGGAGTAGACAGAACAGAAGTTCTGGGAGGAGAAGGGAGGAAGTGAGTCAGAGGCCATGAGGCTCCCGTGGGAGATGGAGGTACTGTATAACCGTCTGGTAAGTCACCTACCTCGTGGTGACATACAGACTTTTATAATGGGTTAGTTTATGAGGTGAGGGCTAGCTGGGTAAAGGGTAGTGATAATAAGCCAGGCAGAGTTTAAATGAATACTGTCCTCACGTGGTTATTTCGGGTGCAGGCAACCAGTGGCTGAGCGGGCCAGCAGCTGGGGGCTTGGGAGCCAGGTGGCTGGGGAACACAACCCGCACCTCTCCCCCAATTACAACAGAGTCTGAACTGGACATATTTTGTAGCCAGACAAATCTTCTTGTGGTGGGACAGGGTTGCATTTGGAGAGGGAGATCCCTAAACAACCCAAGCTGATGCCCGGATCGGAGCTGATAAAGGGCTTCACTGCTGAGGACAAAATCAAGACAGCTTATTGAATGTAGAGAGGTTGAGTTAGTGCTTAATTGGGGACTTCACCTTCACATTCTAGTGTCTTTTGTGGGAGAAGGTACTCTGCAGGCTATGGAAAGAGAAATCTGAACATCAGTCACAAAACTCTCAACATACAATCTGTCCTGCTTGCAAGACGTGCTGGGGTAATGGGCACAAAACTTGTGGGAGTGGCCAATCAATTTTGGTTTAATTTGAGTCTCACACCATGAAAGGGAGGCCATGCCCTATATTGCCCGGATGGCCAGGAACAAGAGACTGGAGAGTGAAGAGACCAGAGGTAAAATTAAAAATAACTGGACAAAAAGAAGAAAAAACCCTAATGATATACTGCTATACACATAGATTGGTGCCTTGCCCAGTTGTGATCACAGAGGCTTCCTCCTGCAACAGATAGGAGCTGAAACAGAGACCCACAGGGAGACTATGTGGAAAGAGTCTAAATTAAAGGTCTTCATCAAGTCTCTCACTTCTGAACCCAACAGAAGAGTGGAAAAAAATGATCATAGGAGTCAGAGGAGAGGCAAGATACCAGGAGGATATAGCACACTGAATTAACCAAGCAAGGCTCACGTGAGCTCACAGAAACTCAAGCAGCAAGCACAGGGCCTTCATGGGTCTTCCCCTGGTCCTCTGCATGCTATGACTGTTAGCTTGGTGTTTTGGGGACTCCTAACAGTGGAAGCCAGTGTATTTCTGACTCTTCTGCTTGCTCGTGGGATTCTTTTCCTTTTATTGGGTTGCCTTACCCATCTTCTATGAGGGCTTTTTGTCTTGTCTTGCTGTGTCTTATTTTTTTCTGCTTGGTTGTCATCTTTTGGAGGCCTGCTCTTTTTTGGATAGGAAATTGAGGGAGAGTGGATCTGGTGAATAGCAGAAGTGGTTGGGGGAGTGGGGAGGGTAAGGAGTGGAAACTGTGGTCAGGATGTATTGTATGAGAGAAGAATCTATTTTCAGTATTACAAAATTAAAAAACTATGAGTTGTGTGTTTATGCTAATGCTTATGACAGAATGAAACAATAAAAGTGTTAAGATTTCAATTCATTAATGACATGAATGCTTTCAGAAATGGAATAACAACTTTAAAATTTTAGAAGTTTTTTGGTCATTCACTCTGTAATGGCTACAGTTATGTTGCACATTGAAGTTTAATCATCATTGATAACATATTTTTAGCGTTTTTGTAAGTCCATACAGTCAACAGAAAAAATTAATCAAGTCTTGCTTTCTGACTTTTTTTTTTTTTGGCTAATTTCAGTGGTATGGATACTCCCATCATTACTAGTTTCAAGCTACCAGGGCAATGTCTTTAGGCACATAGTTGTTAGTAATGTACTATAAATTTTTTTTCAAGGCACAAGAATCAGTGGGTTTAAAGTCAAGAGCATATATACCAATAAAATGTAATATAATAATGAGGACGTGATGAACTTTGAGTGTTGTGGTGACCATTTAAATATCAGTTCATTATAAATTACCTAGCTTATTATGTGCAGCTTTTATAAGTTCATTTTAAATATTGTCTCCAGTCAACAACCAGCTTGCAAAATTTCTAAAAGAATTTTACAGTTTGCTTTAGCTGGTTGGTGTGAGTCTAGTGGCCTGTGTGGGACACCATCGTCTTGGATGAAAGCTGCTTAAGGCACCTTACTGGCTGGTTGTGAGACCCAGCTAAGACATTTTAAGTGAAGGCATTTTGACATTAAATTAATGGAATATATTCTTGCTCGGAATAATAATTAAGTTCATTAAGAAAAAATATTTGCCTTTGATGCTTTATAAAATACATGTGAAATGAATTGAAACTAAACTTTGGTATTCTGCTTTGTCAGTACACACAGACAAAATGGAATCGCCCCTCTACTCAAAACATCATATTTGACATCGTTAGCTTTCCGGAAGGTATCTAATACTTTTTCTTCTATTTGTCCTACATGATATGTCTGCCATCATCAGTGATTTACACAATCCAACCCTAATCAGATTTGGAGCAAGGTGGACTTTGTGACAGCTGTCTTGCATCTTCCCTGGTATTGATATGGGATTGCCTTCCCTTTCTTAGCAACTTGACTCTTGAGTAGATTGCCTGGCGGTGGGCCCAACAGTCTGACTTAGTACAGATAGTGCTCCATTTATTGAAACTTGCTTAATTATAGATAATATTCCAAGACTGCTCTTATTAAATCTGTTACGTGTTTGACAAGTGTTTGTTGTGCCTAGCCTATGGGCAATCATTCAAAATCATTAGAGAAGATGACCAGAACAGAGTCCCAGTCCAAAATCAAGATCAGTTGTTCTTTAAAGTCACTAAAGCTTCTGTCCTGTTGGAAAGTAGCAACTTTTATTGAATTCTCCATTGTGGTTCTCACCATTTCCTCAATAGCTGATGAGTCATGCTTATGGGTTACGTTGTGTTGAGTCTGCGAATTTTATTATGTGCTGTCATGAATATGTTCTAGCTATCTTGAGTTAAGTTATTTTTTCTGATTAGGAATTCCAATATGTTCATGGAAGAATATAGATAAATGCATAAAAATCATCAAAACAGAAAAACAAGTTTTAAAGTTACTTTTCACATGCTACACATGTATGTGACACACAATTGTCAGTTTTACACATATGTACACTCATCTTCATAGCTACAGGATATGCTTTCTCAGAATCAACCAACCATTGGTTAGAAATGTTTAAAATAATGTATCTTTCCTGGAAACATGGATATAGAAAACGTTATATGGACCTATATAAGCTATGAATATGAAGAAGTTGTATTTAGGAGAACATATTTATATACGTAAATAAATATGCATGTAAGAAAAATTAGTGAAAAAAGTGGTCAAGGATTTGAAGAGTGAAGGAGGGAACATGGGAAGGTTTAGGAGGAGGAAAGAAAAGAAGGACATGTTGTAATTAAATTATAATCTCAAAAATAAAATGTTGACAACAACAGAAGTATTTATACTAAATATGAACATATGCTTTCTTAGTATTAGTCTCAAAATGTTGCATTAAGATAACTACATATGCATATATGTGTATCTATGCATATATATGAATATATATATAGTCTATATAGACAAGAAAATATATATACACTAGGTATTAGAAATAGTCTAGAGTTGATTTAAGGCACACAGGAATGAGCATAGATTACATGCAAATAGTATATTATTTATATAAGAGCTCTCAGGGTATCCAGTGGGATACTTATCTCTAAGTGTACACATATCTATCTCTTAAGACTACTGATGGATACTTACTCCCACACTACCCTTTATATAAAGGGATGAGCCTTTTATTAGGTATGCTTCAGTTACATATATATCATTGTGTACACTTACCGTAAGTTGATTTAATTTAATGCTAGGCTCTTTCTTGTATTTTCCTATGAAAATACATAAAAATATGTACATAAAAATAAATAAAAATATTTACAAAATATTTCGTATTACAAAAGCATCATAATCGTTGCTTATTTCTTCATATTATTTATGAAAAATAAATTTTAACCACATATTTCCAAAGGCTCTCAGTATTATTTCCATTTCTCAGAGCTTAAATAAAATTATAATCACAGCAGCACTATATAGGAGCTTGTACACTCCTGCCAGCACTGAATATTCACTTTTAAAACATTAATTTTTAGTAGGTGTTCCATGGATTTGATTTGCTTTTCTAAGATTATTAATAAGATTTATTTTATGACTACTTGTTTTTTTCAAAATCAATGTTTCAAGATCTATACTCATTTTTTTCTCATGAGGGTTTATTCTGTTCTTTTAAACTTTTTCCTGTCTTTGGGGACCTAACTAAAAACATTTTGAGCCGAGGAGTGATAGATAATCAGCTACATTTTCTCAGTGTAAAACATTTTGAACAAAACATATGGGAAGAGATTTAAGCATATTTACATAGTACTCATCTCACATGTACTGCCTCTCTTCCATTTTAAATAAATTCAATTAAAATTTTCAGCTGCCAAGTGGCACAGACTGGCAATATATACATACTCCCTAGTTACAAAACAGACAAGCAGCTAACGTCACAATTTATGTATGTGTGCTCAATTAGAAACGAGCCTAGTGCCAAGTTCATCACGAAATTGCCATAAACTAAAGTTCACTACTGTTGCATGACAAGAAATGTTGAATAGAACTGTTTACACTTGTTCTAGCTTCTCCCAAAGAAGGAAGAGAATTGCAGGAAGCATTTCACGTAGGTGGGACAACCACTTGTTGGATGCTGGCCAGGCATTTAACACCTCTAAATGCTCGATTTATACTCATCGGTTTAACCTTCACAGCAACTTGTAAGAGACTTGATGTGTTCAGCCCCATTGTACGTACAAGAAGAGTTGAGGCTTGACAGGTTCAAATGACTTTCACAAGATAATTTAGTGCGTAAGGGGGTACCACTGAGAGTTCATCCTAAACAGTTGGCCTTGTCTTTTCATAGAGGCACACTTTTACACAGGCATCTGGCTAGAAGCAGAGAAATCCTTTGGATAATTTATTTACTGGACACCTCAGTAGGCTAGACACTGCAGTCAACTTGCAGAGAGGAAAGATAAATAAAGCAGGGTGCTTTCATTTAAAAAAATGCATGAAAAAACTGAGGTAACCTACTGCAAAAAGGGCAGAAGATTCTATGGAAACAGAAGGGAGGTATATTAAGCTTAGGATCCTGGATATGAAGCCTTGAGGGGTCCAATTGTATGGTGGTCTTGGCTATTTCCTCAGAGGTTTGAGAATACTCTAAAGTGCAGCATTCTGTACGCGCACACCGCAAAGTGTGGGAAGAGTGAACAAGGCTAGCATGTAGCCATTAACACGTATTCCAGTGCCTCTAAGCATAACAAGCCTCAAGACCTTAGTAGGTCCCCAGATCTTAGCACAACTGATGCCATCATGAAAGTACCATTCAGGCCCTAAAACTTAACATGTAGATAAGTACCACCAGCCAAGACGGAAACAAAGACCTAATCCATCAAAGTCTGTAGTTCTGGAAAAGTCTCTCAGTGTACTAACCTTGCTTTTTGGCTGCTGTAGTTCTGTTTCTGACAAACTATTCTTGATAACTGAAGTATATCAACCTAGGATATGTATTTTGTGCTTAAAAACTGAGAAAGGTTCCGAGTACTCTAGAATCCTGAATGTCCAGTCTTGAATGAAGTCTTCTCTGGTGGATCCACTATATGCTGGAGACTTTTTAAGTTAACCTGACAACAACTAAAGTTGTCTGAGAGAAGGGACCCACAAATTAAGAAAATGCCTCTGTAAGATCAGGCTGTAGGCAGACCTATAAGGCATTTTCCTAATTAGTGTTTGATGGGGGAGAGCCCAACCCATTTTGGGTGGCGTCATTCCTGAGCTGGTGGTCCTGAGTTCTATAAAAAAGTAGGCTGAGTAAGCCATGAGGAAAAATCCATCGCAATAGAAACCTTATCTAAGACACCCCAGAACAGCGTCAGTGTTGACTCAAAAGCTTTAGGTGTCAGTGAGCAAAGCACACAGTTTTCTGTGTTATAGAGAAGAGAAACTTCAACCAGATACTAAATGGGAGATCAACACTCTCCAGATAACAGCTTTTTAACCTATGTGGTACCCACTCCATGGGCAAAAAGAAATAGTTGCTGAATGCACAACAAAAAAAATTAACTTAAAAATCAAACAACGAATCTGGAGTGTTTCTGTCACTGTTTTCACATGGTGCATTTCACTGAAGCCTTGGTTCTGAACACAGAGCCCATATGCTTTGAACTGTGTATATTGCTACAAACATTGTCTGAAATCCCTCAGTTCAGAATCTAGACTATGGATGTTATGAATTGTAGGTCTTTTTTGTTACACATGCAAAGTATTCTACTCTTACAGAAACTGAATGGCTTAATTATAGGATATGAAGACACTCAATATTTTCCCACAGGTTTTTTCTCAGTATGTTAAGTATCAAACTAGTAAACCTTCAGATTGCATTGTGTGAGGATGTTTGATTGTTACTAATTCTTTAAGGATTCCTCCAAATGCCAGTGTTGCCAGTTTCTTGGATACAAACAAACTCACTTCTTTTGGGATCCCAATATACATTTTCCTTATGATTTCTCATTGCCTTCGGGCATGTCTCCTCTTCTACTATGAATTTTTGAGATCAAGGAATCTGTATCAGCATTACTAAGGTTTGTCCCTAAACCTGTCCTATGATCTCGCACCCCATCCCCACGTTCAGAGATGATTTGCTATATTGAATACGCTTCTGTGTGATGGACATGGCACACACACAGATATACACATAGCAGAGATTTTGGAGCCAACATTCCAAATTAAAACTATTTGAGCAATATGGGTTCTTAAAACCACACCATTACTTCTTTTGTCAATTGAATGCAAACTTTTTCTTTCTTTTCTTTGGAACACCAGTATAACAGTGGCCGTTATCACGAGATCTTGAGCATAGCGGCATTCTCTTTTCCCATACATTTGTTAAAATTATTAAAGGGCTTCAACAATTGTTTGTTGAATCCCACATTCCTAATCTTTTGTAAAAAAAAAAACAATGCAAACAGGAACGGGTTTTAGTTTGGGTTCCATGTAGCCAAAGACATTTATTAATAAAGGATCTTGAAATGTGAGCTCTTTAAAACTATTTTCCATGCAAATGAATGTTGAGGCAAAACTTCAGTCTTCTGTGCCAAACAGTTCTTGCTTTTCATCTCTGTGTTAAACAATACTGATGTGACACAGTAAGTTAGTGCCTTGCTCCAGGAAATACCTGCTCCTGGGAGATAAGACTTGAATCTGGCAGAGATTATTTATCCAGATTGACAGCCTGGGCATCAAGACCTCCTTCAAGGCTCCATCTCACTGTGCCACCAATCCAAGCTTAGTGTTTTAACAGAACTACACAATCTTAAATGCTCTCTCCCTTACAAGCCCTGTTTTTAAGCCAACCTGTAAACTTTATAAATATTCTCCCCTCATCTTCTCTGCTTAGACACAACCAAGTCTCTACTGAGGTAATGCTTGTCTTCATGGGATCTAAGAAATTTAGCTTTCCTTCATCAATAGTTATGGTGGTGATCTTGGGAGAGCAGAACAAATGAAAACTTCTGTAGAATCTCATAAGGCTTGTAGTCTCCGGAGCTGGTGCTGATGCTGGCATGGTGATTTTCTCTAGTCTCAGGAGCTGGTACTGATGATGACCCTCTTATTTCCTATCTAGATTCCCAGGAGATGCTACAGGTGCAGATCTTTATGGATTCCTATCCAGGAACTTTCTGTCTGTGATGGATTAAACAGGCATTTCCATGAATTAGAGTTATAATTTTTGTTTTCAACTACCCAATGTCTCCTGGTAATATGAAATCCTTGTATAGAAATCTGATGATCTGGTCAGGTAAAGCTGTCATGTGACTAAAGAAATGTATTCTCTCTCTCTTTTTCTGTTTGTGTGTGTGTGTTCTACATTTGATGAATTTACTAAGATCATCAGGCAGATAAGTTTGATAAGACTCTCTCTTGATGGGTTCAGTAAAACTTATTGATGGCTTTTTAATGGACAAACTTTACTTACCCTCTGCTACTTGTTGATATCTTGTGGGACTTGATTGTCTGTCTCATTTAATATAGTGTAGCCAGAGACAAGGCAAGCTCTACTCCAAATTTTACCTGCAATTTGAGATGGTAACTTTAGGTTGGGTATTTTTATGTTAATTCAACTAGGCTAAGAATAATTGATAAGAACTGTACCTGGATGTGCCTTTAGAGTACTTATGGAAGGAATTAGCATTTGGATTGGTAAACTGAGGATAGAGGAGATGATCTTCCCTGATAATGAACGAGCCTCATCAAATTTATTGAGAGATAATAGAAAAAAAGATATCAGAAGGAAAAATTGCCTTTCTCTTGATGAGTTTGTACATCCTGCCTCTGTTTCCAAACATGGCACTACTGGGTCTCAGGCCTTCAGATTCAAGGCTGTGCTTATATCATCTGCTCCTGTTTTTCAAGGTTTTGAATTTGAATTTGAACTGTACTACCCATTTCCTAGGGCTTCCACTATGGAACAATCTTCATATACTATAAGTACATATTACTCTCATTGGATAGTAAAGAGCTGAATGGCCTATAACTGGGCAAGAGAGATTGTGTGGGAGAATAAGACTAGGAGAATTCTGGCAAGAAAAGGGCAGAGCCAGAAGAGTCTCCAGGAGCTGCAGAGGGAGCAGGGAAAAGCCATGAGCCATGAGGCTGAATGTAGATGAATAGAAATGGGTTAATTTATGTTTTAAGAGTTAGTTGGTAATAAATTTGAGCTATCAGCTGAGGATTTTTAATTAATGCAAGCCTCTGTGTTACTTGGGACTGGTGGCAGAGGAAAAAAATGTCTGTCTAAAAATGGCATTGCAAAATGGGGCTGGAATTTTCACATAAGACTTGAAAAAGCTTTAAAAAGGATTCTAAATACACAAAAAATGGAGTCAATCTTTTTCTGTTTGCTAGCAGCAAGCAGAGACTCAGCTCCTTTAAGAGATGGCTTCTTGGCTCAGTGCTAGTGACAAAAAACAGGTGACACTTTTAGAGGCCCTGATACCAAACACTTAAATGGGATTTTTGAGCAGCAGGTGGCATACTACTTGGTAGCAGCATGGACCCAATCCACTTCCCCCGAAGTTGAGGTGATAAAGGTGGTTTTCACGAACTGGTACCTCCATGATGAAGCTAGGCTCTCAGGGAATAAAGTGGGATGAAGCCAAATGCCAAAGCAAAGGTAGAGGTCCTAACCATGCTGCTAGCTGTCTAAAAGCTCATGAAATCAGAAAAAGATTATAAACATGCAATAAACATAGATTCAGAAGAAAAATCCCCTGTAAATGGGTTACTATGTGTTTAAAAATATACATAGGCTTGGGAGAGAGGTGTCAAAGAGCATATACTGTCTTAGATTTAAAAATATAGTTTTGAAATAATAAAGTCCTTAAGAAAGGAATAGAGCAATAAAAATAATAAGCCATGTAAAGATTGAAAATACATATATAATCTGGATTCTGTAAGATATTGTGTTGTCTTTAGATTTTCTGTTTGCTAATGAAGAAATGGCAATTGCTAAAACACATTGAATTATAATAGTTGTTAGATTAGAAAAACCTATTTGTTTTTTAAATGTCTTGACTTCAAAATGGAAATTAAAATACATGTTTACTTTGGGGAAGATGTTGAGCTTTTATTTCCTTAGGAAATTACAGGTTGTAGATTTATTCAAGATTAAAAATGATCAAGTTTGATCAATGAAGACCCCCTTAAATCTGACTTCAAACATAGACATAAATCTAAGAGAACTACAAGACAAGTGATATATATTTTATTTGCTCAAACATACAAAAATACCATCTTTGACTAATTTATGTACAATGAACAGTCTATACTTGTATTAATAAAGATATGAATGTTACCTTTAAAACTTTATGTATTTTCAGAGCAAGGGGACCAGGCAACAATAAAAATGATCCAGCATCTAAAACAGCTTCAAGACTGCTGGCTGAGATGTTCCAGCCTCACAGACTACTCCAGCTGGGACTTCATTATTACCCCAAATTTTGTAAGGTTTCCCCCAAAGATAACAGTGCCCATAAACATCAGGAATTAGTCTAGAGAGTAACATTCATATTCCCAAAAAATTGTTATGGATATTTGTCATTGTTTAGAAAGGTTGGTTACAAGTTGTTATTGGCAATGGTCAGGAAGGAAACTGAACAAAGAAGAGTAGATTCAGGGATTTCATTTTAAAAAGAAAAAGGGGGATAGAAAAATGATAGAATAAAAAGGTAGATTATTGAATCTATTTTTAAAACAAAGAAGCAACCACTAGTCTTAAATACTTTACACTGGTGTTGGTTTTGAACATTGACACAAATTAGAGGTATTTTTTGTTATACTGTATTTATGTTTTCACTCTTATTTAAGATATTTTTGTATACTGATAAAAATTTAAAATTATTTTTGTTAGAACCTACTATAACTAGGTTTCTACTCTGGCTTAAGGTATTGTAGCTATACAGCTCATTTAGCAATGTAATTTAAGTTTTAGTTCTTGAAAGTTGTTATTGCAAACTATTTAGGATAATAAAGAAATGCAGGTTAATAGTTAGTCATTTATTAAAATCAAACTTGTAGCCATGTTAGGTATGTTTTCAAGGTCAAAGAAAGATATAGTTTAGATAGACAGGTGGTCTTCAAACACTTTAAAGATCTACAGAATATGACATTTAAAATGTTTGAATAACATGAGGTTTTTTTATGAAAATGAGACATGTCTGTCTATCTATCCATCTATCTTTTTTCTTTCTGTCTACCATCTATTTTTTATCTTTCTATCAATCTATCTTTCTATCTATCCTAACTATCACTACTATATCTATTCTATCCATCTATCCTTAAACACAATGAGTACAGTAAATGACTTAAAATAGCATCATTTTCATATGAGAACCTCAGGTCAAGCCCATACCTCATCACAATTAGAGGGGCCACAAACTGACATACTTACAGAAACTAAATGCAGAATACCATGTCACATTTATGCCCATAGGCCTGAGAAGAATGTGAAGCATTTATATCTACCATGTATCTTTAATTGTAATTCATATTGTTATCCACATAGCTGCATTTTTTTCACAAATGATAATTTAGAATTAGAGTGCTGCTTTGGTATGGTCTTAATTTAAGCAGAATCATTTGAGTGGTATATCTGAAGGGAGTGGCCTTTCACTGGCATTTAAAAAAATACCCTGAAAGGAGAAAACTTTCCAAAATTGATGCTTTCCAAGTTCCTTAGTCAAGGCAAACAAGAAGTGAAACTAAGGGAGATAGGACCCCTGCCCCAGGAATATTTCTCTTGACCTGCAATCAGCATATAACTGTCTTTCCCATCCTTCTCCATCTCCTCCCCCTCCTCTATTCTGGGTTCCTGACTTCACCTTGTTTCCCAGTCCATCTGACTAATTTCTTTTCATTTTTAACTCAAAGGACACCCTGCCTCTAATATTTCCTTAGATCAGACTCACCAGAACAGTTTAATTCCTGACTTTAAACCCTGGTATTTGCATAGACAGCTATTGTGAAGTATTTTCTAAAGCCTATACACAAAAAAGAGACAAAAATTTAAAAACAAATTCAGAATTACCCTAAGAAAATCTAATTTGGGAATCTCTGATTTATAAAAGTTGGCTCATGGGATAAAAGGTGGAATCTCAGCGGCAAATACTGTTAGAAGGAGGAGTGAGAGTGAAAGATTCAGAGCTCAACCTCATAGACCCAGACTGTAGAGGAGATTGTAGAAGCTGGGGGGTAGAGAGCATGTGCTTTGAGGGGCCCTCCCTCAAAGAAGGTTCTGTGAAGACAGATTGAACTGTAATCTCTTCCTACAAGCAAAGAAAGGGCAGATCTATTGGTATTTTCAAGAACATGCTCTTTAGCCCTTTCTATAGCAACAGGACAGATTTGGAGGCAGATGTGACCCCAAGTCTATCTTCATTCTCTTTGAGCAGCCGTAAGCCAGAGCCAGGGGATTTTCTTTGAAAGCAGAGGCAGGAATGGAAACTCACGCTGTTGCTTGGTCTTTATTCATCCAGTATCTTAAAATCACCTTAACACGATAAGAATGAGGTCCTAGGTAAGGTGGCGACCTTCTGGATAAAGCAGTTGTGTGCTTGTTATTCATAAACATAAAGAGTAATAGAAATATAATTGTACTGTGACAAGTAAGAAACCCAAGGAATAAAATAAATCAGGTGGACTATGAAGGTGCCCTGGAGGAAATCCTGGTGTTCATTTCCCATTTTTTACCTTCAAATATGTAAGGAAAACATTCTGCAGATATCAAAGGACAGTGTAGCAAATTGTTTATTGCAATCATAAATTCTGCCAGTGCTGTGAAGTCTTTGTCTTGGGAACTAATAATCTTTACATATTCCTTCTTTTAATCTAGACTTGTCACTCTAAATATTTTAACCAAATATTTTTCTTTTTGTAATATCGTAATTTTAAACTAATTAAGAAGTAGAATAGGACAATGAAGTATTTAAATTAAATAACCTATTTCTTGTCTCTCAAAATCCAGAAGACTCTCCTAATTACCCTTGCTTGGTAACTGATTTGAATGTTTATGTATTATAGTATAGTATCTTTATTTCCTAAATTAACTTCATGAATTCTTATGAATATGTGATTATTACAGCAAAAATTCTATTTATCATGGTCAGAGTGATTTATTATGTTTTCTTCAAATGTATACATAAATTGAATTCCAGACACTGTGGCAATGGTATTATCAGGTGAAAACTTTGGAAACTGTTCATGTTCCATCCTCCTGGAAAAGGTTAGTAGCCTTAGGACCATTTCTACCTTCTTGATGCTGTGACCCTTTAATACAATTCCTTATTTGTGGTGTCTCTGGCCATAACATTAGTTTCGTTGCTACTTCATAACTATAATTTTGTTACTTTGAGAACTGTATTGTAAATATCTGTGCTTTCCGATGGTCTTAGATTACCTCTGTGAAAGGGTCCTTTGACTCCCAAAGGGTCACGGCTCACAGACTGAGAACCACTGCCTTAAGAGGAAATACAGAGAGTGAGTGTCCTTTCTTCTTCAACCACATGCGGACAGAGCAAGAAGACAGCACCAGTAAACAGGACAGTGTACCTGGGTTAGGTAGCAAATCTGAAGCATTTAGTTCTTGGATTCCTGATCTCAGTGGTGGGAAATGTATTCATATTGTTTATATGTCACCTAGTCTATGATGATTGCGCCATGAATGGACTAAGATCATTTTGCTGCGGCTCTACTGCTAGGTGGTGTACTGCTATAGCTAATATCAGAAGTGCGAAGGCAGGATGGAAGTAGGAATACGGATGATGAAGACCTCCTGGTGAGATTTCATATGGAAATTTAGACATATTTCACTGAAACTTGGAAGAAAGTCAGTCCTTGTTATAAAGTGGCAAAACTTGGCAGA
Organism: Dicrostonyx torquatus; assembly: GCA_028555095.1. Taxonomy (NCBI): domain Eukaryota; kingdom Metazoa; phylum Chordata; class Mammalia; order Rodentia; family Cricetidae; genus Dicrostonyx; species Dicrostonyx torquatus. The sequence goes on along the minus strand of JAQHUG010000019.1, from coordinate 6,312,675 downwards.
ACTTCGTGTACCAACATCTTGTGGAAGCCAGAACTTAAACTATATTTCCATCTAAAGAAGATTGTAACCAAAATATTAGGAAATAGATTGGCTTTTCATGAACGCTTAAGACAGAATGTAAGGAGAGAAATTATACAAACATGTTATTATTTATTTTTAAATATGTGACACTAGACATTATACCTAAGGCCCCCTATAGGCTAGGCAAGTGCTTTTCCACAGAGCTAAACTCCAATCCTTTTGTATCTTAAATATTGAGGTAGGGGTTCCTAGTTATACAGCTGGCCTTGAACTCATTCTCCAGCCTAGACGTGTGTTGAATTTAATTCTCCTGTCTCAGTTTCCTCAGTAGCTGGGAATATAGACTTGTACCACCAGACTCAGGTTAAATATAGAATTTTGTAACTGAAACAGAATTACATCATTTCTGCCCCTTTCCTTCCTCTAGCCCCTCCCAGTTATCCCCCTTCAAACCTCTCCCACACAACCGCACTCCCCACTCTCAAGTTTCTCTTATTTCTTGATTATCATTGTTAATATGTATGTACAAATATATATGAGTACAACCTGCTGAAGATGTTTTTGCTGTTTTTATGTATATGTCATTTCAAAGAGGACCATCCTGGATTAGACAACCAATAAGGGGGCTCTTCCCTGAGAGGCTAATTCTCCTTAATCCTAGCAATCTTCAGTTGCTTGTAGTTCTTTGTCTAGGGATGGGACCCTGCAGATTTTCTTTCTTTCGTGTTAACATGCCTATTGATAGTGCCATCCTTCCAATATTATTTATGCAGCCATTTCTAGGACATACTACTTCAAAGTAGACTTCCTAGCTTTCTGGAAGCTAGGATTGTTCTTACAATCTTTCTGCTCCCTTGTCTCAATGTTCTCTGAGTCATGGATTTGGTAGCTTTGACATAGACGCACCTACTGGTTCATGGCTCCCTATAATGAGATCCCTGTTGATCTCTGTAGTGTTCTCAGCTATGTTTTTCTGTTATGGGCTTCATTTGCTGTGAAGAGAGGCTTCATTAATAAAGGGTGGTAGCTACACTTACCTGTCATTATAAGGATAAGATTTAGACTACACTGACCAACCATTCAAAAGGAGGCTTCTCATGCCTATGGTTCTTTTGGGGAACATCGTCAGCCCAAGTAGCTAAACTTCTTCCTTTAAAGTGTGTGTGTGTGTGTATATACACATACATTTATATGTGTTGTGTATAATTTTAGGTAGATATAAAATAATATAATAAATATGGAAATTTCAATCAAAAGAGAAGCATATGCTAAAGTCTGGAATATTTCTCAGCAATTCTTATTTAAAATAATGAGAAAGGATGCGTGAAAGAGAGCGAAGGTGCCATAAAGAAAATTAATATGTATTACACTGCACATAAAGGCAATGAAAGACTGATCCCTGAGTCATTTTGAAGATTATTAGGACTGTCACTCCCATCAAGAACTCAGAGTTCAAGAACGGAGAGGAAGGCAATCTCACTGGAGGGGCCATAGGTACACATAGGACCTCAGAACTTGCTGCTCAATGCTACTTAAATGTTCAGCTCCTCTCATCCCAGAATTATTCTTCCTAGCATCCTAGGTTCATTCAGCTCCAGTGGACCCAGGAGCAGTTCAGATTGTAGCAGCTGGCCTTCTGTTATAAACGTTGGCAGCTCTCTCTCTGTACTATCTGCATCAGCACACGGAATGCACAGGCCTCAAGGAATTCCAAAGGATGGGATCACCTGCAGTCTTGAAATTCTGATGTGAGGGATTTTCTCAGACCAATATAGATACAAGTGAATAATACCAGTCCCAGACAGGAGACCTCAACCCATGAACTCTGCAGTGGCCATTGCTGCCTAGAACCTTGAATTCCAGTTTTTACTCAACAAAACTGACAAAGCAAGGCTGGACCTTCTCCAAATTGCTGAGATGAGACAGGAACTCCCTACAGTGGCCTTCAAGGGCAAAGTCAAAGATTATGTTTGAGCCTTAAGATTTTGGATTACTATCGGGTGGTGGTGGCGCATGCCTTTAATCCCAGCACTCGGGAGGCAGAGGCAGGCAGATCTTTGTGAGTTCAAGACCAGCCTGGTCTACAAGAGCTAGTTCCAGTGCAGGCTCTAAAGCCACAGAGAAACCCTGTCTCGAAAAAAAAAAAGATTTTGGATTTGGATTACTGAGCTCCAATTTTCTCTTTCTACTTTCTTTCTTTATTCCATTGGAATGGGAAGGTCTGTACTGTGGCTATTCTACCATTATACTTTGAAACACATAATAGATGGGATTTCATATGCTCACAACTGGAGATCAATTTGCTGCTGAATGCCTCTTCTACATGTGATTTTGATGATATTTAAATGACTTTGGATTTTTAAGATGATGCTAAAACAAATTAATTTTTTGGGTCTGTTAGAATGGACTGAATATATTACACAATGATACAACTTTGGGTTGGAAGAAAAATGTTACAGTCTTTATGTTTGCTCCCTTACTTAATTCAAATCAGAAGATGGAGTCTTCAGGCAAGTCATTACATTCTTATAAACATTTCCAGAACAATGTTTCGACTTTTTATCTTATATGATCATGGAAAACAGTACCATCTATGGATCAAGAAATACGTCCTCACTAAGCACTCAGTCTTCTGGCACTTTGGTTTCAGAATTTCTAGTCTCCAGAAGTAGGGGACATAAATTAGGTTTATAAGTCACCCATTTTGGGTACTTGATTAAACAGTTAAGACAGTACCAAAAACATTGAGGTCCAAACTGACCCATTCAAATTTTCACCAAGGTCCCAAAGTACTGCTGAAAACCAGAAATGAAGTAAAGCCTAAACTACCAGCTGAAAAAGTCCCAGAAAGCAGACTTTGGGTGCACCATGAGCCTTTATAACTTTCTTTTCTTCACAGACCAATAAACCCAACACAACTTCAAGACTTCAAGGCCAGGTATAAAGTAATCATTGCCTCTCATTCCTCTTCTTTTCCATGTGGCTAAGGACTCCTTTATTCCAACCTTTGGTCTCACGTGGGGTCACCACTTTGCTCATTTTTTTTTGTTTGTTTCTTTCTTTCTTTGTTTTTTTCCCGAGACGGTTTCTCTGTAGCTTTGGAGCCTGTCCTGGAACTAGCTCTTGGAGAACAGGTTGACCTTGAACTCACAGAGATCCTCCTGCCTCTGCCTCCCAAGTGCTGGGATTAAAGGTGTGTGCCACCACCTCCTGGTTTGTTTCTATGGTTACAAATATGTAGTCTTCTGATTTTATTGTTTTTAAATCAAAATGCTTGATATATGTTGGCCTCTTCCTGGAAACTCAAAATGCTTCTGGCTGCTTTCTTTTCTGTGTAGATGGGACAGCTTCATTTTTTCAAGGTCTTTATTAATGCTAAAAGAGCACAGATATTCTAAAACAGACATGGGAGAGCTCTGAAATGTGTAAGGAAAGTAGACTTTCTGGAAGGCTTCTCAACCTGAAGAGTGATTTGGCAGATGAACATTTATTTTCCTTATTATCTTTTCCAAGAAGCCACTAGACCTATAACCAAGAATCTCAAAGGCCATTGATGATACATTTCCAACAGAAGTCTGTCGTCAGTGGCTAAAGGGTGCTCTAGGATCAGGGTGATCTAACAATGAAAAAGTATTTCAGCAATGTGTGTCTTATGTCAAACAGACATTAACAAAAAAAATGTTCTTCCCCCACATTGGCAGCAGGACTGGGCAGGAAGTCTCAGCATCCTTCCTCTCCAAAGCATGAACAAGTGGTTATCCTCAGATCTCTCTGCTGCTGCAGATTGTCAGTAGACCAGATGGTCTTTTCTCATTGGTCATTTCTCATGACAGTAAGAAGTGTGTGTGTACCTGTTCCCTGCTGGGGCAATGTTTGAGTTAATTTTCTATCCTGTGAACAAAAGTAACCAGTGTACTGTCGAGTTCTGAGCTGGGGCTGCCCACTTTTTATGAGATATAATATAGACCAGCAAGGCAGGGCTAGGACACTCAGCTTTTCTGATCACCTCCAGGGTTGAAGAAGGGGAGTGAGGAGCTGAATCTCTAACCCTTGTTAACATCTGTGTTGGTTTCACTCCTGTTACTCTGATAAAAACACTCCAACGAAAGCAACTTAAGGGAAAAAGTGTTTATTTGGGTCACGATTCTTGGTTGCAGTCACTTTTTCCTGGAAATTCAAGCTGGAAGAAAGACAAAGTGTCTAGTCACATTACATTCATATCAAAAGCAGGCTATTGTGAGTTAACATAAGCATACTTGTGCCTGGCTTCCCCTTTTCTTTTCATTCTTCCAGTCACGAAATGCTACTGTCCACATGGGGGTGAATCTTTGAGTCCCAGCTAATCCAATTAAGACAATCCATCACAGGCACACCCCTAGGTCCACCTAATCTAGACAAATCATCATTGAGCCTCCCTCCTAAGAGAATCTACATTGTGTTCAGTTGACATGTGGAAGCACATCACCACAGTATCTATAGTAGTTACTGTTCCCATTGCTGTGACAAAACACCCAATAAGAGCAGCCAAAGAAGGGGAGGGCTTGCTTTGATTTCATAGTTTGAAGGTACAGTCCATTACGGTAGGAGGGGCATGGTACAGGAGCTTAACGCAGCATTCACACCGCATTCACAGTCAGGGAACAAATAATGCTTGCACTCTACGCTCTACTCAGTTTCTCCTCTTTATTCAGTCCATACCCTCAAAGGCACACCCAAAGCTGTAGGTCTGTGGTGATTCTTAACCCATCAAATAGCTGATGTAGATTAACAACCTTAGGATCTCTAAGACTAAATCAAGTGGTATGGATTTGGGCTACTAGGTGAAACACTCCACCTATCTCAGTTTCTTATGTCACTGAAGCATAGCAGACCCCCAAATCCCACACTTTCTGGGTACTCTGACATTGAACAAGGTTGGATGAAGCAGGACAGTTTAACTCTGCCTTCCCCAGCAAATCTCTGTCAGCCATTGTTAGCAGAGAGCTGAGCCTCCCACTTCAGCCTTTATCAATGAGGCTGAACGATGTGGTGAACATAAAATGGGGTATCTAGCACCCTAATGCTCCACAGACTTGGGCATGCATCTCTTTATGGATCCACAAGCTACAATTAGGTGATAAGAGATGGGGCTAGTTGGAAAAAAAATGGTTTGATTTTTTTTGTCAGTAATTTCTCCATGGCTTATTAAACATAATAGATAACCACACATCCTTTGAACTCAAGAAGAAAGATGCTTCCAGAATAAATCCTGATATATATGGCACTGCTTTTGTACACAGGTGGTAGAAAGTATCAGAACTCAAGGAGGTTGCCACTGAGGGTGTGAAAACACAAAAGTGGTGATGGCAGCTGTCCCCTGTAGTAATGTGGAATGAAATAAGAGAACTGGAGACACTTCAGAAGCTTCTTTTAGTTGTTATAATAAAAAATGCGAGAAGAGGATGGGAAACACAGAGCCTCAAGATACCAGCTTGTAGGAGGTCCTCGGCATACAAAACAGCTGGCAGGCAAAGGGCAAAGATAGAATATTATCTGGAAACAGCAGAGCTAAGAATACAGCTTGTAAAATATTTGGTTAAGTCCCCAGAAGCATTTCTACCAGCACCTCAAAGACTTTTCAACTAAGTGAACTATCTCCTAAGGAGTATAAAGTGTATGTCTCCTCTGGACAAAAGGGTTTTCAGGAATCTCAAGAGCATTATTCTACAGCTTCAAGGAAGGTCCTGGGAGGGAATGACCTACTCTGAAAAACTTACAGGTGTTTTTTTTCTTGCCTTGTGCAGACTATAAATTGATATACAAGGATCCCATAAAGTTATTTAAAAGAATTATAACAGTTTGGTCAGAAAAGGATGAAGGCAAAATGAATTTGAAAAGTGGCCTCTGGGCCATTGAACTTCTATGAGTACAAAGAAAATCACTCAACTGCAAACATAAGCTATTTCTGTAAAATGAAAGATGGGCCAGAGGGCAAAGTCAAAAGTCTCAATGACAGATTCACTCCTAGAATGTATTTCTTGTCCCCAATCAAGGGACTGATGAGATGTGCCTTACTTGCTCTCTGATTTGCTATGGACCAATCACTGTGCTCCTTCTACATATCCCTGAGAGTGTATATCTATTAAGAGTGCACCATGATCATTCTATTGATAGATACTGGGTATGCATGTAGGGATAATAATTTGCCTCTTTTTCCACTCACAGGTTTTCAAGTAAAAATGAATTGTATCTGTGGAACTCAATCCAAGGACGTTGAGCAATACCTGAATTTGATTTAGATGACCCAATCCTGCCCCTCAAGACTGGCATTGATTTTATAACTTGATTCTTTGAGGAGTTTGTAGGAAAAGTTTAAATGGTTTCTGGCTGAGGATGACTGGTATGGTTTTAAAACCTGGATATAAATTATTCGACCCTCTTCCTATTAGATCATGTGTTTCTTGTCCCTAAAAATGGACTGTATTGTGACTTTAATCTGGGTAGAACATATGATGACGGTAGCATGGATGGCATTGATAAAGGGTAGAATGACTTGCCTTAGGAAATGGTGGAAATGCTGGTATTCTGGTTTGAATGGGAAATGTTCCCTGTAGCTATGCTCAGATATTTGAACATTTGGCCCTCAGCTGGAGGCTCTGTTTGGGGAGATGCAGCCTTGCTGGAGGAAATATGTTACTAGGAGCAGGTTCTGAATGCATCTACCATTATCCTGCTTCCAGTTTGCTTCTCTGCCTTGTGCTTGAGAAGGGATGACCTCTCAATTCTTGCTCCTGCCAGCATTCCTGCTGGGGTGCTTCCGTACCACGCTGCCATCATGGACTTTTATACTTCTGGAACCATAAACCAAAATAAACCCTGCCTTTTATAAGTTGCCTTGGTTGTGGTGTTTCATAACAGCAACAAAGAAGTAAGTAATGCTGGTGGAATGGATCCCCAGTCCAGAATGTACAAATACCAAATATTCATGGCTGATGGCTAACTTTTCTCCCTTCCTTAGCAAATCAGAGAGCAAGTACGTATTTTCATGCTAATTATAATTTACGGACTCTGTAGAAACTAGTAAAATTGTGAAGCGAAATTGATTGTTTCATTATTTGCATACTTATTCTTGGAAGATACAAGCTTTCTCATCAAGGTTAAAGGCATAGTCACAGACTTCCCCATTCTCTTAGTAAGGCTTTCTATTGCTGTGAAGAGACACCATGACCACAGAAACTCTTATAAAGGAAAACATTTGTATGGGGCTAGCTTATAGATTCAGAGATTTTTTTTTCTTTTTTAAACATTTGCTCCATTTAATCAGAAAATGTATGGTTTACCCATCTGTTGAGAGGACTTTGAAATGTATTAATTATAAAACATGTCAAAAAGTAAACATCTTCAAAGTTTACAGTTACAAGTAGGTACTTTAGACGAGAGTTCTCTATAAATTCCATCAGTGTCAAAAAGACTTTGGAAGTGAATGTAAGGCATATTAGTTGTCATTAGAATCATTTTTGTTTTGTTGGAGACTTTTTTCTCCTTCAGTCCAGATTTCTCTTTGAGTCTTTATAATGTTCAGAGTATCTGGGAGATTTTTTTTCCCATCATCTCTCAATAGTTGGGAACAGCCAAGAACAAGATGTGCATAGAGAGATGGAATACAAGCATGGTGAGCCAAAAAAAGGAGCAACGACAGAAAAGAGATTCATTTTCTGAAAATGGGAAAAGTGTTAGAAGAAAAGATCGCTCCACATCAAGGCAAAGAAGTAGAAAACATTTAGGCCATAAAAGTGATGACGACAAGTATCAGTTTCAGAGATTTAGTTCATGAACTTCATGGAGGCATTATAGGCAAACATGGTGATGGAGAAGGAGCTTTGTATCTTGATCTGAAAGAAATAGGAAGTGAACAGAGACACTGGGTGTGCCTTGAATATAAATGAGACCTCAAAGCCCACCTCCACAGTGACATACTTACTTCAACAAAGCCACACCTCCTAATAGAGCTGCTCCTTGTGGGGGCTGTTTTTTCTTTCAAACAACCACACCATGTTTTCTACCCAACAAATGCTATTGTGCTGCAATCACTCTTTCTCTGGTACTGCACTATTCTTTGATATGAATGTTTGTTTCCTCCTCTACACTCATATGGGATGACCTGATAACCAATGTGACAGAAGTAGGAAATGTAGGTTGGGAGATGATTGTGCTTAGTTGGTTCTTCCCCTTTGAATATGATTGTTGCTCTTAAATAAAGCCCCAGAAAGCATTCCTCTTTCACCATGTAGCCTGTCTCTAGTTCAGAGAAGCTCATGGGATCTGACAATATTTTGATCTTGAATATCTCAGCTTCCAGAACAGTGAGGAATTTGTTTCTGTTTATAAGCTCCTCGTCTGTGCTGCATTGTCATAGGATCATGAATGAACTGAGACACTCCACCTTTTAAGACATGCCTTCACAGTAATGAGAAAGACATTATCCCTATACCCTGGGCCCTTATTAATCATGTGAAACATTTCTTCTCTTTTGGCATTTTTCATCTGAGGTAGGTTTTCCAGTTAGTGTCAAGCAGAGCAAAGTACTCTTAGAGGTTTCCAGGAGCAGTGTGATATCCTTGCAGCTCCCAGGGCACACCCATTTTGCTCCTTGTTTTGTCTCTTGATTGGGATCTCAGGGCATATGTTAAGCATTCTCCTCCAGAATGAGCTACAGGATCCATGGTTTTGCTAGTTTAGAAAAAGCAAACACGAAAAATGTCCCAAACCCACAGACAATGTAAGATGGAAAGCTAAAACCCAATAAATAACTTTTCTTGTTTATGTGCAGTTATCTGCATTCAGCTTGATTTACTTATTTTATTTAAATCTGTTGATTAGATAATGAGTTACCAGCAGTCTCTTTGTTCTGGAGAACCATTATCCTTATTTTCTAATTTACTAAAAAGGAAACAATATATGTAGATATGCTGTCAAATATTAAAGAGGATAACTTTTTTCAACACATATACATCATATTTTTTTTCAATTCCCAACTCAAAATATGCAAAACTGATGGGAAATCCATGCAGAGTGCCGGTCTTTTTAGCGCATTGTCTTTTCTCAGTTCTTTTTACCTAGATTTTCATTCTGTTTTGAAGTACAGTTTTTAAGATGCAGATACGACTGTTTCTTTCCCATCCCCAGGCTTTAAAGCCTTCCAGGCCTCCCATTCTCTTCAGTACTGGATCCTGAATGACCTCCCTGTAATGGTCTGCCCTCTTCCTTTAAGAGACAAGCCCTGCCCCCTTCTGCCAAGGCAGGCAGTTCTTCCTGCCTACCTGCAGCTGAGCCCCTTTCCTTCCCCTCTCTCTCCCAAAGAGGCAGCTTCTGCCTCTCTCCTTCTCACTTCTCCCCTTACCCCCCTCTGCCTCCCTCTCTGCTCTTCTCCATTCTCCCCTCCTCACCTTTCCCCTCTATAACCCACTAGATAAATATCCAACCTCACTCTTCATGGCATGCCTATCCATGTCGCTGTGTCTCACCTGCTGCGTGGCTCCGTGCCTGGGACCAGCTGCCTTTGGGGACCTGCAGTGTGGTCTCATGCCTCACTGCCCACTGCCACCACTTGGGGACCTGCAGCATTTTATTTTTACCATAACACTCCCTGATCCAGGCTCTGCTTGGGTCTCTTCACCACTAGGCACCAATCCCCAACTTTGGTCCTTTTTATTTCTCACCTGCTGTTTGTCACCTGACTTAATGGTGTAGAAGCATTACAGAGGGGATTTCCCATGTTTTTTGTTGGGGGGTAGTTTATGGAGCTGCCATTTTGAGGTCCTTTGCCAGAACTGCACAGACAACAGAACAATTCCCATCAGTTCATCATACTTGTTTCTCTTTGCTTCACTAAAAGCTTCTAGGTGGAAAAGGCCTGCCTTGCATGTTTGTGTGCTCACAGGACTTGTGGCTTCTTTGGTGACTAAATGAATTGAGAATATGCATGGTACCCAACAAGAAGATAGCCTTTTGTAAGTGGTGACCTCAGGTAAAGAAGCAAGGGGCTGCCCACCTTCTTCTCCTAGAGTAATTTCTGTATCAATTTAGATATTTCAAAGTCAACACTTCTAGGAGAGAGTGGCTCTATTGGAGTCTAAGAGGTGCAGGAAAGGACAAGCTTATATGTGAAGTAAACCATGACATTTTCTACCTAACCTCTCTGGTTGTTCAAAAGCTCTTAATAGAGGATCATTAATTGGTGTGGGAGGTCCTTCTGTCAATGTGTTGCTTTCATTGGTTAATGAATAAAGAAACTGCCTTGGCCTGTTGATAGGGCAGAACTTAGGTAGGTGGGGAAAACTAAATGGCATGCTGGGAGAAAGAAGGGTGGAGTCAGAGAGATGCCATGGATCTGCGAGAGACAGATGCTGGGAATTTTACCCGGTAAGCCACTGCCACATGGCAATACACAGATTAATAGAAATGGGTTAAATTAAGATGTAAGAATTAGCCAATAAGAAACTAGAGCTAATGTTTCAAACAGAGATCTAATTAATACAGTTTCTGTGTAATTATTTTGGGACTAAGCTAGCCGGGTGGACAGGATGAATAAGCAGACCCTCCTCCAACAATTAATGACTGTCCTTTTGATTTTTTTTCAGAAAATAATTTGTTAATTTAACAAATAAGTCCTTGAGTCATAGCCATGCAACTGACAACAGGAAGATGATTTCTCTACACCAAGTTAAATGGGCACTGGGAGATAGACAGTAAACCAAAAATTTAAGCAAGTAATTACTAAATTTCCATGTATTGGAATGAAGTCTATGAAGAGGATAGACAGAATGCCCTCAAGGGGTACAGATTATACCTTTTATAGCAACAATAGTAACATTCCTTTATTAAAAACAATCTATGCAATTCAATTTGATCCATGGAGACAGCCAAGACTTCTATAAGAAATGCAATGGACATCCCACTATGTTCAGGCACCACAGTTTCTCTGGTGAACACTTTGGTGTTTTCCTTGGCTGTTGTGAGTAGTGCTACACAAAAATGAGAGAGCAGAGCGAGGAGCAAAGTACAGTGCCTTTTTAATTTTGTTGTTGTTTGTTTGGTTTTGCTTTTTTGTTTTTTAAAATTAATAGTCTTATTCAAATTTTTTTCTTTTTTATTCTATTTTTACTATTTCTTTTTAAGTTTTTATTTGTGGGGAGATGCTACAAGGGTGATGGGCAGATATGGAGAGACTGGGAAATGAGTGGGTTTGGGGTATATGATGAAATTCTTAAGGAATCAACTAAAAATTTATTTTAAAAAATGAGAGTGCAGATGTCATTTTGACCATATTGATATCTTTTCCTTTACCTGTGTACTCAGTAGTAGGATTTCTGGATAACACAGTGTTTCTATATTTCATTGTTTGAGGAATCTTCTTACTGTTTTTATAGTTGATGCCATAATTCACATTTCCAATGATGTGTGCATTTATACCATTTTATAGAAATTCAGTCCAGGACCCCAACCAATGGAGTTGTGCTGCCCACAGTTAAGATGGCTCTTCCCACTTCAATTAATCTCATCTGAGTAATCCTACAAGACTTAGCCAGAGTGTTGTGTCCTGGGTAATTCTAGATTGTGTTAAGTTGACACATCACTTATAAGAGTCTGTTCTGAACTCTTCTTCAAGCTATCAAAATTAAGTGAAAGGTCATCTCCTGTCTGTTCACATCCGATTTTACACTTTATGTGTATTTGCTTTATACTGAAAAAAATTAGTTTTTTCAATTAGTTTTAGTTTAGAATGCTTTCTTTAGAATTTCTGAGTAAACCTTCACTGGTTATCACTCAGTTTTGCAGATCTGTAAACAAATTGTCAATGGAAGGTGTTAATTTCTTCATGAGGATATTACAGTCAGAGGCCACTGTCCCTTTCCAACCTACTCAGTGCATCCTAGGGAGACATACTGCTCTTCTTCTAGTATCAGTTCACAATTCTAATTTGTTACTACATTCTTCACACATGCTTCAACTTTTTTATTGTTTTTTTAAGGGTCTATCTTCAGCTAACATTTAGAACATGTATGAATAGATAATGTTGCATATTTTTTGCTAACTTAAAATGATTCATTTTAATATTCCTCTCTTACATTTTTAATTGGCAGTTGGAATGTGAACAAATTCTAAATTCAAAAACATTTCATTCCATAACTTTAGAGGCATTATTTCATCATTGCTGGTCAGTTAACTGAGAATAAAACCATCATTTCTCTTAACATATCCTTGTTTCTGCTGTTCCTATCTCATATCCTAACCTTTTTTAAATCCAATGCAATATTCTGGCTTTTTCTTTTTAATTTTATCTCTTATATTTTTATGCATGTATAGGGTATAATTTAATCATAGCACCTCTTTTGTATGTTCTCCTGTTCCTACCACTTCCTGTTATTTCCTCATCTTCCTAACTAGTCTTTCTTCTGCGTTCATATTTTGTTTGGTGGCGACACAGTGAGTTTAATTAGAGTATTAGAGTTTCTTACATTAAATTGAAGGGTTTTACTAAAGTGTAGGCAACTTAACAGTGGCTAACCATTGAAGGAAGTATCTCTCCTACCACCAGTCACCATTAACTGTTAATAGTTCCACAGGGTAGTGGGGGGGGTGGGTCTTGCCCGTTCTCTAAGTACATTTATATTGCATATTTTTGGAATACCATTTTCTGTATTGAGCTTGAAGGCAGTATATATAAACAGACATCCACTTCTCTATGTGCACACACACACACACACACACACACACACACACGAGTCCTGTCAACTAGCATAATGTGTTTAAAATAGTATTCTTTTACTGAGATCCAGATCCATTTCAAGGACCCCATTCCCATTCTTGGTTTCAGATGCTATTCTAGTTTACATAGTTTCATTATCTCTTCTTGCATCCCTTTACTCATGTGGGTTTATTATACACTCATATTTCAGAATGTACTTCATGGACTATTTCTCTATAACTGAAAAGCTATTTTTCTTCTCTTTATGCACTATACTCTTCCAAATATTTTGGAACTCTACTAATCATCTAACTTATTATGAAATTTCCGATGAGTGATATAAATAAACTAAGTAGACGATCATCTTTCCAATGGAGGGGTAAAAACTACTTTCTTTTTTCCTGCATGTGAATGTTTTAATAAGATTTCTTCAACATCCATCCCCAGATTTTCACATTTTTTGAGTAATGACATGGATATAAAGGTTTTCCTAGATGTAGCAATTTTAAGAGAATACTTACATCATGAGATTGGAATGGCCTGAAGCAACACCTTTATTTCCTTGTCAAATCTCATAAACTGAAAAGGTATTAAAGCAATAGTGTTAGGGAATTTGAGAGAAGAGAGTTTTCTGTTGTGATTCTTTTTCTTCCTTTTCCCCACATGTCCTGGTGGGTCTGGGATAGCCACAGGGCTCAATCTTTGAATAGTCAGGCAAATGGTTGTCACGTTCCAAAGACAAGCTCAAGGTAGCTTTCTCAGAGCAAGGAGAATTGGCCATTGTGCCTTATTGGGTGGAATGGGAACTGGCAGCTGCTAATACTAAACAGTATATTTCTCATAGAAAATGACATGGGAAATGGGTATCTTAGTGCTCACATGAGATGAGGAGCAACCCAATACATTGAATTATAATGATAGTAATAATGAATAGTTACGATAATAATCATAACAATACTAATGCCTAAAACAATTAACTGTCAACACGTTGTACAGCATTTCTTCAGATTTGAAGCATTCTCTCCCTGAGAAAGGAGATTTCTGAGACTCAGGATGTAAACAGAAAGGACGATAATGGAAAAAAGAAATTTGGAAGCATCTCAGGACCACTCCACAACAACATATAAAATGGTCAATTCAACAACTACTGAGGGAGAAGACTGACCAGTAGAACTGCAGAAATGAGATATTCTGACAGTGGAGATGCCTGAAAGCAGGTGCAGAGAGCTCCGAGGTTGCAGTTTTTGTGAGTTCTCACCTGTGCTAAGACAGAAATGTCTGGGATGCAGCAGCTTTGGTGTCATCCCTGCTCCTTGTAAGTAACCCCTCCCTTGCCCAAACTTATTGGAGGAACTCCAATAACAAGCTATTGATTCCCTGAGTTGGATACTTGCCCAGTTGTTGTTTTGGTCTCTAGTGAGTTCTTTTTGGGGAGGGGTGAGTAGATGTATATGAGTTGAATCTCCTTAGGAGAAGTCTGTCATACAACATAGTAATAATGCTTCCTATTTTTCACATATAATTTTACATAACTCTTAAAACAATGTTATAGGGTCAGTGGCCATTGTGCTGCGCTCTCTCTCTCTCTCTCTCTCTCTCTCTCTCTCTCTCTCTGTGTGTGTGTGTGTGTGTAACCTGTAGTTTTGAGAAATTGAGATGTTTGTTTAAAGCCAGTTGATAAGTCATGTAGCTATAATTCAGTATGAAGTGAGGAGATCACATAACTTGACCTCATGAAGACAGCTGTGGCTACATACATATGGAAACCACTATTTGCTAAATGGTCCCCAAAGAGATTTTGTTAGGAATTTTCCAAATGAAAGATTAAAATATAGACATGAGACAATGCCACTATTTTGCTCAAAAAAAGAAAGAGGGAAAGAAAAGAAAAAAGAAAAATTTCCTTAGAAAATCAAACAATTACTATGACCCCTCTAAGCTCAGGTTTCTTAATAAAGAAGATATTTTAAGGCTTTTACATTTCCTTTTGAGATCTACTAATTTGAAACAATTTCAAATGTACCTTAATATTTTTATATTCAATGTTTAATTTAATTTCTGCCTAACAGAGTAATAGTTAAGGAGCAGATGAACAACAACAAACTGATAACAGTTTTCAGGGTTCTGCTTTCATAGATGTTGAATTCCATTAATTCTCATTTCTGGCAGTATTTTTTTATGCAATGAAGTCATTTAGACACCCTTAAATAGCCCACAGGATTGAGTATCAGGGAGAAGAGATAAAAACACTCTGATGAATAAAAGAGTTGAGGAGCGTAATGATGGTGATGGCTTTTGATGGTCAAAGATCACCGGATTCAGAAGCAAGTGTCAGATCATTCATGTATAGTTGCATGATATCTCAGTAGAAGCTTCTGGAAAACCATGCAACCTCTGTCAGTAATACAAGCATTCCAACAGCTAATATAGCTACAGTGGAAATGAAAAACTATCCTCTAATTGAAAATATTTATCATTAAGCTCTGTTGCTGACATGGCAGGATGTATTAGTAGACAGAACCCCTAAAGCTTGCAGGGTTAGTGCTTAGAAATGTTCAGTGATGTGGTATGTACATTTATAAATAATGAAATAAGTGAAGGAGCTGGGGAAAAAAGCAATCCTTGTCTTAGATACTTGATCTTGGGGTCCTCGTTGAATGGGGCATTTCGGCACAGACATTCCATCAAGCTGTCTAACACCTCCTAGAGTGCAAGGAAAGCTGGAAAGGAAGTAGTTAGAGTGTATAAAGGCAGTGTGACACAGAAGTTTCTAGAAGCTCACATGGCTCTTTACTCCTGTGAATGGTTCCATTGTAGGATTTCAAAAATGAAGTCCTATAGCATTCCATCTGACATTCATATTTTCCTTAAATATGTTAGAAAATTATACTTTTGTTCAAAAGAAGTGTTTTTAAATAGTTTATCTGATGCAAATGTAAATATATGAATTTATAGCAAATTCCAAGTTAAGTTTGCAGTAGTTAATTATACAGTACACAAAGAAATGCATAATATGTGTAAAGGACATGAAATGATGACTCAGTTGACCTCTATTATACAATAGAGTAATAGAAGAAATACCATTACCTCTGTTCTGGAGATAATGCCCAAGGTCATGAATAATAAATGTCTTGATCCTGACCTCAACCCAATATAGAACATTTAACCTTTTATATTAGCTATGTTTCAAAACATGTATGTTGGTGTTATACTGTCTTTACAAAGTCCAAGTGTCATTATGGGGTCACTTACCCATAAAGACACCCATCCACACTTCCTTAAGAGTATCTCAATAATGCCACAGTATAGTTGTTTGTGTGAGCACTAAAGCCAGTGTCGAAAGGTGGAAGCTAACAGGAGACAAGGCATTGGTCCTCAGAGGGTTAAGAAAAGTGACATGTAACAGTCAACAAAATCTCATGTGAGTAATACCTAGTGGATGTTTCTCTCCTGCTATCACTGAGGCAAACTGTGACATGGAACTTTTGAAACATGTCCGTTCATAGGCCTTTAACATGAGCTTCCATGTGGAAATAGAATTTCATGTATGTATATATTCTAAATTCTCTATATATTCTAATATATATACAGACATATATAAATATAGACATAGAAATATATATTTCAAATAAAAAATCACACATAAAACTTTGGCTAAAATTCGGTGATCCAAAGACTATTCAACTCTACGAACTTCTATGTAGCTAGAGTTGCTGTTCAAAATGGAAGCTGTAGTTCTACCCACCCCCACCGGAAGAGGAGAACGGCCTGGAGAACGGCCTGTACGGCAGGCCCTTGGAGAGGGCTTCGGATCTAGCCACCCCCACCGGAGGAGAACTCGGCCCTTTTG